>KZ308295.1:979114-1007013 GCA_000376725.2 Ladona fulva | reverse complement strand
ATTAAAATTAAAAAAACAATAAAAATAAATTTAATTAAAAATAATCAAGTAAAAATATATAAAATTAAAAATGAATAACATTTTTTTAAACGTATAAATCGACAAAATTATGTATTTCAGAAAATCCTCAATACCTGAGCATGAATTTCATTCATTCTTAAAGTAATACATAGAATTAATACGGAAAGTTTTAAAATATCAAAAAACAATACCCAAAATGTGTACCAGCACAAAAGTGCGTTTCATCCCATTACGCTTAACTCTGTGCTTAAGAAAGTTCATTAGTGTTATTATTAGATCAATAATCTTATTTTACGGTTGTTTTGAAGAGCATACATTTCTATCTAACTTTACAAAGACGATCCAAGTTTGTTTAAAGTTTAAGCATGAAGTCAATTAAACAAAGAGTAATCAAGAAAACTATTTCTATAACAAAAATTCATTCACCAAAGTAAAACACGGCCGGTGTAGAGGAAACGACGTCGTCATCAGAAATTCACCTCAAAACCGATTATTTTTAATATACTCAATATGCCAAGGCGTTTCTTAGTGGAAAGCTATAATAATGAAAATTAAACCTCTCGTACATTTTCACTGTAGGATTTATTTTTGCGATATGTTTTGCTAGCGAGTTAGCATTATCAATGTTAATTCGCTAGCGAAAAATGTCGCAAAAGTAAATATGCTGTGGAAATATACGAGAGGTTTATTGCCATTATCGTGATCGCATTTTATTTCGGTGAATCAACTTGTGATGTACGTTTCGTCTTTATCTTTCTATTTTATGAGGAAAAGTTACAGTTAATAAATTGAATTAATTTTCGATTGAAATAAAGAATACAAGTTTCCACTGCAACTAATATGAAGATCTACCAAAGGAAGCGACGAAGTAAGTCGGAACTCATATTAGTGGCAATTCTATTCCACTCATATCCATGTACTGTAATCGTTTGGCGTACGAGGTGAGGCAAAATGCATTCACAGCGCATTCGCCTCACCAAAACCCAACAGTTTATTTGCCATAGCTCGAAAAAAGGTCTATGGGAGGACACTTTCCACACCAATGACACCACCGTAACTTGCCAGCAATTTGCCAGCCAACATTAGTTGTTCCTCATGATTCACATGACTCTGAATATTATGTATACGGGTAGGGTTGGCCTTATAATTGTAAATTTTGGAGGTTTTATATTTACCAGAGCATCGCATACTGATAGTACGGATAAAACGACCAGTTACGTTGTCTAGTCATCCATCCTATTATTTAAGGATTCCGTCAATCGGCGGGAGTAACCATGACTCTCTTAAGGATACCGTCAATCGGCGGCAGTAACTATCACGCTTTTAAGGATTCCGTCAATCGGCGGAAGTAACCATAACTCTCTTATAGATTCCGTATTTCGGCGGGAGTAACCATAACCCTCTAAAGGATTCCGTCAATCGGCGGAAGTAACCATGAATCTCTTAAGGATTCCGTCTATCGGCGGCAGTAACCATGACTCTCTTAAGGATTCCGTCAATCGGCGGCAGTATCTATGACTCTCTTATGGATTCCGTCACTCGGCGGCAGTAACCATGACTCTTAAAATGTAATTCTGGAAAAGGAAAAACTCTGTAGGAGATATAAACGAACGGCATGCATGCCTTATTGAAGGGCTTTCACTCGTCTGGGGTTAAACCGGGTCGGTTAGGTAAATAAAATATGGCCATGATCTGCGCAGAGAAGGCTTTTACGAATGTATATTTTGAAAGTCGTAAAAAATCTGGTTCTTTTGATCTTTTTATACTCACATATACAGATAGATTCCACTTCAAGAATAGGGTGTAGAAAATCTATTCTCTGAAGTGATATCCTTAATTTTATTGGTTGTGAGTGAAACGTATCGAAGCATTTAACTCCTTCTCCCGACTGTCGAGCCTTTCCATTATGCGTCCCTTGCATCGCACATTCGTTAGAACAATAGAACATCACCTCATCCACGGGGGAGGTCCACCCTTTCCCTCGCGGCCATTGCTTCCCCATTATCCTCTGCCAATTTGAAAGCGATCTAACCCGCTTCCGGAAACGAGGCAATGCGGCGGAAACGGAGTCTTTAGTAGTCCGCCTTAGTTCTGGGAATCTGCGTTTGAAGCTCATCCAAGCGTTGGAGAAATCGCCGTCGATTTCCGGCTGCAAAATGTAATGTTTCCCAATATATTACTTAAATATAGGCGATATTAATATTCCTTCCAAATTCTATTATACCGGGATTGACACTCTGAATGGCAGCTTCCTCTCGTCCAAAGGCATTGGTGGTTGGAATTCTAATCCTTCGACGTAACCCAAAGGAAAAAGTCACATGAGGAGTAATATTTGAGGCCAATGGTGGGGTGACATTCTCAGATCTTCCTATCCAACGTTGGGTCTCATTTAGGAAACTTCGCACTGGAAGAGACCAGTGAGGTGGTTCCTCGTCCTGTTGAAAAATGAAATCGACTGGTCTTTCTCTTCAAATTGAGGAAGCAACCAATGTTATCTGCAGTTACCCGGCCTACGCCTCCTATTGTGTCCAGCAATTTGTTTCGGTGCGTGGCAAGGGGTGTATCTTTCACTATATTTACGCATTCATTTATTGTAACTCATTAACTTACGTTTCGCGGAGAAGCGTGTATTTCTAGGCGGCAGGGCTTAATCGCCATAATCCGCCGTATTTATTTTAAACTTGTTATATCTGATCAGTGGCTGATTTGCAATTGGGCGTTAGTTAGTGCTAGCTCAAACTGGGGCAATCAAGAACTGGTATTGTTACTTCTCATTAACGAGTAACTGTTTGCATAAAAAAAATATGTAAACCCTGAAAGCCGCAAGTGGAAGGCGGCAGGGGGTGTGAGAACACAGATAGTCCTATCACACCATTTGAGTACTGCAGTGGGAGGCCACACTCCGATTTTAATTATGAGAAGAGAATAGTGACAAGAGGGAAATCTTAATTCATCATAATTTAAACTCTAAATCGTCGAAAGAGGTAATACATTACTGTAAAAACAACCAATTTCAAATTCAAGAGCATTATTAAGATAAAACTAAAATCAAGCGTAAAGAAACGACCGTGGCAAAACCATGGAAATACTTCCCAAACGAGTGTAGAAGTGGCGGTAGGGCGGAAGGACGCGAACGCACACATTCTGAAGACATAAATAAACGGTCGGCAAGAGAAAAGTCTTCAAGTAGTGCTTTTTACCAGTCTTAAGCTATGGAAGTGAAACTTTGGTGATAAACACAACAATAACCCAGCGACTCCAGACAACGTAAAGGAATATGGATTGGTGTATGCTTGGAATCAAAAGAGACAGAAAACACATTATGTGGATGGGAACGATGACAGGAGTGCCAGGCATCATAGATCAGTTCATAAATGGTTATGGGTATTCCATATAGCGAAAAGAAACGAAAACCGTGGTCATCAGCTGACCAAGCTAGTGAAAAAGACCAAGAAGAAGACCAAAGGACCGATGGAACGGAGGCCTTGGAGTGACATAAGTAACTCATTAAAGAATAAAGAGAATTGGAAATCGCTTATACTTATGATATACTCTGACCGATGATAATTATAAATATACGCATACAAATAATACAAATATACTCACACAGACAATGCAGAGCTGGAATGGACATTCAATGGCTATAATATTACAGCCATTGAAAATATATTAATTTTGTTCCATATCCAGTTAGTTTAAAATCTTCCTCTTTATATCTTGCGTGTAATGAAATGCATCATAGCTTTACTTTAGTTGTAGTCTATCGATGAAGAATTCACTTTCTGAAACTCGTACACACAAACGTGGACATTTTTGGAAGAACAATATTTTTGCTGTATAATCTTGCTTTGTAATTTTCCCTTTAACATGTCTTTTCGCCATTACAATGTGATGCTCAATCGTTTCAAATTTTATTAATTTGTTCTCCAGGCATTGATACTTCCTGCATCCATGACACAGATTCTTCTCCACCGATTCATAGTCATTCTTCCTAACTCCTCATTTTTTGTCATGAGAAATTTAAAGCGCGATGTAGAAGGGAGAGAGAGATTCATCAGGATTGAAGGTTGCATCAGATCAGCCGTATGATTGATCAATCACAGATGAGATGAAAGAATGCATTTTCATTGATTATGTGACAAGTATATAAGAAAAATTCACAACTTTCATTCCAACTACATAAATGATTAGAATTAGAATTGCTATTACTGATATTATTCTGGATTTGAGTGCAGAGAAAATACCTAATTGGCCGGCACCTAACACGCAAAAAAGGTGCTCTAAATCCACCTTGCCCTGCATAAACGTATCTATGAATATCATACATATGCTAAAGTTCAGGCGCGAATTCCTGTTAAAATTTAAGCAATGTAATGGAATGTAAATCTACAAAAAATAGTATTATACACTTGAAGTCGTCAAAGTCAAGCATAAGTCCTTGCGGAGAACAGATCAAATCGATCGGAGATTCACTCCAAATCAAAAGTATATAGCTTCCTTATTACGACCCAAACACGTTCTTCACATGAGAGTAAGTTGAAAGAAAGCTGGAGAAGAAAACGAAGAAATCAATCAGTGCAGATTTAGGTCACCATGGTACGTAAGATTCTCCTTTCATCAGTCCCTGAGATGAATCCCATGGCGCGTTCGGGCGAAGTCCCTGCGAAGTAATGAAGACAGCGGTAGTAATCGCGTTGATCCTTTGGGGGGAATCCGCGGCAATATTCAATTGCTCAAACTTAACGAGGCTTGAATTAGAAGGGGGAGAGAGTTATGGAAGTGAGGCAAAGGCAGGTGGGCACCGCATTTCGGATTAGCGGATGATCACAAATAGCCACAAAGGACGCCGGAGAAGCCGTTTGGGCACGTCAGAGGTATCCCCTAAATGGGATGAGGAGACACGACCGAGGCCACTCTCTATGGCGACAACTATATCATCGTCATTTGCAGCGTGATGCATATTCAATGAGCCGCTCATAATCTCGGCGGGCAACAATGCAGGGAGGCAGAGCCCCGTTAACCAAATTATGCATGTAAGGCGAAAGCCTGCATGACTCTTGCGAGGAAATGTACGAAGAGGTGAGTGAGGAAGGAGTTTCGGAGGAAACTGAATCCAAGTGGCCTTTTGGTGCATGGAAATGAAGTGCGCAGATGACATCCGCAGGACCTTCTTTCAAACTTCAATAACACACTTGGTAATATACTAAGGGATTGAAGGTTGAGATTAAACGGAAGGAATTTGCGAAAATTTTATACATGTTCAGGTTTCGGACAAGAAGACAAGCTTAATTATTTATAGAAAATCCTGATTCCGGAAATTCCAGAATTTAGACATTCCAACGATGGAAATAAATATGCAGGAACAAACTATTTCATATGCCTAAGTATACATAAATCACGGTATTCCTTTGTAGGGTGAGTTAGTTATTACCTTCTCTACTCACAATACTTCTCTATACTTTCCTATTCTTGCTAATATCTTCCCATTTGTACACATCCATTCACATATGTCCTTTCATTCTTTAAATTATAAACATCTTTTTTTAGTATCTCATTCAACGAGTTTTATTCTTCTCTCTATTGTTATGGCTGTCTCATTTACTGTATTCTTTCTTTCTATATTTTCATTGACAAGGAGCAAGTAGTAGTAGTACTAAAAGTGCTTTGAAAACTCAAGATCATTTCGCACGTACGGGACCCCACCGGGAACCAAACCCGGGACCGCTCCACCGAAGGCGAACGAGCAGCCGACTTGGCATTCCGGGAGTCCGACAAGGTGCTAAATGATGCAATGACGATTATTACCATTTTCGAAGTTTGAATTGGTTATTCAGCTATACTCGTCCTTATTAGTTACATGATAATATTTATTTTTATGCTTGAACTACGTTATCTGGTTTACATTCATGGCGACATTGTTATGTTAAGGTGGATAATTCAATAATTCCTGCGATGTTTTTTTTTTTTAAACATCTTTTTTTGTTTTCTCCATACTTATGATA
This sequence comes from Ladona fulva, assembly GCA_000376725.2. Classification (NCBI taxonomy): domain Eukaryota; kingdom Metazoa; phylum Arthropoda; class Insecta; order Odonata; family Libellulidae; genus Ladona; species Ladona fulva. Next base: position 1,000,990 of record KZ308295.1, on the reverse strand, counting down.
TATTTTCTTTCATTTAAATTCTCTTTGTTCTTGTGGTGTAATTACCTTTGCTTTGTTGTGTTTTCGGTTTTTTTTTCTTTGTGGGTGTTTTCCCGCAACGTGGGTTTTTCCTTTCAGTGGCGAAGATTTTTCCTCCACGTTTTATTTCTTTTTGCTTTAATTAATCTTTGTAAATAATATAACAGCATACGAGTTTAGGTGGAAGAGAGGTCCATATGGGCCTATCTCCACCAATGAAAGGCCCATGTATATGTCTACGTGAGCGGTCATGCACACTTTCCTTATGTCAGTCCTTTCCACTTCAGTTCGTCTTTTTCTGTCTGTATGTTTGAAGCAACTAACAATCCACCTCCTATTTTTCCTCTTATAATTTTAACATATTTATTTCCAGCTGCAACCGTTTTTGTTATATAGTTATCATCCAACTTTCACTACAACCAAATAAATGCGCAGCCACACTTTACCTAAGTTAATTCTTCGCGTTTAGCCACCGACCGCCAACTATCCATCTCTCCTCATCAATCACGCGACTCATTCATTTCTCCTTCTCAAATTTTAGAATATAATCTTCTTAATTACGCAAAATTACCCACCGCTTCAGTATTCCCAGCAAATGTGTTTAAATTCATCAATCGATTCGATCATTCCATCATGAGCAACAACCCAATTCCACCATAAACAACTACCTCTGTTTTGGAAAGCACTAATCCTAAAATCCATTCCCTCCGCAACCGCAGCCTTCTGTATAACTGCATTTGCAACTCATTTGGCGATTCTCCAATCAGTACCACATCTTCAACACACAGCAGCACCCGCATATCAAACTTCCCAAATTTTGAACCTCTAGGTTCTCTCTCATGAAACCGCGAATACGTTGAACGACCATTGAGACATCACATCCTTGTCTCACTCCTCTTTCGATCTTAAAACGCTCGCTCTGCTCACCATTTGCCCTAGCACAAGCTGTATTACCATCACACACTATCTTTTATATGTTATCACTACTAGTTCTTCGTTCATCCATACTTCACTCCGTTAAATCTTTCCTTATTTCATTCTATTTTACTTTATGATTCGCATTTTCAAAATAAATACATTTTCAGCATACATTCATCTTCGCATTTGTGCATCCGCCATTTGAAATAAGGTAACACCGCCTACCAAAATGTCATTGCTCGTAGCCATCCAAAGATAATTGGCTAGTTATAGTTAAGATAATTCTTAACAATTCCTTTTAAAATATAGTTAAAATATGTTAAAAATATCTCAATATTGTCACAAATAATGTTAGAAATGTTGAAAAATAGTTCAATAATGTTTCCAAAAATATTTTATTATTATTTGTGTTGAAACATTGGATATTAGAACTAATTAGCTTTTCAGTAATGTATAAGGAAAAGTAACAGAGCAAAACTTTAACTATGAGATTCACCTGACGATATTCACTCAGTGATATGTTGGAATTGTTTATAGTTGTATTGATTACATAGCTGTAGCTGAAAAGTTAAGATTATTAAATATATTTGTTCTCCGAATAAATTTTATTACATTTGAAGTGATTGAACCTCCAGTCGTTGATTGGATTTACATTACTGCCATTAAAACGTAAAATAGCACGAGTAAAATTGAAAATATTGAAGCAAAAAGAAGAGAACATATAAGTATATACTTATTTAAACGAGTTAAATGGGAAAGCCTTGCATTCTAATCAGGGGAAGATGGGCGAAGGGAATGAATAGCACTCTCACTATAAGACGATCTCTTCCATGTTAATCAGAATTCCTATGCATGGAGTCAAATCTAACGTAATAATTGCCCTATCCACCCTTCTTCGTAATGTGAACTAAATTTGGAAAGCCAATCCCCACGAATAATTCACAATTTGAGCTATCTTGAAGCAATGTATTCCACTCAATGAAATTTTCCGATTGTCTTTGAGGAACGAGGTGAAGGGCGGAGAAGGATTTTGAATCCACACCAGGTTAGTAGGGTAGGGTAATTCGAATTCTGAAATCCGACAGAGGTTTAGCTCCTCTTTTGAAATCATACTTTGGTTGATGTTAAGAACGTCCATTTTCAGATTTTTGTGTTTTGGCATTTCAATTTCGATGAGAGCTCTGAAGTACTCTCTGTAAGTTTCGCTGTGAAGAATGATGATGAGTCATGAATACAATATTGAGGTCATAAAGTAAAGAATTAAGTGAACATTTTTAACTCTTGCGACACACATTTTAAATTAGATTTATTTATATTTATATGATTTATGTTAAATATTTATAAAATTTTCATAAATATTTTTATATTTAATAGACATAGTAACAAAGAACAGTTGTTTATATCAATATTTTATATTTAAGGAGTTTATTTCAGAAACATTTTAGAGTGCTGAAAGAAATAATCAGTCAAGAAGCTCATATTACTCCACACAGCCTTACGTCTATCGTTCTTATTTTTAGGATCTTTAAACTGCCACCTATTTTGTGTGTACCGAATATTAACCATATATGAACATGCACGAATGTTATCGCTTTCGAATATGTTTCTTTAATACTCTGCTCGACACTACATCCAATCAACTGATATAGTTATATTTAGATGAATACTTAGTAATCAAGTGTATTAAATCAGAACTCTAACGCAAGTGAGTAGAAGCTGTGTATTTCCATTTCACGATCATCCGAAGTTAGGACGAAGATCTTTTAATATGGACCTATTTCGACTTTGGAGAAATAAGTTTTGATCTTCAGTAAATAAATGTGAGAATCTATGACTTGAAAGTGAACAGGCAGATTGAAGATCATTATTACACCAATAGTTTATCACGTATTATGGAAAGTACGGTTTTCAATTACTCGGCCGCTTTGCTATCGTCAATAAGGATTCCTCGTGAAAAAATCTCGAAATTCAGTCCCACTCATGTGTTTTTGAATACTGTTTATTAGATTATTCATGGGTACCATTATTTACTTGAGAGCTTTTTAGACCAGTAAAAGTGATAAAGAGATTATTTGACCAGTAATTAATACATTTCTTATCTAGACTGAAAATTGCATATTAAATTGTAGCATTGTCATTGTTTTATCCTCCATTATATTGGAAGAAGCCAAGGCCAAAATAACTGAAACGAACTAATAAAATTATCTTCCAAAAACGTCTGAAAACCGTTACTGTTTCGTTGTGATTCAAGATGCAAAATAACGGTTGTTTGACTAGTTGGGATTTGGTCTGACTTTAATCTGCAATTAATTATACCCTTCCGTTCGTATTTCGGGTCCTGGCAGTGGATGTACCAAACATTCAGTTAATTTACTCAATTTGGTATGGACTTAGAAAAATGTTTCTCATTCGAAATTAGAATTTTTGGGATCGTGTTGTCCTTTTCCGAATTAATTTTTCATAACACTTTGATATAAAAAGACATAGTTGACATAAAAAAGGGAAAGTATTCGGAATTCGAAGTGTGTAAAAGAAATCAAAAGGCGTACGGATTACTTTGGTTGAGAAATAATTTATTTCATTGACGTAAGCAGACCTTTTCTTACTAATGCTTGTGTATGAGAAGAATATGAGAAATAAAGGCTTCTCCGTTTTGAGCCGCTTATAAATTCATGATAACAGCTCATAAAATATGCACCTTTTGGAGTAGGTAATTTACAAACGTAAAATCTGAATCCATTTGAAAGAAGACATTTTTTCCTCGAATGTTCTCCGTGTTTTTAAGGTTTCTTCGCTGCGTTTTCAATATTTCCGCTGTGGATACCTGAGAATGGAGAAAAGATCACTTCTTGAAAGTATTTTGAGCACATTAAAAAATATGGAAGGCACGGATGAAAATCGGAGACATTTTATGTAATACCCACTCTATATGCTTCCGCTGCCTTAAGAGGAATCTGGAAGATGGAAAAATCTATTAACAGCGCCATGAATTCGTAATTGAGTGCTTCAGGGAATACGGAGTATAAATGAGATCTTTGCCAAGGGGATTCTGAGCTTCTTTCGCATTTTTCCCCTTTCAAATCTCCACCACACTATGCCTTTTCTCTTATCTACCCTTTGTTCTGTTTCTCCTCCTCCGAACTGATTCATTCCAACGTATTTAAGCAGAAGGCACACTGCGGCCCGCCCGATTCTGTTTTGGTTTGAGGTGTCATGAATAATCAAGAATATAAGAATAATCAAGAGGTGAGGAATAAAATCTGCCATTGATTATGAATTCTGCTGGAGATCGAAATTCTTTGACGTGTTCGAATGAAACGCAAGAACGATCTGTTTTAATTATTTTTTAATTTATTAATTTGTAATTACGTTGCAATTGGGCCATTTGGTTAGGTGGTAATGCTGAAAATAAATATTAATAGCAATTGCCTGGCATTCGCTAATAAACAGGAGGGTAATCCCTCCAAAAATATCCCGTAAGTAATATAATACATAAAATGTTTACACCTTAGACATCAAAATTAACATAGCACAGTAGTTCTTTGGTTAACAGTGAAATATCTAAAAACTATGGAGTGGTACAATGTACATGGTAGATTACCCATATAGCCACTAACGAAGTAGATATTAAATAAAAAAAATTTCAAAAATCAAACGGATAAAAATGCAAAAGAGGAGGCAATAGTCTAGAGGTCACATAAGAAAAATTACTTAAATCTAGATTTAATTTTATTATTGAAAAATTTTAAATTTTTTGGCATTGGTGTGAGAATTTCCCCAGGCAAAGAGTTCCATTCTCGAATAAAACGAATGAGTATTTCGCTATATCCGTTTTCTGATCACTTTCCTTCATCTTTAAACCATGATTGCCGCTTCCAACATAACTAGGAAGTTTTAATCTGGCACGCAGCTAATCATGGCCCTCTTCGTCATACCATCTATTTTTAAATGCAATCTCCTGAAGATATGAAACCAATCATCGACTGAGTTAAATTTTGCTGCGATCGAGGTTTCGTAAACATCAACGAGTCATATAAAGAAGACCGATGCTAAGACTTTTCTATAGCTAAGGTAAATTTATGAGATGAAATATGAAACTTGTTGCATAAAGCTGTTTTTATTTCAGTTTACTCCAATGTCATTATGCTAGCTTAAATACTTTATTTCTTTGTTAATTTGTTTTCAAAACTGTTCTAAACTTTACACTGAAGTTCGCTCGTAGAATAATATACTGAACGAAAGGCTAATATTTATTGACTGACAGACAAACAAAGGACTATATCGGGCGAAATTGAGACTTGAAAGACCCATCTTCCAATTTAATTTACCGATTCAAATACAGCAAATAAATCAGACAAAACGATGATGTAATTAAATTATGAAGGTAAATTTCTTTACCAGTCTGAACCTCTGGGGGCGAAACTTGAGTGATAAACGACTCCAGACAACGCAAAGAAGTATGGAACAGTGTATGCTTGGAATCACAAGAAGAGACAGGAAACGCAACACCTGGGTGAGGAAGATGACAGGAGTGACAGACATCATAGATAAGGTAAGATCATAAATGGTCATTACATGTGGAGAAAATAAACTACAGCGGTTGATCGTCACTGACTCTCAACTGGAGGCCAAAATAGTAAAAGAGACCAAGAAGAAGACTAAAGGACCGATGGAACGGAGCCATTGGTGTGGCATAGATAACTAAAAAAAAAGCTCGGTATGGAGCGAATTGGAAATCGCTTAGAAATGCCTACTTTTGAAGTAAATCAGATGATAGCAATTATAATGACAAATATTCACACACAATACAGATTATTCCGGTGCTTAAATGGGCATATATATCATATTATAACCGTTGAAATAGTTGTCTCTTTTGTTCAATCTCCTGATAGTTTAAAATTTTCGTTTTTATACCTTGCGTCTATTAAAATATATCACAGTTTTACGTTAGTTGTAGTCCATCAAACTGTAGCTGGAGAATTCACTTTCTGAGACTCAAACACACAAACGGTAAATTTTTGGAAAAACAATGTTTTTACAATTAGTATGTGTAACAATTGAATCCTGATTCGTGATTTTCCCTTTAACATGTGTTTTAGCTATTAAAGTGTGATACTCAACCGTATCAGCTTTTATTTTTCAGGCATTGATACCTCCACCATTCATTTATTCATCCATTAGTTACATAAAAGAAGCAAACTCTCGCACACTCAAACTCTAAAAAACACAGGCTTCAGTAAAACGAACGATGATTTTTAAACCAAATGCAAAAAAAATAAACTCATTTTCGTCTCCGAAATGTATGACTCAATTTCACTGATGACTGCTAAGCTTTCCTTTACCCTCATTAACGAGTTATCCACTACCTTTCCAGGCAAACCTTTCCCCAAGAGCGACCGGAAGCCTCTCCACCGTTCAAACCTTACCTCATTTCTGAGAGCCTCTTTCACCTCCAAATTCCTATACCATACTCGCAATCAGGTTTCCAAGAGCTCTTGATTTGGAAGAGGGGAAAATCCCGGGCTACGCAGTTGGTTTATTGCTCGCCAACCCTAAGTTACAGGTGACGAATGCTGTAGTATCTCGATTTACGGACTTAATTCCTTCCAGACCTGATTTTATATCTCAAAATGTTCGTATCACGAAACCCAGGATTCAATTGCATCTTACAGTAAATCCAGTAATTCGTTATGTCTTGGAATTTATGAAGAAGAACGTTATTTAAACATCTGCGGGTTGCAATATGTTATCTGAGGGACGAGAGAAAAACAAATTTGGCCGTAATCATTTAAATAATTTTTGGTCAGATGCAATCACACTAATATGATCTTCGAGCGATTATGTGTGTGAAAATCGATCGGATTCTAAGCACTGAGACAGAGTGATCATTTTAGGGATCTTTCCTGCTTGAATCCCTACACATTGGTAGAATAAGCAGCTTAAACATTGCGTATAAAATGAACATGAGATAAGTGTGAGTAGCAAATCTTATGGAGTGGCAACTCTCGCTAAGAGATATCTCTGTAGCTTTTTTATCTTTATCATAAGCAATCTCATAGGAATAGCATTATGTATTTAATTTTCTAGTGTAATAGAAGAATGTCAAGACGATGCACGTAAATTATGTCAAATTGTGTAATTTTTCATCAATTCTGTCAAATTAGACAAAAACCTGCACAAAGGACTTTGCGTGGTCATCTCCATGCGCTTGCGCATTCATCCTACAGTACCGGGATTATAAAAGCACCACGGTTCGTATTAAATTAAGTCGGATCGATATTAAGTTTGCATCTTGAGGTCGTAATGGAGTACAGAAATAGTTCTTATGCCGAAAAGTTCGGATGTTGAGCGTTTATTAAGCCAAGATACCACTTTATTGGCGAAACCAATGTTTATTGAGTTCATAACTAAGTAAAACATTTTCGCCGTGTAAAGGTTTCGATTAATCCTTTCGTATTTGAACCAATACCTTCTTCAAATATGTTGCTTCATTTTATGAGAGATTTTTACCAGTGTAATGCTACATACATTTCCTGTTGTTACCATTAGTGTCATGCATAATTTTATAAAACCCATTTTGAAAATATAAAGTTTAATCCTCATATTGTCCTCTCTCTTTCAATCCCCAGTGCCAATTACTGACAAGGCGTATGAATACTCTTCGATCAACTTCACGATATTTGGTTCGGAACAGTTAATCGTATTTGAGACTTATTAATGATGTGCCAGTGTAGTGGAAGTATTAGCGTTATGCTTCAAACTGCTTCAAGGTTATTTCTTTTATATCTATTCCTTGTTTCTATAATCAAAACGGCTTGATATAACAAGTCAATACTATTATTATGGCGTTGTTGACGCCATAATAATAGTATTAATACTATATGGCGTCAACAACGCCATAATAATAGTAAAACTAACAGCGTTATATACTTACTGTGTCTTTAGAAGTCATGGTGGCAGCACTGTTTTCTATAAAGATAAACTTTCAATAGAACCGACTTCACATCAAATCAAACCAAAATCATTCCTCTCCAATTTATCTCGGAGCAACCGGTAATTCACAACGCACCGTACATCAAATCAGCTAATCCTGCTTACAACATTTTATAATCCATTAAACGCATTCCACTTCCTCTCTCGTTTTATTTAAGCTATTTCAAATCACCTCTCTGTTTCGCACTCTCAATCTCTCCCTGTATTTTATGAGAGTGTGCTTTACAGTTGGTGGAATTATCGTCACGGAGTCAATGCAATTACTATGTCTTCCATTCACTCCACCTTCGTTGTTCTCGAAAATTGGTGAGGAATTTTCATATTGATATATATATTTCAATGTCATTGCTTTTGTATCAACATATGAATGATATCACATGTTCATGGCTCAATAAAACCTTCTGAAACCTATCCGTTAAATTCCAGTTGCACCTTGTTTCTGATTTGTCCGATCCACAATGAATGAAAATGCGATTAGTGTAGGGATTTCTACGTTAGATGTTCCATGTTTCATTCTATTACCCTATGATCGAGTAATGTAGACACACATTTCGGAGTTCGAAGGAAATAATAATGAGGAGGGATTTAGTTATTTGGTATAGTGAATTTAAAAGACGGTCTTAGTTTATATCATCGAAGCAGTAATAGCAATTAACAAATTACAAATACCCGAGACTTAGATCTTTATAATGTATAGTTAAAAAAGATTTTAATTAAAGTTCGCTTTAGGGCCGACTATTATAATAATTTGTTAAAGTGATGATTGTAGATAATCTACATGCTAATAGGAGATTAACTATAATCTCCACTCGTTCAAATCTGCTTTTCCAAATTTTTCATTAATATAAATGCACCTTGAAGAAAAAGATAGATAGATAGACCCTTTATTGGCGAGGTTATGCCTCTTGTGGGCCTCTCTTCCGCCTAGCCTCGTATGCCATTATAATATGTATGTACAATGGGAAAAAATCTTTGCACCGAAGGTTGATAAAGAAAAAAACCTACGTTTCGGAAAACACCCACAGAGAAGGAAGGGGAGAAAACCCGTGAAAATGCAGTAGTTATATATAAAGACAATATATAATACAATACATTTAAATAGCAGATGATCGGAAATGAGAAAAAAAATTCAATTACAAACGTATAATGCTCAGAGAATATAAGTTTAAAAGTTACGTAGAGTTACAAAATGTCATTCCATATCTAAAGGTAAGAGTATTTCACTAAATGTATTGAAATATATAGCATATTTATTTCACTTGTCACGATGGTACATACAAAAAAGAAAAACAAAAGAAACAAATTAAGTTAGGCACACCTGAAGTAGGGGTTTTGTAGGCCTTCTGTAGAGGTTGCCATTGCTTTGGATAAAAAAATAACATAATTCCAAAAAGTAATATTATTAACAGACAAGTTCTTTTCAGACATTTCTTTGATTAAACTAACATTAAGATGATTGGGTTAAAATGACATTTCACAAACAGCTGTATTTGAACCTTATCATAGCTGAAACTTTTATAACGCATATCTACAACTACTTTAATTCCATTTAAAGTGCCTATCGACGCATGGCAGTACATTTGAAATTCTTGAAATTAGTCTCAATATAATGTTCTAACCTTAAACAATTAAATATTCAGTGGGGTCACTTTCTTTTGTCCAATATAAAAGGGCCGTTACCTCGAGTAGAGCGGAAAAATAAGGTAGAAAAACGAGATCTCTGTACATATGTACTGAGCTGCTCATGACCTGATGCTTCCACGCCGTCGGTGGCATTTGCTGTCAAATAAGGTCGAGCGGAAGTGTATGAAGTAGTTACTTTATGCCTCAATTTTAAGAATTTAAAGGAATTAAAACACTTTCTGCCAGGATGATGGCAAAATGGGGTAAAAATGTGGAAACGTATTACGCACGTATGTCGAGGCACCTCTCCATTTCGCCCATTTCAACGGCACGGAAATTTGCAGCGCAATATAGAAAAGTGATGGATGAGTCCGACTTTCTACGGTAGTTTTTTAATAAAACATGTCTATCCGAATATACGAAAAGGAGGCAGGAATGTATGTGCCGGAGATAAATAACGCCCGCTCTGTTTTTCTAGAAAAATTGGCTTGGGGAAGAGCGGGTGTTCCCCTTGTTATCTGAGCCTTGCTGAATAAGACAGGCGAGTTGAAGCTGCCTGCAGAGATTATCGATCCACCCGCGGATGCTCCCCCGCCGTCCTTGCAAGGGCGGGGATGGTCAAATGGGCCCCTGGCAGAATTTTTGGTCATGAGACGCCCATTTGACTATGGCACGAGCCATTTCACACCGCTGTTCTGTGCCGTTTTTTTGGAGAAAAAGTAGGGATTCCGGGTCGGAATTAATACACGCCTCGGAGATATTTACGAGGCGAGGAAATAAGTTTATCAAGCGAGCGCTCTTTGTTTGATCGAGGGCTACGTGGCGATGAAATAAAACTTCGCTTGTTTCGGAGCGAATGGCAAAAATGCCGTATTCCGCCTTAATGTCCCGTGAGATGAGATACATTTCTCGGCGTGCCACCGCTGGTTTGCGTGACCTATCGGTTGCGCCGTTTATTACCGCGGAAACGAGCTGCTGTTATGAAAAGAAGGAGCTGGAAATTGCTTCCATTGTCATTCCTTATTTTTTGACGCGCGTCCTTTATGAAGATTTGATTCGTTAGCTCCAATGATAGCGACTCGTTTAAGTGCCGAGAAAACAAAAGACGGTCACATTATATGCTTCCGAGTGCATAAATTAGCGGCGAACGTCCTTTGGTGACACTGTTGAATTCCGATCCCATTCAAATTTTAATTGTTGACCGTAAGCAGCTTTTATCATCTAATATTTTAAATCGAAATCGTGTTTTATTTGAGGTTGGAGAATCATAATTAGTTGTGCGTGAACGTTTCTTAATCATTCGTGAGGATAGGTATGAGCTTCAAGCCTCCTAAAATCAGAAAAGGACAGAAAAATATTGGAGTATGACGGCTTTTCTTGCTGTTTTACTTGCACAGTTAACGTCAAAGCATTACTTTCACTGAATATCCATTTAACGCAATTGAGATCGATTTCATAGTTAACAGGTGATTCGATATCAAGGTTAATATCAGGTTTTGAGATATCTACGATTACCACCATGGTCCTACAGTCTTCGCGGGCATATATTCTGTATGGGGCGGGCCCTTGAGCCAAAATTGAGCCATGCACGGTCGCCAATCTATTGGGTTCGGGCCCGAGTATAACTTCCGAAGGAAAGAATAATTCATTCTCAAAAAGCATTTATGGTTCTTGCATTAAGAAAGAGGACTTTTAAAGTAGCTGTGCAATACATAGACAATCTGCACTGTTTACTTTGTTTTATGGGTGATCAGTAACACGAGAAATTATGATAGAAAAAGAATAAGTCTGATTTAGGTTGGAAATACAATTACCATCTGAAATATTTTCTGTTTGCTGAAAGAATTTAGTGGGATATTTCAGTTTATGTTATCTCTACAGCAACTTCAATATTTCTGAAGATATTTTAGCATTAATGAAGGAATATAGTGTGTAAAATAAGAGTATATGTTTCTGAATGCGTCGTTACGACTGATTCTGAACGATTTAGAAAAATCACGGTTCGTGTCGGATTCGAGAGTGAAAATTTCTATGCTCAGGCCGGGTTGGGTTCGGGCTCACTTACGAACGGACCGAGACTAGTCCGGAACTTTCGATCCTTGAAACCTCTAAATTAGAGGCAGTGACTTATTTAAGGATCCTAACGTTCGGGTGTGAAACATGGAGCCCATGAATAGAGGATATGTAAATACTGCAGATATGGTACGAATATTCATCACATATATTTTGAAAGTATCTTAATCGTAGATGGTAATGCTATTTCAACCAGATAGACAATTGCTATCATATTGATACATTTCCCTTTCTTTGGTAGAATACTTTGATAAATGGAATTTTGAATAATATAATTAAAAATATCAAAATAAAATAATCATATTAATATTGAATGGCATTTAAATTATATTTCAGCTTATTTCGTTTGAGCATCAACCAGCTATGACTCATGAAGATAAAATAAGCACTCTATTATAAGTTTATGTCGTCCGTGTTTTTTCTTATGCTACGGAATTTGAGTTTGGTGACCAATGCCCTAAAACGGGACAAAATGCGTTCCTGGTGAAACAATTAGAGAGTGGGATGTCCCGAAATAAAACGGGATTTTTCATTCTCACCGAAGTACCTTCCCTTGCCAGAGGTCATATTAGGAGTAGAGATGGGTTGAAAACTTCAATACTTGTTTATATTTGCAATTAAGGTGAGTTTCCGTAGAATTAGTTTCTCCTTAAAGCAGTAGACCAACATAAGGATATTTCACAGGGGTAAATTGAATCGCCATTCTCCCTTCCTAAGTTATAAAATTCATCCACGGAATATAGATATTTTTCCAAAAAAATTTCTTATCTGTAAAAATTGGATAAAACTTTAAGAAAGGATGCTCTACTTTAGCGGAATAGCGCGGGAGTTGGCGTAACAGTGGCGAAGGAATCTGGCAGAGATCCAAGATTAGCTGAGATGAAATGTGGGAGAGGGATTTAAATATCATTTTATGACTTCAGCGGCGCAATTTATCGGCCGTAATTCATTCGAATCAAAGGAAGCTTCGAAGTTAATCCTGGTACATGCGTTGCCAATCTTCGTCTATGAATCGAATATTTGTAAATGTTTATTTTTTCGTCATTTAGACTGATGCAGTTTGATCACGGACTGGTTCTCAGTGAAGCATTCTGGAAACTAACACATCCACATATCTTCACGTACTTCCCCTTTATCTCTCAAAATACTGACCACGTCCAAAGCTTCCCTGGAGAATACCATTCGCTCTACTCAAGACAGAATTTCCTCATCCTTCCTCCCTCTTTTGAACCAGTTACGCTATCATTATATCCGACCGCCTACACCCATTCTTTCCATGCGTACAAAATGACTTCAAGCACCACTTTCTAGTTGTTCCGCATACTTTCCTTCAATCTCGTAGCTATCAACCGCATTGACGTAGTCACCCACGAATGTTTATAAGTCTCTTGCTTTCGCCGCGAAATCTCTTTGCCAACTCATTTTTGCCACATTTTTGGTGCCCTCGGATAGCCAAGTGGGTAGTTCGTCCATCTTGGAAGCGGTCCCGGGTTCAATACCAATATTTTCGGTGGGGGATTAAACGTGCAAAAACGTCGAGGCACTTTTAACTATACCTTTTAACCTCCTAATTCAATGTTGTTCTAGTTCACCCTATAATATGCAACACCATGTCTCATAGCATTATGTCAATTGTACTTACGATTGTGTTCTTAAGAACGACGCTAGATGTGCTAATAAACGCTCAAGAACATACACATAAGACAGTAAGATGAGTGGTAATGCAATAGTAATGCCTTGCAATAAATGAGTTGACGAAATATATTCATTTGTTCGTCGGGATTAAATTGTGGAGTTCTGAAAGTATACGTCTTTCATTGCTATCTGAATACAGATTTCCAATGAGTCGCAATCACTCGGAATATCTCATTTAAAGCAAATAATATAAACAAATCACTCAGAAAGTCCTTCACTTTTATTTATGTGAAAAAAGACAAAAAAAGCAACTAATTCCATATATGCCGAGTGGAGCAAATAATAAGTTCTGCAGTCTGGAATCAGAAAAGAAAGATGGCTTAAATCGCAAGGATTCTTTACCGATAAGAGTTTAATTTCTTTTTGTTCAAACGTTTCCTAACATTCGGAAAGTGAGGCACTCCTCTTTCATCTTAATAAAATACTGAAATTGGATAAAATTTTCTCTGCGTCTTGTTTATTCTTTGGCTGTATTTCCAATTTACTTATTTCCGACTATTTTTAACATTGCTGAGTTGAATCCTAAAACTTCTGAGATTTCCTTTGAAATTTATCAAATATTTAATTTCCTTTCGGTTTGAAGTCGAAGATTAATTATCGTTATATCAGTTATAATATCGTATGTTACTGTAAATTAACATTAAAATAGGCGACTCATTGACATAATTTTTCTTTTTACGGAATTATATTTTATCGATAAGAACGTAAATACGTTCTGATTATTACAGAGAGATATTAGTATTTGAATCGGCATTAAAATTTATTGTGTTATTGTTCGGTCATTTAAGGTTCGTGATTAAATATGTTATAGAAATGAAATCCCTTCCCCTACAACAGTCAAATATGAAACAAAGCTAAACCAAAATTGCATTACCGTCTTAATGATTTTTTTCTTTCATTATCTCCGATGAAATTCATCGGACGTGTTTCCTTTTCAATATTATACCCCTTCTTGTTAAGTATATTCTTTAAAACTTTTAGGCCCCTAAATGTGGGGTCAAATTATCGTTTGCTCTCTTTATGGGACCTCAGATAATGATTTCATTATTTTGCTAAATTTGGGTCAAATGTATGCGCCTTAACCGATATACCTGTTCGCCATTTTAGAAGTAGCATCTCACTCACTAAGCTCCTTCCCTTGTTTTCCTCGGCATTGCCTCTTTAAACACTTCCTCGACACCGAATTCGATCCTTTTTCCCTCCGAATCCGTACATCTTCCCGATATATGGCACCCCAAGCGGAAGTGCAAACAGCATCCACGAGTGGAAAGTAGGTAACGTCCAAAAAAGTAGGTTTGCCCGAAATCGCTGTGGCAATGTCGCGGCATAAAAAATTGCAAGGAGACGGCGAAGGGTTTTTTCGCAGTCAAAGAAAAAAGAATCGCGGGGCATGGGAGTGGTATTGAGGGCGTATGGGAATAGGCATTAGGTATGCGGAGGTTGACTCCAGCCATTGATTTCACGGGGTATGGAAGATTGCGGAGCTAAGCCGATGTCACAGATTCTGGACGACATTTCGAGAGAAAAATTGATCGAATGGCATCGCACGGTTTGAAGAGAGTGTGTACTGATATTGGCGAATGGGCTGAATATTGAAATAATGAACTGGAGAATGAAGTAAAGGAAAGAAAGACGACGATAAAGATGAATCAGGGAAAAAGCGGTATTGACAGGCGAAAAAAATCGATTTGTTTGTTATCTTTGTTATTTCGAATTTTTTTTCTGATTGCACACAATAGTGTAAATAAGGTTGTTATAACACGAAAAGTCGTGCAGCTAGGAATATTCCCAAAGATAAACGAACATGAAGTAATTTTGGCATGATTGGGTTCCGAATCCCGGGTCTCTTGCTTTCCGGAGGTCTGCTCCGACTCATGACATCCTAGCATTCCATAGCGGAAGACCCTGGTTCGTGTCCCGGTACTTTTTTAAATGTCCGTTTCGCTTTGGGGATATTCCTAGCGAATTCATCCCCTTCATTGTGTATAATCGCTGAAAAACAAATCGAAAACTACATTCTCCTTATATTTCCTCCTTGGGAATTTGTAACGATTACTCGCCCAGCGGTACCTCGACTCACGAACCGCTCAATATACGAACTTTTTTCGTATTCAATTATGACTCCAAGATACTAACTTAATTTCGACACACGAACCGTGACTTTATAATCGCGACTACCGGATGTCATCACAGGCCGAAGAAGATCGCAGCTAGAAAGAAGCTATTAAAACAAATGACGTAAAAAATATATAGCAGCACTAAAGTGAATCAAGAGAGATGGCAAGGAAGTGGCGTCAATACTAAGACGTCGTATGTTGAGCCACTAATAGTTATCAATACAATGTCAGTAATCACTTTAAAAGAGTGTACACAAAGCGACAGACTCAGTCAACCCTGGACAACTTCTTTAAACCTTCTTCACCGAAGAGAAAAAAAGGAATCGTCATAGACAGAGATCCAAGATTAGCTGAGATGAAATGTGGGAGAGGGATTTAAATATCATTTTATGACTTCAGCGGCGCAATTTATCGGCCGTAATTCATTCNGTACAGCCGTTAATACTTTTGAGTACAATATCATTAATCGCAGTAAAAGAATGCAGACAATGCGACAGACTAAGTCAAACCTGGTTTCCTAAATTTAAGTTTCCTTAAACCTTCTCCATCGAAGAGACAAAAGGAATCGTCATAGAATTTATAAATATATATTTTTTTCCTGATCTGCTATTATAACCTCAGTGAAGTGGTCGATTTATTAATATATTCTTTTTAAACCGTGTCAATTTAAAATCTCATGAATAAAATCAATTAATTGTATTATTAAATACAAGCTTTTTTTCAAAAATTTCAAGGCATTACGGATTAATTTATTTACCACAAGTCACAATGGAAAACTGGGTTTCGAGATAGGAACTCCGGTATGGAATGAATGGAGTGGAGGTTCGTAAGTCGAGTTACCACTGTATTTCGAATTTATTGAAACAGTGTTTTAAATAAACAATGGATCAAAATTCATAACTGCATCCCAAGATTTTATTTCGTTTAGAGTTTATGGTCCAGGAAATATGTTTCCGCATTTCTTTCTGGATATTAAAAGAGTTTTTCCGAAAGCATTGTTAATTTTGAATCCGAGAATTGGTTTGTTTTGGAAGTATTTTTTTTCGCAAAATCGTTTAAAGACCTTTTACCTCTTTATTTCATCAATGGTGAGCACCTATATTTTATAAAACAGATATCCATATAATACCGCCAATCTTTACTCGCCGATCTTTCTCTGTCAGTCTTCAGTCCTAAGAAAAAATTTAAACTCTGTGGAAATGAGAATGATTTTGCATGAGTTGTGGGATTAATCTTCCTGAATACGATAAGGCTGTGCATGAGGCAGAATAAATGAGGAATCAACCTAATGCATTCATGCTTCTAGTACAGAGCTCTGTGTCATCCTTATTGATAAAGCCTCAGTTTTATGCGTCTCTGCTCTCACCCATTGGTGGGTCCAGAGTGGGGGGGAGGGCGAAGGAGCTTTCGCCCTCCACCTCTGATCTCACCTAGTAGTAGGTAATAACAGTTTTCCTAAGAGGAAATTGAATGAAAATTTGATTTTAGGTTTTTCTCCGTTCATCATAGGTTTACTTCATTTATTACATAAAAAGTGGTAAAAAAGTAAAGTAAGAAGAATTTTAAAAGTAGATTAAAGATGTTTTCGTTAAGAAATTGTTATATATGAAATATTTAATTATGTTCACTTCAATAGAATAGATTTTGATAACACCCAACATAACCATCATTATGAGACTAGAGGGAAAAATANAAACAATAAGATAAAGAGGTAATTCGAATGCTTCTTGTTCATACCCCCTGCCGTACGCCGGCGGCTTGCAGGATATTCATGTAGATGTAAACAAAGAATCTATAACTAATAAAGCTGTTAAGGAAAACTTTAAAAAATTACTTATAGAAAAGCGTTACTACTCAGTTGAGGAGTTTTTAGCAGACAATTAGTTATAGTTTTTGATTGTAGTTTGGGTTCTTAATGTATTATGAATGTAATAATTTTTGTCATCTCATATGGATGTATGAAGAATGTAATATTTTTTATGAATATTTTTATCATGTCATATATATGTATTATGAATATGAATATCTATGTATTATGAATGTTATATTTTTATCATATCAATCGTAATATTTTACTCGTTAGTGTATGTGAAGTATGTTGGCATGGATTATAGTACTTTGACGTGTCACCAATTCAGGCAGATGATTTTCTGTGTATTTGAATGTATTTATGTGACAAAATAAATTATTATTGTTATTATTAAGAAATCATATCTTACCCCCGCGTAAATTTCTAAATCCTCCCCTTTTTCCACCTGAATTTCGTTCAATAATCTGTTACTTACCTTCGAAGTGTTTTCCAAACAATGGCATTCCCTCGCCCGATCGTCTCTCACTGAACCCTCACACATTTTGGAGGACATCACCTTTCGAAAAGTCTCCCATAACATGTATTTTAAGTGATTTATAACTTTATTTCACACATGTAATTGTGTTGAGAATTTTTTCATGGACTTTCCACTTCTAAAACAAAGCAATGCAATTTGCCCCTTATCCATACAATATACATTTTCTGATTCGGAGAAGGCAACGTTCAAACCTATAATTACCTGGGATGCTACATCACAGAAACCTTGATGAGGAAATGAAAATATAGTTATTTCCAAGCTGCGTTACACCAGTATGGTGTTCACACCCCTTGCCATACGTTAAAAATCGGTCGGCGTGGTTTTATGTAGACTTATATGTAGAATGCATGAGGTAATTATCAATTTTGGTTGTAACTATAGTCAATATTGGAATTGCACATAAAAAAGTATGTATATACAAAGGACCACTTTGTCTTTAGTTTATTTTTATGCGCTTTGGGAAAAAGGGAAATGATTAATTTTGGTAATTCATTCAAGTGTGGTTCAATTGTCTTTACTTTATTTTTATGCGTTTTGGGAAAAAGGGAAATGATTCATTTAGCTAATTCATTCAGCTGTGGTTCAAACGGATGACAGATTAGTATCCGAATATGAACACTCCGCCTCTTCGCCGTCTCTCTTAGTTCGGGATTTTCGAAGCGCACGAAACCATCGAAACCAACTTTACCGAACGATTTCCCGCTATTATAATAACTCAACGGCAAGCGAATTATACCGAAGCCCATCCTATAAAGTAAAACGCTTCTGCGTCGTATTTCGACAGTGGAAATTCGTCGTCTCCGCCGTCACCGCTTAATTTCCATTAAATCCGATCGCACCGCATACGTGGGGGAGTTCATTAAGACCCAATCTGCCGCAGCTTTTTGCCCGAGAGCACTGCTGCAGGAGAAAGTGAAGTGACAAAAGGAAGTGTGTCCCTTTCACCGTCTCCTGGGTGACGTCCTCTGAGGGTGAGAATTTCTTTGGTCGCCGATTGTGCGAACCCTATCGGTTTCTCTGCGAATTAGGGATGGTCTGTTTCGGGACAGGGACTCCCAGGATGCTGCCACTTTCTGAATATAACGGAAACCATATCTGTCCGCAAGCAAAAATCGTTTCCGACAGGGATATTACCGTTACATGACTGAGGATTTTGAGAGTATTTCGAGTGTTGGCGATACTATCAATAACTTTTTGGTTACTGTGGCATTACTGAAACAAATGAAAGAGATTGAAAAAATCATTAGATTTCCAAAGTAATATTGCTCACGAACTTTTTTCTTCGCTCTTACTATTCCCTTCACGAATCAGAGTTTCCTAAATGCTCGTCCTCATATATTACGAATATAGGCATCCTATATAATTAGTGAGGGTTACTCCAAAATATTTTACCAGTTCTACTGTTGATAAAGTTTTCCATCGGAGACTGTACCAATAATCATCGGCATTATTTGTTTTTTCGACACGTTTGAAGTAGTCCACAGCGTGGGTAAACGCATAGCAATCGTGAAATAGGTAAGTTCTATCGATAAATGGAAAGGTGCATCTTAATCCCTTACTTTAATGGAGCTGGTTATTTCAGAGATATTTTCTGGTGTAATAGTGTAAAGGAGATTCACAATCAATAAGAGAAATCTCTCTTATTGATTTGTGAATCTCCTTTACAACAATGCTCCGACAGAGAGAACGCAAGAAATCACCCATTATGTAAGAGGGATGGAAATATTTTACTCGTTACTATGGAAATTAAATCTTCCATGACATAGGTTTCTACGCATGTCGCAATCATCAGGTACAAGAAAACAAGAACCAGTCGCATATAAAGTGATAGGCTAAGGAAGGGGGAGTGAGGTAAAAGGGATTTAAGAGGGTGAAAGAAAGGAGACAGTTTGCGCGGAGGAACAAAGTATTGGGGAAGTGTAGGGGCAAAATTATATGGTAACATCTCAAAATGTTTTCAATTGCTCCATCATGGTAAAAAGGTATTACGAAGTTTAGGTCGAAACACTGGATTTTGATATCCCTGATCAATAATTCCTTCCAGTCACATTTTCCAAAAATCACATTCTATAATATAATATATCATACATATAATTATAGAATTTCATTTCATTATATCATAACCATACATCTACATCTACTGCAATACCCCTTTCAAGCAGCCTTCGGCAAGTAGTAGAAGCCTTAAATATTGAGCGTTCGAACCACTTCTTTAGCTTTTCGTTATAGCGTATCGTTCGAGGATATCCTTACCTTCATAGATTAGTCTATAGTTGCTGCAGTAAAGCCAGAATCGATGATTGTTTTGAGATATTCAAATGTGTAATTATTAGCCTAATACTTTTTATAGCTCACTGTTACACAATGATTCCCAGAAGATTATGATGTTCGCGAATCTGTAGTTACACAGTTTTAAATAAGTTGAAGGATAAAGGTAAAGATGTTAATTTTTGCACGATGAAGTCGGGTGGCTGAATCTCAAGGAATAACAAGTGTGAAAAATAGCGACATGACTGGGACTCGAACCCAGGTCTCCCGCTTCCCGGGCAGGTATTTTAACAAGTGAACTACCATGCTGCGTCTCTTCCACACTGCTTTATGAGAACGGCGAGCAGCCTCCACATTTAGTGGCACGAACTGCCGCTTGAGGTCCTCACTGAGGCAGCCAACCTTAACTAACAAAGCAGGTCTTACATGGTAAACCCACCCAAAGGTAATCGCAAGAATAAAGGTAAAGGTGTTAATTTTTTTATGGTGCGGCTGAATCCCAATGAATAACAAATGTGAAAAATAGCAACATGACTTTAAATAAGATTCATATACTCGGAAAAATATATCCAGGTACGGTGGTAATCAAATATACAAGTTACAAATTCCTTGTACGAGGCAATTAAAGTATGTGCGATATCATTCGATCCATTTTTACGTCTCTTAATGATTAAAATTCACCATTTTGTTTTAATAAGGAGAATCTTGTGTATGCTTATGGATGGCCATTATTATAAGGTCTTCGTTAGAACTTCACAGATATGACAACATATTCTCTGCACAGTAAAACACGAATACAATAACACGTTAAATGCTGGCCTACTACAGTTCCTGATATCTCTTTATATAGACGCTTCTCCGGATATATATAGATATGTATACATAGAGGATACTAAAGATGAGGCGGAAGGAAGTGCCTCACAGAGCCGTCGATTTTTTTGACATAAAGGCTAGGGTTTGGACACCTAGGAAAAAAGCGGACATCCACCCTAGGCATCATGGGTTCGATTCTAGGAGGCCCTAAAAATGGTACTTTTCCCTTTTAAATGCATTGAGCGCATTTTCTAAAATTCGTTTAGCGTATTTAGCATAAGGATAGAACGTTGAAATTGACGAAATCGATAGAAAATGATTTTATCTTCCGTTTTTTGCAAGAGCATTATACCTGATGGCCCCAGGTTCAATGCTAGATAAATTCTTAGTGCAAAAGATTCAAGAAATCATTTAGGGTATTTTTAAGTAAGATGGAACGTTGAAATTCACGTCATCGATAGAGATCAAACACTTCTACAGTGTACCTAAAGGATTTTACCCTGAGGGTCCTTAATTCGATGCTAGGGCAGTTTTTCTGTCTGAAGTTCATGAATTCATTTAGGATATTTTCCGTTAAGATAGAAAGTTGCAATTCACGGAGTTGTTAGAATTGATGATTGTCTATCGTATGCCGTAAATACTTTTGACCTTAAGGCTCAGGTTCGATCCCAGGACCATTCGAATGACCGAATTTTGAAAAATTCGTTACGGGATTCCCCGGTCAGGAAGAAGGTTGATATTCGCCACATCTATAGAAGATAGGGATTACTATCGTATGCTGTAAGAATATCTAAGAATATTTGTCCTCATAGACCCAGGTTCGATGCTAGAATAATTCTTATGGACGTATTTTGAATAATTCGTTTAGGTTATTGTAGTTGGTGCATGGAACTCGGTGTATGGAAGGCGGAGTGGATCAAAAGGTGTGTAATGCTTTAGTTAATGTATCTTACAGTAAGCTACAGTATGCAAGCAACTTTTACTCGTGTATATATATATACATATATATA
>KZ308295.1:945736-974170 GCA_000376725.2 Ladona fulva | reverse complement strand
AAACAAGAATGATATATATAAAAGAAAAAATGCGAAGGGAAAAGTCCCCTGTGAAAACATGTACAAAGTTCAGCATAGTTTAGAGGGAAAATGGAACAACATTAGCAAAAATAATTTCCTGTTATTAGTGCGTAGCATTAGAAGAAATTCACGCAATAGTTTTCAATGAACAAGAAAATGCTTTTAGGATCACATGGAAGAATGATTGTAGCTATTCCTGCATTTTGTTAGTATTTTTGTGCAGTCAACTTGCAAAAATGGAAAAACCTCACTAACAAAGTTGCTTAGTAAATATGTAGCTATAGGTAGTGTAATAGTTTTTAAATGTAGTGTTGTTGATTATGAGACAGAAACAAAAGAGCTGTGTATAATCCTCATCCCACGTAATGTTCTTGTATAATTGTAATGACTGATGTGACATGAAACAAACAGTGCTGAATTACTTCCTTCCCCTCCAAGGTCATTTATGGTTAGAGATTAAACATTAGCTTTGAAAAAAAAATGATTCATGGAATTCATTGCCCCGAGGTTGTTAGTGAGTAACAAAGTTTTTAATGGGATAAATATGGAAAGAACTATAATATTATCCTTTCAGTCGCATCAAGTGGTGGAGGATTTGTTATTAAGTATTGGGATGTGCAATTGCATAGATGCATTGTAATGTGTATCAGCCTCTGCTTTATGAAACAGTGTATTGTTTCCATTACTAAAGTGTTTGTTCCCATTCAATAAAAAGAACACTCTCTTTTACCCTTACCCCAATACTCACTCCTTTAAAAACAGTCCTGGCCCTAGATATCATTTTTTAACCAATGAACATGCACATCATTTTCCACATAATCCTAAATGAGCATGCAAAATGAAGATATTGGCATGGAATACATAGGAAAAAATGGTAGCTGGGGTTGTGGGTTATGTATGTAATTTAGAGCAACCCACACACGTATAGCGATATATACTTATATAATAAACCCATATATATGTATATATAAGTGTATGTATGTATGTGTATGTGAGTGTGTATGTATATGTTTGTGTGGGTGTATATATACACACACATATATACATATATACACATACATATACATACATACATACATACATACATACATACATACATACATACAAATGATCTTAGCGACAATATTGATGGCAATGTGAGGGTAATTTTGGATGACGCAGTAATTATATAGAGAAATATCAAACGAGAGATATCGTATTTCTCTATCAAACGATTTAGCTAATTCTCAAAGGTGGTGCGATAAATGGCAAATTCTTATATCGCATTGTAAATAATTGCTCTGTAGATAATTTCCTCGAAAGGAAACATTTTTATCAGAATCACACGTAAAAAAAATAATGGAATAGAAATAGATGTAGTCGACTCAGCTGAATATCTCGGCTTCTTTAGCGAATAACTTAATCTGGAGCGCACATACACAAAAATTGGGGTTAAAGCTAAAATCTGCTTTATAAAGCACTTTGTGGGTAGATGCGATGAAAAGCTCGGAGAGCGATGCTATTTCACTTTGATCAGGCCCCATCTGGAATATTCGGCGAGTATATTGGGCCCAAAAAATGACACGTGTGACCGCGAAGTCGAATAAGTGCAGTTCAAGGCGACACGTTTTGTTAAAATAGCTAAGGTAAAGAAGCAAGCGTCGCGGAAATTTTCTAAGACGCAGATTGCGAACCTGAAAGAGAAGTGATTAGGCTGCGATTGCTTCATAAATTCAGAGAGAGTGCGTTTGTGAAAGACGTAATTGATATTAGGCGACCCTCTTCTGCTACTTGGGCCGATCCAACAATGAGCGTAAAATCAGAGAAATAAATCCGAGAAAAAGACGGTATTGGGACTAATTTTCTCCGCTAACGTTACGCTACTACAATAAGCTAAAGAGGAAACTCAAACGCTCTGTGTTAAAACCCCCACCCATGCTCAAAAAGGAAGCTTACTGGGTGTTAAGGTAGAATCAGATACTTTTGTTTTTGGAGAAATTTTGCCATGGAGTGCGTGATAGTCAATGATCAGTTTTCTGAACTGGACTGTGGAAATTTAGCTCATATTAAGCATCAATCTGTATATTCAGTAATAATTTCGTCAATTATATGTCGTTTATGATGATATGAAGAAGCAGAAAAATATGGATTATTGAAATGTATCAGAAGATGAATAAATCAATAAAAATTTCATAGAAGAGTTGACTATAAAAAACGAAAACGCAACAAATAAGGCATGTGGTGAATTTTCATTCTATCGTATGACTGATTATTGATGAAAGATTATTGATGAAGAAAATGATTTTCCAAGGCGGGTTATTGATCTGCGTGAGGATAATGTGCTGAATGCTCCTGGTAATTTGAGAGAGCGAAGATAGATAAAGAGTCCCTTTATTGCCAAGGATAAGTTCCTGTGGGCCGCCCTTCTTCATAACTTCGTATGTCATTATATTTTGTACAAAATATAATTATAAACTAAAATAAAGTGTGTAGTGTAGGAAAAAATCTTTGCAACTGAAGGTTGGCAAATAAAAAACCCACTTTGCGGGGAAAAAACCCACAGAGAAGGGGGGTGATTCATATAAAGACAATATGAAATACAATAAATTTAAATGGTAGGTAATCGAAAATGAGAAAAAAATTCAAATCGAATTACAAACGTATAAATATCAGAGAATGTGGGTTCAGTCAGCTGCGTTAATGCATTAGATGAGAAGTGCTAGTTAGACAAGTCGGGAGCTGAAATTTGGAAGTCCTGAGCTCTTCATTGATAGAAAATATTGCTGTTTGTCTAGGCGTTCCATACGCTAGACAACACACTTGAGGTGAAGCGGATGCTTAAGAATTCGTCAATCCTAGAGGATATGTGTCTATGTTCTCTATCAGAAACCCTTTCTCCAAACTAAGTCCTCCTTTAAGCCCTCCACTACATGCGATGGAACATTCGCCTCTTATATTATTTTCATCTCGTGTGGTCTCCATGATGTATGGTTTCAATTTTGCCCTCCCGTTTCTGTCCTTTCTCTCGCCCTCTTTGTCTCGGGTTATTGTGTTGCATGTTTTTATTTCCTCGGCTGTTGACTTTCTCTGCGCGTTCTCATGCTGTCGACGGGGGCTTTTCTCTCTCCACACAACGAGTCCATCTGCGGAATCCCTCTTCCCCACGATTTCCTCCACCCACGCATTTTCCTTTCATCCACACTCCTCTTCTTCTATTTCGATCATTTTTCTACGACCGTATAACCGATTTACTCCGTGACACCTTTTCTGAGACTTTTCGAATTCTTAAGTGAACTCACTCCATTTTCACTCGTGACCAGGGCGTCGAACCGAAAACCGAAACCGAAAATAATCGTTATATATTTTTACTGGAATGAAAATCAAACCCTAACAGAAAAATTAAAATAATCCCGACCCGAACCGAAAAATAAACCGAAATATATGAACCCGAACTGAAATTAAAAACCGGTATTTATTCTGTTCCGATTTTCGATTCCAAATAATATAGTGTAATAACGTAAAAATGGAGGGACTTTATACACTAAAAGTATGTAATATCGTTTCGCTAAAGGCTAAATAAATTCTTTACAATTAAATTTATCTGATCTAATTTTTTTCTGATGTAATTTTTCGTCTCTTTAATATTTTAAATAATATCCTAAATTTCATTTCACCCATGTTATGGAGGAAAGATGCACATGGTAACATAACCAATGAACTGCATAATGTTTTAATGGTCGCAGCGAAAGAAACCGGTTCAATCCGCTTCATTGTCGACACACGTAGTGAAATCGGAATAGAATCGAAATTTGTTTTTTTTTATTGAACCGGGTTGAAAACCTGGACGAATAATATTATATTCATTCGGCATTCGATGCCGTGCTCGTGACCAACAGGAAGACGTATCCGTCCGATTGTGGAGTGAGTCGAATCGGGAATAAGCAATTTACTGCAGCTGCTTGTTACCACAGAATGTTAAGTAACGAGCTTTCGCGTACTTATTCAGAGTTTTGATAGTGATCTAAATTTGTAAAGCGGTTGTTAATGCATAACCCAGCAATTAGTGTTTAAGAGCCATTTCTTTCCCTAAAGGCATCCTTCCACGAGTACAAAGATTGGGGTCATGTATGTCCAATCAAATCCTGTTAGCCTTCTTCGATTGTTTTAGTACTTAGTTGTTTCTCTTATATTTTGTGAGAGGTCAAAAATTCCATACAATATTATACCTCTTTAGTGGGCGTGATTGGGACTAAGGAGTCCGAGGAGGAGGATTTTCCATCTAACCCTTGTCAAAATTCGGTACAGGAAAAGAGTTATTTTATTTACAAAATTTGGCTGCGATTAAACACAAGACTCCAGTATTTATAAAACGGATCTTCTATGCTGCTTCTCGACTCACCTCCGTTTCTTAGCTGGACTGAGTACAGAACATGATGTGCCTGAATACATAGCATTATAGGATATATTACTAGATTACGCTCTATGAAACTATTTACAGATTTCTGACAAGTTCCGTGGGCATAGAAATATAAGAAGGAAAGAAAGAAAGGTTTAGAAGACAGATTTTTTTATGAGAGGAAAATTGTTTCCACCGCAGGAAAATACCCTTAAAGAGAAGGGAGGAGGAAGGCGTAAAAAGCCTCCGAAATTTTTGGGAGAGAGAAGGGAAGAAAGAAAGAAAGACTTATTTTCATGAATCAGTTTTTTTATATGAAATTATTTTAGTGATTTCTTCCATATTCTCTAATTCATTTACATAAAGAATACTTTTTAGTGAATATTGTCATGAATAATGTCATGTATTGATTTCCTACATTTGAAGTCATCTTTAGTGAGTATTTATGCTTCTGGTGAATTTGGTTTAGTATTATCTTTCAGACTGAATTTAGAATTTTTAAATTTTTTTACACTTTTAGGGAAATTCATGTCAATTTATTTTTGTTAAGTTTTCTTTAAATTAATCATGTAAATTCATTCATATCTGTGTAATCTGAGAAAACTCGGTTTCATTAGGCGTATTGTCGGTAAATGTGACGAAAAAGTTAGAGAACGATGTTATTTTACGTTGGTTAGGCCTCATTTTGAATATGCGTCAAGTATATGGGATCCGGCAGACGAAACATGCATCCGTGAACTCGAGAAATTACAACTGAAATCGATACGTTTTGTTAAATAGTGCTACGATAAAAAAGCAAGCGTTACCAAAATACTGTCAGATGCAGGTTGGATATCCTTAAAAGATAGGAGGCTAGAAGCTAGATTGCGATTGCTCGATACATTTATGGAAGGTACATACATTTGCGGAAGATATAGTAGATATTATGAGACCCCCCTGCTAACTTGGACGATCCGACAATGAGCGCAAAATAAGAGAAATAGATGCTAGGACGAGTCGTTTTAAGAATTCATTCTTTCCGTGAACTATACATGATACTAATAGACTTAAGAAATAGTCCGAACGCCCGGTGTTTTCACCCCCTGCCATATGCCGTAAGGCGGCTTGCAGGGTATTTATGTAGATGTAGATGTAATCTAACTAAAGCAACTATATAGTAAGTACTAACTTTGCAGGTGTTCTTTCGTCTAGTTTCTCACGAATTATTCATTTGCAGAAATGGCAGAATTCGCAGCTTTTCAAATCCATCTTGTATGAATACTTCTTGGATATTTTTCAGATTGGTCTTACTTATGAAAATCTTTTGTTCTTTGCTTAAAAAATTCTATCCTTTTCAATCTTTATAGGCGATGTGAATGGTTGCATAGAATTTAAGTCCAAATCTTATTAAATCAGCAATCTTTTGTCATTTAAAGATTCTTTCTTTTCTCTCGCTCTTGCTGAGTACGACCCTTCGCTACCTTAGATAGCCCACTTTCTTTCCCAATGAGCTGTTTTACATATTTTGGTTTTTAGTTCAACGTTTTCATTTTAACATCTTGTGTCGGAAGCAGATAGGATAACCTTTTTCATTTTCTTTCTGCTTTATAGTATTTCGATAAACTCAATCAAGTATCAAAGTGAAATATCAATGTGGTCAACATTTCATTATGGATTGTAAAGACCTTTATTCACGTCGGTGGTTTTTGCTATTGCGGATTATCATTGTTTCAAACATGTAGCAAATTTGTGGTGTAAACATACCAGTATTACGCATAATAATTTAGCAATATGGGTATAGTTTTCATGATGGCCCAGCGAGTTGAAACTATGGTCGTCTAATAAAAACCTTTTGTGGTATAGCGTAGAAGTGTTTTTCTTTTCTCTATACATCTTATATACATTAATTATTTTTCAAATATTAATTCATTGTTTTCTTTGGAAAATCTTTAATTAAATGTAAATGACATGATAGCTTGAGTTTATTCTGAAACGTAATTTCTCCTTCTCTAAGCACACAGGTTATTTCGTCTTAATATAGATTTATTCATAAGAGAACTCATCAAATCAATCTTTACAACCAATAATAACGCACACAAACTCCCAAACTAATAAATCACTGGTAAGATGGAAGTGAAAAGTTGTAATCTCAACTTCGCCCAATAAATGACTTGTAATTTATATTAATATTATTAACTCCCTTGCTCTAAACAGGGTTCTAAAGTCAGTGTTACTAGGCTAGCACACCAATCCCTGCACCACAGAGACTGAGAAGGTAGTTTAATCTACATATTTAACCTGCAAGTGGCCTTTCGTTGTGTGGCAGTGGTGCTTTACTTACACTATGTTTCTAATATCCTAATCGATTAGTTTCGCGTATACTTCGCGGAAAAAATGAACTCTCGAAAGATGAATTCTAGTATGTATCGTTCTTTATAATCTGGATTGATTTTTTGTCAGGCGGCTTATTTAACAGGTAATATTAGGAAATATTTTGTAAGCAATAATACTTAAGCTAATTCAGTGTATTTAAAATTAATGTTTAATAAATATTTTAATGTTGTTTCTTACATTTGAGTGCTTTTGAATTATTATCTGAGTGCTAGAAACTTACGGAAAGTAATGACTTACAAAAATACTATTTTCATTAATGAGGATCGTAACTGCATGAGACGCAGAACTTTATTCATTTGGCTGTGGAAAAGCCGAAAACCTTGTTGTTTAAGTTCTTGTGCATTCCATTTTTATGAAAACGACTGCTGTTAATACTGAAATACTGAAAAAAACTACGAAATATAGTGGAGTATATTTCTTAACAGAACACCTGCATTCCATTAGCTATTGCGTCCGGTATAACTGAATAATATTCTACTGAACTCGATTGAAGATAAGTAAATTCGAAACCAATATATTAGTTTAAATAACATGTCCCTATTAATGCCTGGTCTTGCTGTCATATCTTTCTGAAATATTTTTTTTGTCTATAAGTACGGGATAGAGAAAATGCATTTTGCATTTAATTTTGTCTCATTTTTGTTCATGGCTATTTTAATAGGAAAGCTGCTGAGATATGAGTAATAGTGAGTAATGGAGCTAATGATTCTCCTCATGGAAAGCTAAGAATAATATTTCTCGTCGAGTCATTGTGCTTCACTAACGTAGGCTAACGCGTTCTACCTCTAACATTCTGGCTCAGTGAGGAAAGCAAGGGCAAATTACCTCACTCCTCATCTTGCCTAGTAAGCCTCATTTCCATCTCCTAGCTTTTGTGGTTCATGGAAGAGGGGATCAAGTCCTAACCGGCCTTCGGGCTGAATACTGAGTAATTTGCAGAAAGATTAATGTGTATATTTTTGTGATCAATATATTCATAAGTACGAGTAAATATACAATTAAGTTATATTTTCCAGACTCATTAAATTAGTTTTTCAGGGACTATATTTTCTTACTCAAAACCTCCGAGTTGATTAGTAAGTTGTCTACTGCATCTCATTTACTTTATGACAAACAAGCTTTTGATTACGAATATTCTAACTTGTATCACCCGCCTGAGGTAAAGAGCAACTGTACCTACTAAACTGCAATTACAGTCTGAGTATTAATAACTCTTTCGCCTTATCCGTGTATTTTCGTAGATTACCCTGGGTACGTTTATCCAGAACTCTACCGTTTGGATTTATCTCCTCCCGATAAATTCTCTGACCTTGATAACGTAAACCTCCTCACTCCTATCTTTCCAGTAAACCGCTTCCGGAAAGGCTTAATCCTCTCCGTGATGTTTGATGAGATTTCAGGAAGACCAGTTTGATCTCCACTAAAAAATCCCAAAACTTGCAAGTTTTCCTGTGTACAGAACTCGTCATTAAAGAAGTTCACCATCAGGAAACATTCACAGAAAAAAAACATAAGAGCAAATAATGCTTATGGCAGCGATTTCTCTGATTTGTACTCTCTGATACTTTCCGTAATACGTTATTTTCAATTTCAATGGCGTTCGAACGAGGTCGCATGTTTTGACAAAACTGTTAAAGCAAATCTCTTAGCAGCTGCTTCCAATTACACGTACCAACATCCGCTAACTTTGTTTGATATTACTAGGAGTGTAGGCAATTTTCCTGTTTCCCTAGAAATTTTAAACGAATGAGGAAAGTTGGGCAATATGTTTCAGTTTTATTGCGATAAATATTTGCGCTACCTTTTAGAAGGTTTGACGAAGAAACAAGTTTGCCAACCTTCTGCGATAACAGGTCGTGTATCTCGATGTATACTTATCCAATTGGAGACCCTTTGAGAGCACGCGAAGCTATGAAATAAAAACCAGTGTTTTCGCCAAAGTTGGAGTAAACAGTTCGCAGAGAGGTACAGACTAATTACGAGCTGAAATAGGAACACACGAGAGCGAAATATGAGTGCAATTTAAATGAAGAGGGTCATTGCGCTGATGGTTACAAGGGCGGATACTATAATCGAAGTCCCTGCAAAAGGTAACTGCCAGCACTGTATTTGTATTTATATATTTAATATAATAATGTAATTTCTAGCTTCGTGCGTCCCAACAATATCATATCCGCGGCATAAGGGACTTCATAACACATTCATTATTAATTTTTGAGAAAGACGTTTTCATAAAAATATATTAATAAGGGTTTTTTGATAAACAATTGTTTAGAAATTCAGTTTGATTATCTCGTTACATCATTCAATCCCATGTACTTTAAGTGTCTATCTCATCGTTTTATATCCGAGGAATCTTGTACCACGGTTGATTCTGCAAGCAAATTAGATAAACACATAGGGCTGGCTCTTCGTTGGATAATAAATTGATTAATAACGAAGATTTTTAAATATCTTTTTATAATGAGCAAATATAATGTCTACTCTAAAAAAAATTCATTATTGGAATTATATTTGAAACTTTTCATTATCTCAACTACTGTTTGTATTCCCTAAAGCTGAGGCTACTCGATTTCTCTCGGATAGAAGTATTTAATCATTCTTTATATAGTCTTTAACGTTAGGTATTGAAATGTCCTAAATTATTTCATAAAATCTAATGTTTTTAAACGGAGATTAAGTATGTTCGGAATTTAATTACAAGATCCAAAGAAATAACATACCGAACTTAATTCATGTCTGCGATGCAACAAAAACTATTTAACCTCACTTTTTACTCAAGTAGTTGTAATAGTGATAGGTGCCTAAATACTATTTGTATATGTCACTTGAGAAGTTGAAGAAGTTGAGAATAAGAAATGCTTCGTTTGAATTATACGAAATTATTTTCAGGATAATGAGTTGAACGAATTAATTACCTGAAGATATTCTGAACCCCTTCCGAACGACAAACAAAAAAAAAATTCGACTAAGAATGGAAGGATATACCTTAAATAAGTTTTATTAATGTTAACAATATGCTTATAACTTCTCGATTTTCACGATAATTTATTTGTTGAATGTATGTTATGTTTGTTATCGTATGATTGTTTTTATCTTTTGCCTTCTGTATTGAACTTATTTACTGTAACTTCTGTTTAGTCATTTGTGTAATATTGTTGAACATAATGGATGCTGTCGACTATTGTATATGCTTATGTTATATGTTTTTTTCTTTTCTTTTTCCCCACTCCTTTTTTATGCATGTGCGACGTTGCCACCGGACAGTTGTCCATTTGTAACATGTATATTTTATAATAATATAATGCATTAAACGGTTAAATTATATTATAAATTGATCCGTAAGTATGTGGAGATGAATGTCTTAATACCCTGTTAGAAGTGGATTTCAATCGATCTTTTATAAAATGGAGAGTAAGATTGAAAAGATTGGATTACAGCAGTGAAAATAATTAATTGTTTAGGATGAGAATGCGTTAGCAGTTTTCAGTGATAAGTATTTTCCATGAGCTTATAATTACATTGACACTTAAACCAGAAATATGATTTAGATTTCTCTTTACATTTAAATGTCTGTTCCTAACAGATTTTTCCATATATCTTACACATACAGCATTCGATGTGATGACTGTCTCGGTCGAATAATTTTGAGATAGAAATCAATATTTCAAATAAAGTAAAACTTTTGAAAGTAGAAATATAGAGGATATCTCATTTACTGACTAAATTTTCACGAATTCGACTCAATTCTGCAGGGTTTTGTCCGCTTTTTTCGATCATTAACATACGTATAAATCTGCATAAATAGTACAACGAAGTGAATTTAATCGGAACGGTGCGGTGATGCATTAACTCTGGCGCGTTCTGCTGATTAAGAGTAGCGATAATTAACTGCGATAGAAATTGATTTCGCTAAATTATATTTCCCACTAAATTATCATTTAATGGATTTATCACGCGTGCGCTGGAAAATGTAGCAAACAAATCCCATAAAACTTTTAAAATACGAAATTTATTAACCTCTGCGTCCGTTTTTCGTCATTAGAAACAGACACGGCACACATCATATATCAAATTTTCGCAACATCTAAAAAGGCCTCTGCACTTTCACTTCCTTCGCAATTTCGTTCCACTCCTCCATCTTCCTGTCATATTTTTTCCCGATGTTCATTCTCCACACATAGCGCCATCAGCTGACAACGCGGCCAATATAACCAATTACTTATATCCGTTAAATTCCAGGCGACTTTCCGAAGGCCTAAAACCGCTCCATCTTGTGTACATCTTTCTTCTTCCGTAAGGAGTCACTTGTGATCTGCAGAGTCCGTGTGAGAGGGAATGAAAACGCGAGGGAAAGAGAAGAAAATGGATCGGCATTCTCGGGATTCCATTGTGAGGAGGGTTTCGGAGTGTGGGAGGAACAAGCAGTGGCCTATAAGGGGATGGAATAAGGGGTGGATGGTTGTGAAATACGAGATTCGCAAGGATGAGTAACAGGAGTTGAGTGGTTTTAAATAAGGTAGTCTAGAGGTGCGTCTCGAGCGTCATCTGCCTCTTATATATCCTGTTTCCTTGTCGTGCTCACGTGTACGATGTATTTAATGCATAAATCTATTCACGACTTCGAATCGGAATTGCTTTGGTTCCGGTTCATGAAAACGCCGAATATCCCCTCGGTTCCGGTCTCGCTCAAGCAGCAACTTTCTGACCGGTTTGCCGTTTCTTTGCTCCGATAAGATAATATCCATATACGAATTTTATGTTATGCTGGACCTTCGTGTAGAATTTCTTTTAATTGAAATTTCCGATAAAAATATGCAGTGATTCCTCGACTTACGAACTTAATTCGTTCCAGACCGGAGTTCCGAATCCCACTTTTCCATCGTATGTTAGGGTAAATCAATTTATTCGTTCCGTCTTAGAAATTTTGAAATAAAACATTATTTAAACATCTGAAGGTTGGAATGTGATCCCTGAGGGACGAGAGAAAAACGGATTTGTCCCTAATCACTTAAATCATTTTTAGGTTTGCGCAGTTAAACAAATATATTCTTCAGGCAAATTAAAATAATGCTGTTAAAAAGGACTTACCTATGACCGATCTCTTTGGTTGATTTCATTATCATTAATAACATTTCTTCTTCTGTAAATGCCAAAGAAAAACTTAAACGAAGCAGAAAACTTCCACGTGTGTGGAATCTGATCAGATTCTAAGCACGGAGAGAGCGTAATCACTTTAGTGTTATTGCGTATAAAATGAACACGAGATAAGCCTGGTACGAGAATCAAGATTCACGGTGGGGTCCCTCGCTCTCTAACAGCTATCTACGTAGATTTTCTCATCTTTATCAAAGAGAATCTCATAGGAACTACATAATCTTAAGTTTCTACTATAATAGAGAAAGATTAAGGCGTAAGGCAATGCACGTGAATTTGTAAACTGTTGTTAATTCAGTCAAATTAGACAACAAATTGCACCAGGGAGAGATTTATTGCATGCACTTGCACTTACATACTACAGTACTCGGGATTATAAAAGGAACACGATTCGTTTGACGAAACTGAGTTCGATCATAAGTACGGAGGAGGTTCGTCTGCCGAAAAGTGCGCATGTTTAGCGGTTCGTTATTCGAGGTACCACTGTAGTTATAAAAGAAATAATCAGGTAATAGGTTCTGCTAAAATAAGTTAAATGTTGATAAGGGAGTTGCAAGTCACCGTTGCATATTTTTGATAAATATTAGGACTGTTACACCAGATTATAAGAATGATATTGGAATTCCAGTAGAGGCGTAACCAGCGAAATGTTAGCATTTTCTTTTATTTTCTTAAGTAAGATAACGTATTCCAAAATTTAACGTTTAATTTTGCTATACGTATTACGTTCTCTATGTGTACGCTCCATTTTAAATCTCTGTGGGAAGTACATCCAAGTATTTCACCTTATTTTCCTTCGGAAAACATTAACGCCGATATTGTTGGGATCCTGAAATTTGCTCTTATTAAAGTAAATGAGTTTGCATTTACCTGAGTTGATATCTAGTTTGTTTGAGGGGAACCAATTATTTTAGCCATCAATATCCCTTTGTAAACTTATTATTTACGCTCACATTAGAAGATGAAATTATCGCTCTTAAACGAGCAATTTTGCAGTTAAAAGTTGTTTATAAATAACAGCAACAACTATATCCTAACCTGTTTTCGAACCCGGAACTTCAGTAACACCATGCAGGTAAGCCACCAATTCCGGATTGTTGAAAAAGCAGGTAAATATCTAAATTCGGTCACTTAAATTTGATTGGTAAACAGCGTACATTCATGAGTTGTAACATGGATAATCGTAAAGTTGATAACTGAATGTTAATCGGGATGCGAATAATATTAATACTGCGTAAACAGAAGCAAAGCAGCAGAAGCTATTGAAGTTAAATAAGTGTTTTGGACGAAAGAAACGAAAATGTTGGAGATGAGGAGACGGAAAATAAGTTGGTTGATAAGTGTGCATATTTGATGGCGGAAGAAGAGACGGAAATGATATATATTATGGAGAGGCCGGAAATATACATATTCGTCGAGGGAATAATATTAGAGGGAAACGAAATCGAGAATCGGAAAGTTTTAAGTGAAAAGAGAAGGGAAAAGGTTAAAGGAGAAGGGCTCTTAATGAAGTAAAGAGGATTGGAAGGAAATGCAACGTGCGAATAAATATTAAAGCAGAAATAAAGCGAGCGTTTATGAAATAGAATCGGCTGCAGAGGGAAATGAGATTGAGTGAGGTACGCGGATAATTACATAATGGAAGAGGGAAGGGAATTAATTCGAGCAAGATGGCGCTGACGAAAAGGAAGGAGTGAAGAGGCGGAAAAATGGAGAAGACGAAGAAAACGGTAGCGGACATGGAAGTCTTGTTGGTCCAGAGATAACAGATGGATTGGGCAGCCATCTTTGTTTGCTGAGAGCATAGGTTCCGGGAAAGAGTGCCCTTTAGGGTTTTTTTCTCGGTATGAGTGAGGGATGGATTAGTCCTAACCCCTGAGGAATTCTCAAAGGAATTCATTTGCCAAAAGGCCATAAAAGGCATGGGTGAACGTTAAAAGTCAATGTCTTGGAAGATTCGTTCTTTCAGCGAGTGGAAAAAGGGATGAAGTTTAACTATTTGCCATCGTGGAAACACGAGAGAACACTTAAATTAAAAATGGGAAAAAGAGGAAAGTGAGGAAGAATTGAAACCGCAGGATAACTGCTGTAGCGAATCTACGGGAAGATAGTAAGTAACCACTTTAAATAAAGGAAAAATAATACATTCCGACATTCTTTGTCGGGGTTTATCAGTGCCCTCGGCACATATTAATGCAAGTGCTGTCTACATTCATCAGCATTTGGAAATGAAACTGGAGGACCAAAGTGACCATGTAACAGAGGAAGAAGCAACTGGAGGACCACATCCCATAGACTTACTTTAACTGGGAGAAGCTTTGAGGTGATGGCACTATAAATTTATAACAAACTTACCTTGCCCTATTAAATATAGTTATAATTAACAATTTGGTTAGATTAATAATATATCTAATAACAAGAACATATTATAGTTCGGATGAGTATATCAACAACGAGAAAAGGTTAGTTAAAATATAACAAAATATAGAATATATAATTGTTACAAAATGTAATTTCTTGTAAATGTAATAAAATATAATGTATAGTAATTATTTTGTATATTTGTAATTAATAATTAACGTACAACTGTTATAGAATATTGTAATGGCTACTAATGTAGTAGTAGTATTGCTGAAAGTGTTTCTACAGATTAGGTCATTTCGCACGTGGGCCCCCACCGGGAATCGAATCCGGACCGCTTTCACCGAAGTCAAACGCGTTGCCCACTTGGCTATCAGGGAGCTAATGGCTACTAAATATAATATATATTTGTACAGGTATTTGTAATTATTTGTTATAGTGTAATTGTAACTGTCCTTTTAATAACATGCTCTACACATACATGAGTATGTCATTGGATAAATATATTTGTTATTATTGTAAATTGGTTATCTTGGAAATTACTGTATCAGTTCTATCATTTGAATATAAGAATACCTTTATTGATTAATAAAATGTATCACATTGAAGCTTTAAAAATCCCGCTTGTCCTATTTTACATTAGCTTAAACGTTAATTAATTTTTTTAAAGTTGAATTTCTTGTTCGAAATATAAAAATGCGAAAGCTCAGATAGGGTTTTCTTTAATAATTCGGAATTTAGGAACACGTTGTCGTGAATGTAAACCTAAGAATACTTCTCAATAAAAAAAAGATGTAAAATGACTATTTTATTTCATTTTTACTTGTTCGTGAACCATACATTCCTTAAAATATTACTTATTGGGGAAAAAGG
This sequence comes from Ladona fulva, assembly GCA_000376725.2. Taxonomy (NCBI): domain Eukaryota; kingdom Metazoa; phylum Arthropoda; class Insecta; order Odonata; family Libellulidae; genus Ladona; species Ladona fulva. Next base: position 959,010 of record KZ308295.1, on the reverse strand, counting down.
TTTACTTAGTTCTTGTGTCTTGGAAAGTTTAGCGTGTGTCGGAATTCAAAGCTTATCTTTTAGAAGAAAACGGGAAGGAGGTTTGCATTCCCCTATATAACATGGGGAACGCATTATGTCAGCTACATCATCTGTGAACGTGCTTTCTCTAAATTTATTAAGTAGATTTATTCTTTTTTAAAGCCTTCTATCTTCTAAAGATTCCCATCCCGCGTCCTGAAGCATTTGCGTAACTTTCACTGACTTGTCGTAACAATTCTTTACAAAACGTATCGCTTTTCGCTGTACTTTTTCTAATTCCCGTGCACAACATTTTTCTGCGGGGTCCCATACACAACACACTAGGTGAGGAGGCCTGACCAACGCAACGTAACAACGCTCACGGACTTTTTCTTCGCTCCTACCGAGAATTCTCCTCACGAATCCGTGTTCCTTAAGCGCTCGACCACATATATTATGGATGTGGGTACCCTAGGTTAAGTTATTGGTGAGAGTTACTCCAAGGTATTTCACCGTTTCTACTGTTGATAAAGTTTGCCCTCGGAGCCTGTACGAATAATCATTGGCATTTTTTTTCCTGACGACGATATTTGTGACTCCCTTTGTGAATGTTGAATATCGTTTTGAACCACATTTATGTTTATTAATAAGCTCTAATCTTAATGATGTAATGAAAATATTTAGCTCTGTTGACTTTTCGTTAGAAGTTTTTAAGATGTGTTAATTAGCGCCGATTCTTTTTATGTCTTTAGGCGTTCCTCAGCAGTGCTTTTCTTCTCGTGTTTTCTCTAGTTAATGTTTTGTGGAGATTGACACGGTAAGATAATTTTTACTGATTCGTTTTTTTATATTTTCTGTTCTCAGCCATGGTGTTGGACTTCCAGTCATTGGAGTGTTTCCTCACACAGATTGTTAAGTTTGCGGAAGATTTTCTTCGACCTTCGGAATTGTGACGAGAGAGCATTGCAGAGCTGAAGGAGAGGTCTCAAGAACGGCATGGTTATAATTTTACCGGAGGTATTCCAGCAGGGATTTCGCTGCCAGAAACTGTCTTCCCAAGGACGACTTTCCTTAGCTCCGGCAGCCGTCGCTCGTGGTTACCGTAAGGACGCGAAAGAAGGCGTTGATGCCTCAGTTTAATGAGTGTTGCGAGAGTGTTGAACTCGGTAAAGCAGTGAACTTGTGTATGTTATATTCAGTGTTAATAGTGTGTGTGATTGGTAGTGCAAGAATCAAGACGTCTTTTTGGAATGCTACTTTCAAGGTGTGTTCATCTTCGTCTCTCTATTCTTTTCTTTGGTGATTGGCATCGTAGGTTGCTGAAAAATGGTACCCCAGATATCTGTATACCAATCCTAAGAGAACTCAGGGCGCCTTTAGCTCGTGAGCGCATGCATGATTTGCTTGCCCTGCTTAACACCTTAATTGTCGAGGTGGGACGAGACATGTGTGCATCTTGCTACATTTTCACTGTCAAACAACTCCTTGAGACTTAACGAAAAGGGGATAATTCCCCCGTTGAACATTTTGGGCGATGCTTTAAACCGAAATGTTTTTCCGATTTCTTTCTTTCAACATGATTTGTTTACCGGCAAATCAACGTATAATAAGTAAAGCAATATTAGGGGTGGATCTATTGTCTCGTTGCGTTGAGGGGGAAAGGGATTCAAGCCAACAGATATAATTTGCTTTTAAAATGCCTTATTGCCCGCACTAGTGGAAACTGTCTTGACCTTTGAGTGAAACATGTCTTTAGTAACTTTTATTCAAATGTTTCCTATTGGAAGATAGTCCACTGTATTCTTTCTCGGTTTGCTAGCAAAGATATTAGCTTTGGCACCAGTCTTTGCCTGTGATAAAGTCCCTCGGATGGTATTCACTCCTGGAAAGGAGGCTAAATTATCGACGGATCGTTTAAAAATATATTATTTGTCCAGAACTTGTCGACAAAGCAGCTGATTCTTACGAATATGATCAACGCTCGCAAACTCTCATGGAAAACGAAGCGGCGCTAAATGGAACGGAAAGCTGTCGTAATTTTGGTCGTTCTTTCCGGGGAGAAGTAGAGAACGTTAGATATAGATATAAAAGTCATCCCTTTTATATGCAAATTGAACCTTAAAGGGTGAATATGTGAACGGAAATATTAATCCCGATCTGGGTTGGCTGCAGGAAGAACAGCCGGCCTTTAGAATAAATAATTAATCCAAAGTGGTTTTCATTCACTAATTATAAACATAATCATTAACTGAGTCCATAAGTAGTGGGAATAAGAAACGTAAAAGAGATTCATTAATCTCTAGTAACTATTCTTCTAGGCCCTAATCAATTGCTTCTTTCGATTTTATCAGATTTTATTGTTGTCCGTGATTTTCACAAAATATGAATTAATATTCAATATTTTCTTTTGCTTTCTATTTTACCGAAAGAAATATTCCCATCCGTTTAATTCTGATACCTTTCCCAGATTTCTAAATACGTTTCTTCCTTTTATGTCCTCAGCTCCAAATTAATCATTTGCAAAAGTCCAGCACTCGCAAGTTCACTCCCAGAAATACGCATAGTCGGCCTGATCTCTTCATAGTTTGGGACTTAGCTTATTCGTCGTTTAATTGACATCTACTATATCTTTTACTATTATCGTTTGATTGTCGGAATATTTTCAGCGTTAGGAATAAATTTGTTGCTTATTTTTTTCAAACAAGTTTTTACTGCGTCCGTTAAGGATTTTTAGGAATGGACAGCAGCCTTGTTTCAATCCTTACAAAAATATTTTGTTTGTTTTATATTTTAATAATTAATTTTACCCATGAACTAAAATATGAATTCATACTTTGTACAGCTAATTTATCGTGTGCATATATTTTCAGCTTTTCCTCTTGTTTATTCCAATAGACATTTTCGATGCATTATACCGTTATATGCTATTGTGAGATCACCGAGTAGGATATACTGCTAGATAGTGCACTATTCCCTTTACGGATGTTCTCATTGGAGAGGTAATTACAGGATCTAACAGTTCAACAAACATTTTGTTCCTCTGAGACCGTAATTTCTCCAATTTCTCTGCATACTCTAGATTAGCGATTCTCAATCGTTTTGCAGCTGCAAATGTGTATGCTCTTGGCGCGCCGCGCTATTTCCGAGAGTAAAACTTCTAACTTTTTGCTACACACCTGTCATATTTTCTAATGCTTTCTTCGTTTTACTGGAGATTATATAGATTTTAATAACATATTTTATCCTGAAGTAACTACACAGGTGTATGTCTCATCTTTTTTAATAATTTCAATTCGTTCTGGAAATTACACACTTGGATTAGTGTGTCTCAAATTGAAGTTGATGTAAGTGTGTGTCGTGGAAGAAGAAAGATTGGAAAGGACTGCACTAGAGAGTTATCCGTTTTGCTTTCCATCCGAATAAACTGCGTTCAAGAATTTACTGTTTGTTTTTCGTAGGTTTTCATAGGTCCCACTTTAGGATATTCTTAGCGAACCTGCAAATACGAGGGTAGTAATTTGTAGGACGAATTCTTAGATTGATATATAGATAGACTCTTTATTCACGAGGTTAGGCCCATGTGAGTATATCTTCCACCTAATCTTCTATGCCATTATATTATGTACAACGCGAAAAATCTATGCAACTGAAGGTTGACCAAGAGGAAACCCACGTTATGGTTAAACATCCACAGAGAAAGGGGTAAAAAACGCGAAAATACGGTCAATATATATAAAAACAATATATAATACAATACATTTAAGTAGCAGGTAATAGAAAACGACAACATAAAAAATTAACATCGAATTACAAACGTATAAAACACTGAGAATATAAGTTTAAAAGTTACGTGGAGTTACAAAATGACATTCCATATCTAAAGATAAGAATGTTTCACTAGATTAATTTAAACAGCATGATTAATTCAAAAAGATGAGATTATCTTCTAAGTAATGGTCATAATTTCAGCCAGAAGCACTCGTTGAATAGGCAATATTCATATTGGATCCTTATGTAATCATCCTCATTGAACTTCACTGCAGTTTTCGTCGTTCACTGCAGTTTTCGTTTGATGAGAGAGAGAGAGTGAGAAAGAAGCCTGAATATAAAGAAAGAGAGAGAGAGAAAAATTCGGTAGATGAGATATATTTATAACAATTCATCTAAGTAACAGAGGAGGAAGATTATTACTGGCAGTTAAATTAAAACTGCAGTTTTCGTTTGATGAGAGAGAGAGAGTGAGAAAGAAGCCTGAATATAAAGAAAGAGAGAGAGAGAAAAATTCGGTAGATGAGATATATTTATAACAATTCATCTAAGTAACAGAGGAGGAAGATTATTACTGGCATACTATAGTCCATTTCCTATACGCGTAACAGAAAAAGAAGGAATGATAGCAATGAGTAAAATAGCTGATGCTCAGAGCTAAAGGCCCTTTTTAGAGATTTCACGCTTGAATAAAGAGAAACATGAATGTATTAGTGCGGAACTATTAGGGGCTATTAACGACTCCAACCATTACTAATGTATTAATTTATTTACTGCTTTTGTATTAAGATGTGAAATTAATTGAGAATATAACTTAAAAGGAAATACAGATATCCTAATTTATAAAACACTTAACGAAAACATAATTGATAAGTATTTTAAATTAATTACTCGAAAAAAAAATGCAGCAGTAAAATTTATATTCAATACAATTACCAGATCTTAGAAATAATTGAATGATCACCATCTAATTTAATGTTGTCACTGAAACATGAGCCTTATCGATTTCAAAATAGTTATGTTTAAAGTACGGAATGAGAATTCATCAGGGATTAAATATCATTATTGCTGAAAATATTGAAAAAAATATATTTTCATCTTAACAGCCCAAACCCGCTTATGTGTAAGCTGAATGCTTTATTCATATGCAGTAAACTAACAGTTTTTAGTTTTTTGGTAATTTCGGTTATTGTCTTTAAACTTTACGGCTTTTTACAGTTTGAAAAAAGTTATTTTCTCGTCTGAAGATGGCAACGTTTCCGAAATAAGAATGGAGAATAATGACATTGCTTATCGCAGCTACGGAGAACGCTCAAGTTACCCTACTGGTTGGAGTTTTCTAACAATTGGTTTGCTTGTAAAAACCGGCTATTTGAAGCTAATGTATTAACACAGGCGTGTTCCTTTACTTTATAGATATTTTCGGCATCATTTGAGTAACATAACGTTAAACTATCTCGTAATTTTATCCGTTAAGGTCATTACAGTAGACAGTCATGAGTAGTCTTTGATCGCTTAGGTCATAGCACTGTCTTAAGCATTTTTAAGGAGTGTGTTTCTTAAGGGAAGGAAAAGAGATTATATACATTTTCAGCGGAAGGAGTTCAATTAGTAGAGAAATATAGGTTAACCTTTCTAAATAGTCCCAACAAAGGATTCTCTGCTTCCTTCCAGACGAGAAAATGCATTGTACTCCGAGTGGAAAGAAACTCCTCTTCTTGTTCTTAGGAAACTCCAAGAGTAATGGTAGCTGGCGGAACGGTCGTTAGTATACATATTTAAAGCTCAGGCAGAGAGAAGAAAATGATGCAGGGGAGCTGAGTTAAGAATCGGTTTGCGTTACTCACGTCTTAAGGGACGATTTAATGGGGAAGGAAGCTTTTATTCGCCGCGGTTTTTCCGTCGCCTTGCAACCTGTTATGTTCATATCCAACGAGGCGTGGAAGTGAGAATGGTCGGAAGGGGGAAACCAAATAGGATTCCGTGAGAGATGAAGAAATGCTAAGAAGCGAGGAAAGCGCTCTCTGGGAAGGGAAACGCGGAAAAGTGGTTGATTAAATGCCAAAAGCAGTTCCATACTAAGAATTGGTCGAGGGCTCGCGAGAAACGGGTGGGTACGCAAATATTTAGATTATGTTTTGGACATGTCGCGATGATTGACGTAAGAGAATTATTTCCGCTTTAAGTTGAAAACGCATGAAACTCTATCAACGTCAATCAGGATATCGGGGATTCTTGTTTCTGAAACAAGGGCTCTGAGTAATGATAAAACTTTTAGGAGAGTTTAGAGACAAGAGAAGAAGTAATTAAATCGCGGTGCGGCAAAGAGTGGAATGCAAACTGAATAAATATAATCTTGTTTTTTGCACAATCTTACTCGCAGAGCAAGATTTTGCGGGTGTCGTTCAGTATCTCGTATTCTCGTGTCTTAATTACCGTTGGCTAATTTCGCGTAATATTATAAACGGGTGAATTCAGGCGGCCGCAGCGAATTTCATTTTTAAGGTCCACCAGTTAATTTTGTAACGCGAAATAATAATTAATTGCACAGTTTTGATCCTCATTAGCGATGAGAATCCTGCGCCTACTAGTTCCCCGATTTTTATATCCTCCTGTCTCTCAATAACTGTGTAGTTTTGTAACATTTAGGTATATGATGAATCAATCAATGAATGAATCTCAATGAATAATAGTTTTCCTTATAACCTTCTTCAGACGTGCCACAACACTCCACATCTATATATGTACCCTTGAAGCAGCATTTCGGCGCATGGTGTGCATGCACCATGACTTTGCTTCCCTAGTCGTTTACAATCACATGTCGTTCGCAGAAAAAATTAATTCTTAAAGCGACAATTTCTAACATCTCTTCCTTTGACTTTCCTCGCAGTAACAGAACGGACTATAGGGAGGACACCTAACATAGGCTAAACATTCTTATTAGGTAAATTTATTAAGTAAATTAAGTTTTTGTTCTTATCTTATATATAAAGACACACGTTCTGCATTCTTAAGCATCTGAGTAACGCAATTAGTAATTGTATAGCAATGAGTAAGTGATTTTTAGAGGCAATTCTTTGCAAAACTTATTGCATATCCCAATACCTTTTCTAATTTACAAATACTGCTCTTAACGGCCCATACACTAAAATATTAACATCACTTATGGACTTTTTCTTCGCTTCTAAAGACTATTCTCTTAAAGTTTGAGTTACTTTAGCTTTCAAATTACCTTTGTGGAACAGTACAAATCAAATCATTGTATGCTATCTTTAATGTATGTACCTCAACAATTACGGATATGGGTACCCCATGTTAAGTTATTGGTACGGGTACTCCAATTCACTGATTATTGTGGTATTAAATTCTATCCTCGGAGGCTGTGGGAACAATCATTAGCAATTGATGTTTTCTCGAAGTTAACTACTGAACATTTGAACTGCATTAAGTTCTAACTTAAGACAATACAGTTGGATTCACGGGCTTCCAGATTATTCCCAGGTTTATTCTTTCATAAGATGTTCAAATACACTCCTCATGCTGAATGTCGACATCGACGGCTTACGGATTCCTTCTAAACCTCTCATTCATTAATAGTTGTACTCGAATTTCTTTTCTTTTCTTTATTCTTTCATGTCTTTCTCTTCTTCTGAAGGAAGGAAACAAAAGCTCAGCAAGAAATTCAAAAAAAAACGATATATCAGAAACCTGATAGTTGTTATAAGGAATGAATCTCTATTTACAGGTTGTTGCAATAAGAAATAACACATTTGAACAATGGCGTATGCTTCCATTTAATTTTTAGAAATCATGGAAATCAAAGTAGTGGAATTTTTCTTGAGAAATGAATTAATAAAATGGAATAACAACAGTATGAGTTTTTGTAGCTATCGAGTTCATGAATATTTCTTTGCGAATGCAGTGTATATTAATTCTTACCCGCAGCTTTCCCCGCTTATAGAGAACAAACAGACAAGTAAAATTGTAATATAAAGTACCGTCAATCACGAACTCTGAGTAAACCAATCCTCTGTAAATCTCTGATATTTAATTCTAGCCTCTAGCTCGTCAGCATCGTTGGCTTTGGTCTGTCGTGTCGTCCGCCAAATCGCACTACGTTATCTATGTAGAAACAATTGGTAAAAACTTGCACTATTCCAAAGAATGTAAGTATATGTATATTCTATGGAATATTAAAAGTTCTTACAATTTATTTCTACATTGCTGATACGAAGATCCTCCAAATATCGTCAAAGAAGTTTAATTTCATACTAATACTTCGTTTTTAACTTCTCGTTTCCAATATAATCCAAAGAGGTTTGATTTCCTGCCGACTATTTCCTGAAAAGAACTGGATTTAATGAATAAGAAGTTTAACTCGATCTACTGTAGGTGCAGGTATCCTCTGCGTTACATATTTTCTTACAGATGTCAGTTCTACATTCTAGGTCATGCAAGTGTACATGAAATCTTTCGGTATCGAAGAACAGTAATCATTTTATCAAATAATATTATTTGGTCAATGATACTTAGAAAGCAATTTATATCAAAATTAAAGCTCCGAGTCTTACTCACCTTATAAAAGATACAGTCTATACAGTAGAACAAGGTGCCCATGCAGGATAGTTAAGTATATTAAATGGTATTAGTTAGCATGATGAATTGACTACGCAAAGTTCCTTTGGAATATTTCAATTGAGACCGGTTTCAAACAAACATGTTCGTCATTAGGCCTTACATCTTATGTTCATCATAAGGAAAACACCATCATATTTGTCTGAAACTGATCGAAATTAAAATATTCCCGTGGGGCTTTGTGTAGTCATTTCACTTCGCTTCCTCTTATAGAGTTCCAGAAAGTTGAGGCTTCAACGATTTAATTCATTCTAAATGCTGTTATTTCGATCATCTCTAATTTCGCTTTGAATCGAAGAATGTCATTTTGTCACAGGAAATCGTAAAATCAGTCAAGTTTACTTTATCGAAAAATGTGTTTTTTTGTAATTATACCTCGCTTTCACTTGTGCTACCTTTATTGATTCTAACCTAATATATCGAAAAATGAGAGTAAAAGAACATTACATGATGAAGAGGCGAATTGTTAGGAGAGAGAGAGAGAGAGACGCAATGTTATGTCACAAAGGAAAATATTTAACCTTTTGTTTGAATTTTTACCTTATAAATTTACTGTTCATTGATAAAACAGAAGGACGGGAAATATTTTTCCATTCATATCTCAAACCGCCCAGTAGTTAGTAAAATATAAACATAGATGGAATACGGTATGTTTTTTAATAAAAAGGATCACCACTTAACATTATCATACGTTGGCCACATTGGCTTCTTACAGAGAGCGAAAATTGAAAAAAAAGGCGATACAATTTCTCCCAATGGAAGATCCGACTAACACATTTTATTTCCGAGGCTTTGTTTGACCCGAAAACAGTCTGTCAAAACCGAGCTACATCTCGCACCCACACGTATAAACATGGTCGAATTCAGGAAAGATCGTCGCCGGTCGGGCAATTTGATGAGTTTGCTCGAATCACTCGGGTGAATGAGTCCGCCCCGTTGTTGCGGGGGCCCTGGGCGGGAGGGGAAGGCCTTCCGGGAAACGGGGGAAAAGAGGGGACGCTGGAATTGAAAGCTGCAGGCAACGAATGATGATTTGTGAACTGGCTGGAGGTTGGGAAATTATAGAAGTCATTTAGGAAAGGCGGGTTTGCTTAACGGGGCGACGCGGGGAAATCCGATTGGAATCGACTGCCCGGGGCCGCTTTACAGGGCTATGAATAAATAAGCGAAAGAGGGTGTAAAGTAATGAATTGATGCTCCGCTGGATTACTCCACCGGATTCCTGCGTTATTCTTTCCAACAGGTACATGCTTAATTTGATGGCGCTACATCGGCTGGAATTTTATTAGGCGTTTTCTGCTTTGTTCCAAATTGGGTATTGCTTTCTCTTCACGGTTGGCCCGGCGCGCTGCGAAACTTACCAGTCCATGTTTCCGTTCCGTTGCGCTCGCTGCGATTTTTTCCGTATGGCCAAAGGAGTAAGAAAGGGGATTGCTCAGCTGGAATGACAGCGTTTTCGGAAATGGAAAAATGTGTGCGTTTCGGATCGAGCGCTATTCTCAATTTAACCTCATTCTGAGAGGAAGATCGCGGAACAATCAGTTACGAATTTGGCGACGAATTCGCAGAAAGAAGAAAACTGCAAAATGTTTCATTGTTACATTGGATAATACTGATTGGTATCTGAGAAAGTGACAATTCTATGGAACCCGATTGCCTATGCGTCCCTATGCTTAACTTTTTTAGATTTTAGATTTATACCGCACGAACTGTTAAGGGAGTGCATTAACTCATTGCCTAATCTACGAGGACCTATTAGTATCTGCGGAAAGATCGACCGAAAGGGTGGATTGGGTTTTGATTCTGCTGCGTCAGCCTTTTCTCTTTTGTTCAATTTTGCTATGAAAGTTTTGAGTCATCGAGCCAAAGTAATTTATATAAACCCGAGGAAAATATATGAAAATAAGTCACTTTTGCTACACTGCATAGGAAAGTCTGGAGTAAAAGTAATTTACAACGTATTACTTCTGTTACTCATTATTATAAAGTCAAGCCTTAGTTTGCGACCTCGTCTATGAAGAATTTCCGTCAAAAATTTGGTGGAGAGAAACTACCTAACTTTCGGGTGTGACCTCCTTACACTATCCGGAAAAAGTGACAACAATTATCCGTACAAAAGTAAGAAGAGTTTTCTTGTTATTAATGTGTTTTGATGTATGTGAATTGATAATCGACGGTATTTTTAAATTTTATGGTCATCGTTTTCACCACATCTTACTGACGAACATTTATTTTTACTATTTACGTTATTTTGAGTTCAATTGTGACAACTTAGTAAATAAATCACGAGGCAACTAGAGAATGTTAGTATGTGTATGAGAGTGTGAAAACTATCAAGGAATCAAACTCAAATTTAATACAGACGGAGAATAGTAAGAAATGTATTATTCGGTCAGTCTGCACCGGTTTAGGAGGTAGAGATAACTTCAGTGGCTTGATGGGAGTCATCTATACCTAGATACAAATTACTCTACTTAGGTACAAATGACACTATCGTTAAGGCAGTCATCTCCTTTTATCATAAATATTGTTATTGACACGGCTTCTGGATAGTCAAGTGGGTAGTGCATACGCCTTGTATACCAACAAACTGCATAATTTGCACGAGTTATTACGTCGCACCAAATAAATTGGAAATGTAAAAGAAATGCCAATTAAATATTTGCGGTAGAATGCCTCGAATTCGTTAGAGGTCGGAAGGATAACTCTTATAAAACCTCCCTTACGTAAAACTCGTAATTTATTCCGTTTTCTACTCTTATGGAATGAATTTGAATTAAGTAGAATCTGTTTACATCCTGCCTTTACCTTCGCAAAAAAACTGAGTCACCTGTGTCCCCATCGCGATATCAGGAAAAAAAAGGAAATTCGCATTCGTCAAACGCAATGTCGCCCAAAGATACGTGATAACCACAGGGAAACGTTACACTTTAAATTATTCTGACCACGGTTCGGGAATTTGAAACCCTTCCGCCATCAGAGGTTAAAAAATCTACAACATCTGGTGCATAGAGTAGCAGTAATTTTTAAGAGTGCTTTAGCACCGAACGTCTTTTCGCTATGGAACCCACTCGATAGCGTCAAACCCGGAACTCCTTTTACCGAAGTCGAACGCGTTGCCCACTTGGCCTATCCAGAGGTGCAACCGGAGTTTTGCTGCAACCAGGAATACCCATCAAGATGCTATCCGATGCCGGGAAAATATTTTCGAGGAAATTAAAACGGTAGCTCAGGAGAAGTTCGTGAATTAAATTAAAGAAAGAGTAATTAATAGGAAGAAATAGGATAAGAAAAACGCTTACTCCTTACTTCCTATAATCCCTCCTAAACTGGTCGAAGTTTATGAAATCGAACGAAGAACTAATGATTTTCATGCCTACTACTACGAGGAATATGTGACCGCAGCAGGAGTGGAATTATTATTCTAAAGAACTATTCTTTTAATGAAACACAATACTTGGAAGACTTCCACGAATTTTACTCCTCAATGATTAGCATGATTAACCGAGGTAAAAGTGGTTTCATCTTCTGTTATTTTACAATAATTCTAGCCGCCTTATACTGATGTCAGCTATACTATATTTTACTAACGTGAACATAATACAGGGAAATATGTCAACCACGCAAAACATATAGTATTATAATAATAGGAGGCTAATGTAAGGAATATCAGTGTGTCTTACTTGTCGCACGATTAATCATTCCCTTGATTACGAGGTTTTCTCTGGGATAATATCGGATCGCATGTTTCTTGAAAACGTAACCGCGGTGTAAATTATAGACCATAGACTGATGAAAAATTACTCGAGCGATTGCGCGTTGCTTGTGATACAGTAGTCGTCTATTCGTTTGCTTCATTTTTGTATTTCAGTAGTCGTATTTTCATTTGCTGTTACTGGTAAAGAAATATTAAAAAGTCTTTCTGACGTTTTCAAGCATAAATAGAAGGAAGGATAAAATCAACTTTAAGTTGGTGTTAAAGCAGCGGTTAAGGGGAAGAGGGAATCACAAAAACAGTCGATGATTTAAGGTAGGGTATCGAACTGGTGGCCATCGAAAACATCTCGCACGGCTCACGATCGCAAGGAAAGTATAACACATAAGAATCTCCATTTAATCTCGAATCCTCTATTTCCATTCCTTCTTATTTAGAAAGAAACCTCCATTTTAAGTTCACCGCACAGTTTCCATCCGCTTCCCTCAACTTCGGAAGTGATTAGTCAAGGAGACAAATATTTTCCGCATGAAACTCAATGAAGCAGTTCACAGGTAAAGAGCAGTCGATGGAAATCTTTCCGCTGTAAAATGTTTGCTGTAAATTCAAAACAGCTTACGTGATCTCTTCCTCGTCATTATACTCATCATTACTACTTAGGTTTAATTTTAAATGGACATACGTTCCCCTGAATTCTGATGGAAAAGCGTGAGCTTGGAGTTTGAATAGTGTGATGAGTTCCATAGCATTCTTTTCAGGTAATTCTTCAAATTTTTCGTTTACTTTATCAAAATTCCTGCAATTTCGAATTAAAAATAGTAATCTACGAGCAGAATAAGAATCTTTATTCATTTTTCCTTTTTTAGTGCTTGTCTTGACTTTAATTTTGCAAAAGAAGTAAACTCTGAAAACAATAACAGTGAACTTGACGTGTTATTTTGCATAAAATCCACTTTAGCAATTATGATTAGAATACAGCCGAATTAGCGAATAAAATTGCGACGGTACCTACTTCCTTCCTGGTCTCAGAGAACACGTAAACAAAGTTTAACAAAAATCGGGCAAATTGTGCGACCTTCAAACTGTGACAGACACGCAAACATACGAATCAGGCACATTTCTGCTTAATATATATATATATATATATATATACCCC
>KZ308295.1:933822-944349 GCA_000376725.2 Ladona fulva | reverse complement strand
TTTCAGATATTCTGCTAATACTCCATCACCTCCTCCTGCCTTTCCATTCTTCATCTTCTTGATGGCCTCTGTTACTTCTTCTGGGAGTATAGAGGGGGGATTTTCTGAGTTTTGTGTTTCTTCTTGGTTTTCCTCTTCAACATTTTCTATACATACATAACATATATATATATCGCAGATATATATCTATCGATAAAAATTCATTATTATTAAAATTAAAATCATTATGCTGGACTTTGTATAGCATCGTGACAGAGATTTTCAAAAGAGAACTTAAGTCCAGCAAAGCCCATTATTACATTTGTATATCTCCTTTGGATTATTTACTGACTCTTTATTTTTATTTTTTAACTATATTGGTGGAGAAAAATTAATCGATTTCATGTTTAAACTTTTCTGCAAACTTGATACTTCTCTGGATGATCATTAAACTGTCAATTGAGAAGTATAATTAATAACACTTTGCTACATATAATGCATCCCGCGAAAGTGGTGAATTTCATATTCCTGTGTTACAGAATTCAATGGCAAACATTTAAGATGATTGCTAATGTTTTAATTAGGTTTTGGCAGTTTTGTCGATTAAATCCTTTCCTTTTTAGTCTTAAAAACAGGGTAATATCTTAATTGGGGAAGTAATGGCAACAGAAAGGAAGAAACCATCCTCCGCAGGGTTCTCCCATTGGCATGAGCTAGTTTTCATGTTTTCGTGACTCAGCGAAAGGCTCTATCGAACCAGGCGCAACGACTTGGACACCAAATGTCAATTAGCATATACATTACTTCGGAGGAAACAATTACACTTGCAAATCTTAACCGACCCTCGGTTAAAATTTCGCCGGATTCGAAGTCAGCCTTTGAATTATTCACGGCGGAAAGTTGGTCAAGTTAACCCTCTTGGAGATCTTATAGGACGTATTTATCCCAAGTGTATAAGTGTCATTTCCATCTTATATCAATTACGCCCGCCGAATTCCATGCAGATTGGCCCAATTCCATGAGAATGGAATCTCTTACGGCACATTTTTGGATGAGAGAATCCTAATCAATAACACTATATATGCAGTCGAATCTTGACCGGAAATGAGATCCGTGAAAGTGGAATTATTCATCAGGTGCCTCACGCACCGTGTGATATGCTAATTGACTGGAAGATAAGAAAGTTGTATGATTACCCTCAACTTATCGCTGGAGAGCTAGAGAGTGGATCCTTAAGCTTTAACTCGTTTTTAGTTTTTTAAGTGTTGGCAGTAAATGATTGTCATCTGGGTTTTGGAAAAAAAGAGATTCTTGTAACTAAGTAATGAATGAATAGCCCCTTAGATAGCTGTGACGTATTTTAATAATAATAAATGTATGTATCTAATGACATACACAAACATGTATAGAACAAGTCATCAAGGACAGTTACTATTATACTTAACAAGTAATTACATATAAGTACTGAATTTAGAAGTCATTACAATATTTATAACAATTATATACAACCTAGCTATTAAAAATATAAAATTTAATTACTGTACATTTTATTTTATTTAAAATTACAAGAACTTACAATTTATACTAATTATTTATCATATCTATGGTTATATTTTAATTACCTTTTCTCGTTGATATACTCATCCGTACTATAGTATGTTTTTGCCAACAGATTTTCTTTTAATATTCTACCAAATTGTATGTTACTACTACATTTAAAACGACCAGGTAATCTGTTATACATTTTTAATTCCATCAATTCAAAGCTTCTCCCAGCCCCTATAACTATACCCCCGTAGGTATTTGGTCATCATGGTCAATAAGCATATCAGTGATGTATTTTGGAGCTTAGTCCTAGCAATACTTAAGTAAGAGATACTCTTAACCATAGCAGAAAATTAATTCCGATTGAATAAAGTGTGAATATTATTTACAAACAGTAACTGTTGCATTATCCCCCTCTGAAATAATGAGAAGTATTATTTAACCCTTTCCCGACCATAGCGCCCGAGAGCGCCCGTCTTGAGACAGCCCTTTACTGTTCGTATTTAAATGCCCTAATTCCCCGTCATGGACCCGATTTTTGACCTAGATTCGTAGGTCTGGACATCATTTGCAAAATATTCTGTTATTCCGATTTTATTAAGTTTATTGAATTTCAATTGTGTTATTTTTGTTTAAAACACGTTACGGCTTATGTATGTTTACAAATAATATCTTACCTTATGATTATATTAGTTGTCCACCTCAACTCCCTTCTCGTGGTGGAAGTCTAGGAAACATCCTATTTTACACAGTGGTAAGTCGCAGTTTTTACACTTCCACGTAGTTTGAATNTCATGCAATTTTTTACAATCGAACACTCAATGTCAGGGTTGTGCCAATAGTCCATCGCTTCTGACAAATCATACACTCCCATGTAAATAAGTATGCCAACATATGCTATTATTTCTTCTGATGTAGTGTCAAACCATTCTTTGTCAACCTTTTCTGTCTGTTTCTGTCTGTAGACGGCATATTTATTTGTGTTTTCCGCAATTATTTTAAAAATATTATCACCACCCAGCATGTACTTGAAATAACAAAACTCACTACTTCCCGGTGATAAATCATGGAGCACCCCAGAGTCTCCGATAAAATCTATCGGAGCATCAAAAGTTCCCTCTTCTTTCCAGTCAGCATATTCCAAAGGTGCTTGAACTATCACCTCCGAAAAACATCTCGCAGCAGAAGTAATCTCCGACTCTTCATTTTCATGGGAATCTAAGATTTCATTTTTATCAAACGAACAATTACTCCACTCATCGTCCGAAGAAGACTCAGAATCACTACGATCCTCGGCACGAAGCTCTGCTTCGATAGCACTCCTACTCAGACCAGCCATCGTGAAAGACTGAGGAGTATGCATAAAAAACCTCTCGAAAAAAATTTTAAGCACTTATGGCGAAGAGAGCTGAGTGACCAGACTGTTTACAGTTGAAATGAAAGCATATGCTTAATTGGTATATCCCATAACTCTTTCTAAAGGCGCCTCATTGGAATAACAGACTACGGACGGTCTCGGGCGGTATGACCTGAAGCGGAGATTTCGAAGCGGGCGGTCTCGGGCGCTTCGGTCGGAAACGCCTGGGATGGTTTAAAGAGCTTCGGTCGGGAAAGGGTTAAGCGGTTTATAATGTCAGATATTCATACTTATACTAAGTGTACAATTTGTCAAATTCTCTATATAACAAATCAAAATTTGAACCTTAATCAATTACTTTTACTACTTCAACAAAAATTCTATCTTACACTGGTATTTCAAAGAAGTTTTAAATTTATGTGTTCGCTCTTACTAAGAACTTATTTTATTTAGCAATGTGTGATTGAGGATTATGGAAAGGTGTAATTAGTCGTTAATGAAGTCGTGTAGCTGAATCTCAAGAAATAATAATTTGACATGGTCAGTGGGTGAGAGATATACACATTCCATGCTCTCATAGTCTCATCACATTTAGTTATGCTGCTTATACGCGTAGAACCACAATCTGTTGATATATTATAGTACGAAAGCTAATGGGATGAGAAATGTAGGAGGAGACCAGTAAATAAGTGCATTCAATTTATTCGAAAGAATTTCCGCGTACCGCCGTCATAGAAAAGTATCATATCGACTAGTTACATTCAAGGAAAATAACTTTTCACATCTAAGTTGTGATTCTTCAGCCTCCGTTTAAATGTATTGAATTTGTAATCAACATATTTTTCTATTCTTCACTTACGGGCCTTCATGAATGCAGTGCCTAAAAATCAAATTCATTACATTAAAATTTAAAATTATGAACTCCAGTATCTCGCGGTCAACAAGTACTCGCGATATCGCCAAATCTTTGATAGTCTATTATCATTGGCAATTTGTATAATTTAAATGACATAAGTTCAGAGATTTGATTGTATCTGTAACTCAACAGCACCGTGCTTATGACAGCGAATCACGCTACGTTGCGTGAGCCTTTGCCGTCACGCTTACTTACGCTTCGTGCGTTGATATAGGCGTTTGAAATAAGTGACACTGTGGGGAGATTTGAGCAAAAATGAAATGTGACACTCGCTTTGATTCGATATTCATTATGAATTCAAAAGAGACCGATATATGGTAAACCAAACTAATTAAGAGTCTTCTAATATTAATCCAACTTAACGAGAAGAGTATCATAGGAATTGTTTGTAAGAACAGATGCAAAAGTTGCCGCGATTCGCCGCTTCGTCACTGTCACAGATGTGAACGTTTAGTAAAGGTATGCGTTAAAGCTTTCTACTAAAGAGAGCCCCACGGGGTAGTATTTATGCCTGATTTCTGCGTGCTTTTCAAATGATTTGGGTAGGCTTGATGTCGTTTATATACCTCAGATAAATTTTAATGCATTGTTCAAATTGAAGACCATCGTTTACACTTTTTTGAGATCCAGGGCCGTCCCGCGGCACGAGAGAGCCGGGCCATCGCCCCGGGCGCCGAGGTAAGGGGGCGCACGTTGTTCCACAGTCGTCGAAAATTTGGTGAGACAGACATTTCGGTGAGGGGTTAATAGAGGATTTATTTTGCGACCCCAAACCTTCCGCTCTAAGAATATGCTCCCTCTTAGCCTTCCTCTGTTTTGGTTGACCCTCTATGCCGATAATGCAGAAAAGTTGTCTGTAAAGGGTCTACTTCGATTGACCGACACTCACTTGACAATGTGCAGTGCGAAATCCTTAGAATTCTCCCAATGTGCATTAGTTACACGAACACCTAACCGGGTGACTTAGTGAATATTTTAATGGTTCTCTAGAGAAAATTGTTTTACAATTCCCAAAAAAGTGGGCTTTGTAGGAAACAATTATTGCGAACGGTTACGGAAAATGAATTTCTTTGAATTTGTAATTTAAAATTTACCTATCGCAATCTTCAGGTCTCGCTGGTCCTTCACATCCTCCTTCTTGCCGGTGTTTTCCTGACATGTTGTATCAATTCCTAAGATCTAACTTACAAGTTAGGTATTTTTAATCCACTTTAAGAATGACAAAGAGTTAGATGTAAGAGAAGACTTTATAATCTCAATCTTACACTGAATAAAGACTTACATTGTTGTATTAAGCTTGCGATAAATTAATTAATTGTAGAGACATAATTAAAAATCCGATAATAGTTCATGTTCTTCATCTTCTTAGTAGAATCTGTCTTCCGACAGGTTTCAACTGGATACCCTCCACCGCAGTCGGCCCTGAGCGTCTTTCATTTGCAGTTCAATGTATTTGAAGTCCATATTTATGTAAGTAAAATATAACCAGTAAGAAATGTAATTCAACGTCCGAGGAAAAATTTTACCGTAGTGTAAATACCACAGAAACAGATCTTACGGCAATTCCTTCCTTCGAGTTTTAGCTTATAGCCTTTACTTTCAAAGTTGCTAATTTAGATATTGGGGAAATTATATCCTTATATGTAAATATGCGTACGTAACTTCTTTTTTTTAGCCTAGGATTCGGCTTTTATGACCTGTTTCTGCTTCTTTATCCAGTCCTCCGTTATTCAGAACTTTGACGTGCGAACCTTAGGAAAGCAACCCGTGGCCTTACTGTAGTCTACTTAGCGCTGTAGCAACCGAGGTGACTAGATTAGTCTTTCCACAGTGGTAGGAACCAGGGCTATTAGCAGAACTATAAACTAATTTCTAATATATATATATTGTTTGCAGTTCGTTGAAAATGGTTTCATCATAGAATACATTTTTTCTTGCTCTTTAATTTAGCAATAATTTCATGCTTTAGTATATGTGGTGGAAATGTGGCTTAACATCTATTTTATCTCCTTTACAAAATCAATTAAATATATCTATGATATCATTACTATATATTCTATAATTTGACCCAAGTTTTCCGAATCTCAACTTAATTCAAATTTCCTTTCTTTAAAACTTCCATAGCCTGCAGGGGAAGCAGTTTATTAACATTTGCCGTTTCACTGTAGCTGTTTTCGAAGAAATAGATTTCTTCTAATCCATACATTTAAAATGGCAATCTATTCTTCGCCTAGGCTTTTCATTTGTGATTTATCAACTTTCTTCCTCGCTCACAAATTACGGAAACAAATTCCCTGTAGTTCACTCACAAAGTAATGCTCTTGATAAAAATGTGAGAGAAATGTCTTAAATCCGTAAACATCTTCATAATGAAATATTCCATCCAATTCAAATGAATGAGCGGAAACCTCATTTGTAATAATTTAACAAAAGTTTGCCATTGTCCACGATAATATTTCGTAGTTTCGCCTATTCTTGCATTCCGATAGCATATTTGGCGGCTGGAATTTGAACGCGGAAATCGATTGTACAGGAGCCAATTATTTTTAATTGCATTATTAATGAGCTTCCAAAATCCTTCTTTTCTCTGCTTGATTAACTCAATTACCAACAGCAAAAGTAGAAAATGTGCGAGTGGTGTGGCCAGCGAGGGTGCTGCCGATTAAAGCGGCGGTGGAGTTAATTACCAATCGGTAATTGAAGTCGTAATTCAGATAAATAACTCGAGCTACTAAAAATCGTTGTTTAGAAATCGCATTTAATTTGTAAATTGATTCATTGATACATGAAAGAGAAGTAAATCTAAATAAAACCAAGAAAATAATATATACTTTGTGCAAGCTGCCTCAGTGGTTTTGATAATTAGGTAGGTTTCTAATTTTTGTAGTTTAATATCGATGGTTACGGAGTTACACCTAAGAAATAAGGAATTTTTAAAGTATAGTTGCAGTAACAATGTTTTCCATTGCAATCATCCGTACAAAGGTAAATTTCTTCAGAATTTTCTAATCCCACAGTCGTACTTCGATGTTGTCAAGAGTAACAAGAAATTCTCGAATCGTATTTCCAAACCTAAATATATTACTTGTTGATTTCTCTTAATCTTAAATGAACACCAATTATTTTGGAATAAGGCTTATGAAATTACTTAACTTAGTTATGTATACTGAATTAATCAGAAAGGATAACTCCAAAGGCCGTGATTACAGAGGTAAATGAAAAGGAAACTTACCTCTGGGTGGTTCCGCCGCTGCCTATGTTGAGTTCAACGTCGCAGGGGTTATCCTTTCTGATTATTTACTAACAGCCGTGTCTCCTCTCTTTCCTTTCATTATACTGAATTGTCTCCAAGAATTCCATAGAGGTCACAATGTCAGCTGATAATGCTAAACATTCTTTTTTGTCCGCCTTTACTCCCTTAGTTGATAATATTTTTCCTGAAAATTCCTTTTCCTGCCAAAATAAGTTCTTCCGTCCCCTCTTTACCCTCAACCTTTTTCTGTAGAATTTTAGTGCTTGATTTGTCTTCATACCTCGATATTTCTTATTGCTATTGAATTGAGAGTGGGATAGTATATATAAATTTAACAAACAGAAACCACGGGTCGGGTCACAGAAACAGGAAATAGTTCAGAAAACTTAAACATGTATGCTGAAAAGTTAAAAATAAAAACTATGATTAAAATCAATATGCTTAGGCGTTACTTCGTCTGAAGCCATATCACAGTAGAGAAAAAAATCTTGATGATTTTTCTACACGCTTTTCATTTGGAGACCGGTTACGCTAAAGGTTTAGCGTGATGATGCTAAACCTTCAGAGAAACCGGTCGCCAAATGAAAAACGTGAGGAAAAATTACCAAGATTTCTTTCTCTTTTTAGAAAAACTATGATATCACTTCTGTTACGTCTCTATGTATGAGAAATCTGTTACTTTCCTTTTATTGAGGGACGTTCATATTTGCTCAGTAAACCTTTTCAACGGGCATTCGTGGAACTTGCACTCTCGAAAATTTTGGTTTTTAGGCTTGGTTTTCTGCTGTGTAACTGGAATATTAGGAGTTTATACGTTTTTTTTTAAATTTTACTGCTAGTATAAACACAATTGAGCCAGTATCGTAAAAGAAAGATTGATACTGCTTATAAAAGTTTATTTTGGTTATTCTCCATCTTTTCATCTTTTTATCTTGATTCCCCTTAACCTCCCTCTGGACATAGCACTTTTCCAGCATTTAAAAACTCTCCGTTGGGAATGGATATCGTGCAGCTAAGTTTCCTCGAGCGACTCGAGCTGACCTCAAATAACTGAATGTATAGTGCGGCCTTAGGTATTGGCAGAACTTCCGTTTGAATCCTCGGAATATATAAAAGCGGAGTTGGGCAGCGATGTGAAGTGCGCTTTGACGTCTTTCCCTCCATCTTAGGCAGGGAAGTTAATTTTGTATGCTGTACTCCCAATGGAAATCGGATGGCGTTAAAAGTTCCTCGGATTGTTACAGAGACGCGTAATGCAGGTAAACGTGTTCGAGTGTACAGATCTGAAACTAACTCTCAAAGTCTCAACATGAGTTAAGGATTTAATTCGCGTTGTTTCTGTTTTCCGGTTAGAAATGCGAGATTTTCCATTTGCACGCCGCATTCCGCTCATTGCGATGAAATGGCTAACTAGAAGAGAATGCGATTTCGGGCGGTGGGAGCACTCATCCATGTGATTCCGATTAAAATTTGCTGTCTTTATGCCGAGCAACGCTTTCTTTAGAACTCTCGTACATGGAGTTTTAACTCAACAAGTGTGATCCGAACTGTAATAAGTAATTTTCTGTGTGAATACTTGAATAATGTTCTCCGAAGTTGCAAGTTTTTGATGACCAAGAACAGTGTGTGTCACAAATAACTTCCTTATTTCGAGGGTACATAAATCTTTTATACGGCTTTGATGAAAGTTTAATGTAGACCGACAAATTGTTCGTTTCTTTGTAATTGGGAATGAAATATAATTGGCAATTGATAACGAACTTCGTTCCACAGAAAGTGACAGTTTTAGTCGTTATTCATTTAGATTCCCATTTCCTTTCCATCACTTGATGTTACCTTTTGCTTCTCTTGAGAGGTAACAAAGAAGAATATTGCTATTTCTTGTGCCTACATCCGACCATTAATTTGCAGCGACTTTGAAAACTTACTGTATTTTAATTAATTAACTTAAATTCTTCTCTTATTAAAATCTGCGTTGGACATCATGTAGCAATTTTATAATGAATCCATCTTGAAGCAGTATGGTAGCAATTTGATGCAGATATTTATCCTATTAGTAATTATCATGAAAATATTTCATAACCACCATCTTCCTGCAGAATAAGAGCGACACCTCTACTGTGTATTCTTTCCAAGGTTAGACAGACAAGTTTTGTTCACTTAATAGAATAACAGTTATTATAGTTTTGATCGCTCGCAATTCAAAGCAGATCGTGCAACGACAGAGGATCTAATAGAAAGCATTGAATTAATTCACACTCTTTGAGTTCAAGGAGACGTCAACTCTCGGCTGAAGGAGCTTAACGATTGACATCTAATTCCTGTAGATAAGCCAAAATTGTTCAAAATATCTCCAGCAGTTATTATTTTATTCGGATCCTTATAATAATATTGCGTTTTTATTTGAGGGCTAAATTGAGACTTATCACTCTCCTCTTGCACCCAGTTCTTAGTCATTACAGATAGAATGAAGGAAGCATTGGGATTTTAACCAAAGAAAAAAATAAAAGAAGGAATTACTATGTGGGTTAAAAAAAACCTGCTTGCATTAAGGAATAAACTAAAACTCTGCAGGAAAATATCAGCGTGAAGGGGGGTCCTTAAAAACCTGCAAAACCTACTGACAGTTGCAACTAAAATTTAAAAGAGAAGGGGAAAATAAGTAAAAGAAAAGTGTCACAAATAGAGTTGGAAAAAAATAAACAAAAATTATTCATACGAATATATCAGACGAGAAAATGTGTTGGATTTCCAATTATAAGCAGTAGGCAGCGAAATATAATTGTGCGGAATAATTAAAGGACCAAGGAAATATAGAATAAAAGTAAAATATTGGAATAATACAAAAATAATGAATAATAAACGGATGATAAAAAAAGAAAAAAAATTACATAAACATTTCAAATCAACATACCAATGGTGCCATCAACTTCTCAATGGAAATTAGGACGATAGTATCATTTATGAACCAATCTACTAATATTGTGCCAGAAAATTACATCGCCCGCGTACCACTCAGAGCAATCCATTTTTGCGTTGTGTTTCTATTGCTGACCAAAATAAAAGAAAGATGTTCGGTAGTGCCGGATTCAGTACCGCTGATACTGTTGGAAAACTTCTTATTAAATCTTCTCTAATCTAAGCGTTGTTGCCGTAGGGGGGGGGGGACGAGTGAGGGAAACTTGCATGCCTTATTATTTCTGGGAAATCGTACTCGTTTTGTTGAAGAGAGGCGTTACTTCTTCGTATGTTTCTACTTATTCTGTCGCATCTATTGCCTCTCGACTTTTATCAGACGTTGCTGTTAATCGCGAGACTACTGTTCGTCTCAACTTAACGAAGCTGCCTCTTTCTCCGCATTCGATCAGCTGTCATAAGGGGGTTTCTGGATCGTTTTTTATTTACTTCTCACCGAGTAGTCATTTAAGATTCTCAATTTCCTTCTTTTTGGAGATATTCATATATATATATATATAT
>KZ308295.1:893141-928653 GCA_000376725.2 Ladona fulva | reverse complement strand
ACGGAAAATTCGTAAAATTTTCGGAAATAAACAACCCATCTCTTTGACGATTAAGGCCATTGTTTAATGTTGGTTTCATGAATTATCCCATATAAGTGCACGGGGATAATAAGTTTTTATAATTTTTATAAGAAATGTACGTAAAGTATGCTTTCATGACTAGAAAACAGTAGAATAAATATTATAAAGTACTAGTAAACACCCCCGTCAAGCATGACGGGACTTAATTCATGTTTAAAAATATGTCTATTATCGTATATATCTGGTCCTCCTAATCACAAAATAATTCTGCCGTAATATAATAATAACTCAATAACTGACTGTTTCAAGTCATAAAAGCCTACTTTACATAAATTTCTTATAAAAATTATATGAACTGATTATCCCCGTGCACTTATATGGGATCATTCAGGAAACCAACATTAAAAAATGGCCTTAGTAGTCAAAGGGTTGGGTTGTTTATTTCTTAAATATTTTACGAAATTTCCGCGTGTTTCATCAAAATCTTCGAAAGTTCGGATCTATATCAATATTTCACGACTCAAATAAGAATCTATGATATTTTTTTTTCTTTTGACACTTCTTTCGATTTCTAATTTAATTTTGTAAAAGAAACAACATCTACATGTAACAAAAACCTATTCTACGTACATTTATTATGGAAAATTAAACTAACTGATTTTCCCCGTGCATTTATATGGGATATTTCATGAAATCAACATTCAACTACGGCCTTAGTCGTCAAAGAGATGAGTTATTTATTTCCGAAAGAGTTTATGAATTTTACGTCTATTTTATCGAGGTTCTCGCAATACCGAATTTATATGAATGACTCACGACTAAAATAAGATTCCTTGCTTATTTTCCTTTCTCGTGACACTTGTCTCAGTTACGTAGGACCATTGTTTCTAATTTAATTTTATAAAAAAACGACCCCTGCAAGTATTGAAACGTAATTTACGAACATCTCTTAAGGAAACGTATCTTGTGCTTCTGGGTTCGACCCCGGACCTTCACAGAGATGAAAATAGTTTTCCTGGGGGTTTCAGCATCGTTGAAACACAATGCAGTTTGTTTCAGATCTCTTAGTCTAGCCGATTCTGAGAAAAATAGGGGGACGGACAGACATTTGCTTTTTATATGTATGATGGTAAGAAATATATAGAGTTATTATGATCTTACGGCGGAAATATTTTGTGCTTAGGAGGACCAGATATATATGATAATAGATATATTTTTAAACTAAATTAAGTCCCGTCATGCTTGACGAGGGCGTTTACTAGTTATTAATATAATATCTCATAGTACTTGTCGAAGCCTATCAAACTACACCTTACACAACACTCTTTATGTGTATGCTATACTTTTTTGCATGTCGAATCTTTAATATACCATTTTGATTGCGGATGACGTAATTGATATTACACGAACCCCTGCTACTCCTGCCGACAATGAGCGTAAAATAAGAGAAAAATATGCGAGGAAAAGTCGTTTAAGGAACTCATTCTTTCCGCGAACCATACGCTAACTCGAACGCTTGGTGTTCAAATCCTCTGCCACGCGCAGAAAGGCGGCTGCAGGGTATTTTTATAGATGTCGATGAGATGAAAAGTTTGGTTACGTGCTTGACCTTTCTTAAATAGCAGTTCTATATCTTGCTGTGTTACGTATTTCTCATGTGAATATGCGTTATAATGTTAAAGTTATTAAGTTTTCTTTCATATGCACAAAATCATAACATTTAATTTCGCATAGTCTTCCACCTCATTATTAACCCGGACCGTCATATAATTTCAGGACAAATGAATTGTTTCTTCAGAAATTCAAAGTTTTCCCGAGCATGTTATGATGATTTGACTTTACTGCGGTGCAAACCGCAGGGTTAATTTGTCTCTCTTACAGTGTCTTTTCTGCCCGCATAGTGGGTCAGCG
The DNA here is from genome assembly GCA_000376725.2 of Ladona fulva. Classification (NCBI taxonomy): domain Eukaryota; kingdom Metazoa; phylum Arthropoda; class Insecta; order Odonata; family Libellulidae; genus Ladona; species Ladona fulva. The sequence goes on along the minus strand of KZ308295.1, from coordinate 926,721 downwards.
TGTTTTGTTTCTTTTTTCACTTCAGTTTCTGCACGTGATGGCGAAGCAGTAGCTTCTTATGCCTAGCCATGCTGAATGTGTATCTTCTCAACAATAAATAGTGTTATTGGAAACATCTCAGTACTCATTTCAAAACGACATCTAATAGAGCATTTAAATCTGACAAGGCAGGATTAAGCAGTCAAATATTGTGTGAAAAGGTTCGAGCAATCACATTTCAAAGAATATTTAGGACTATAATGCATATAATTGTAAACATTCATTCCATGAATATTTGTAAAAGAACGAGTTCAAAGATTAGGTCTGCCGAATAGATCCACTTCATGATTAGAATTTCGCGGAAATTCCCAAAGTTAGATCACCCGTACATGAGCAGCAAAACATTTTACTGTGTAGACCACAGAACATTATCTCGAGGATTTATATAAGCTTTCAAATAGACAATACGGGGTGATTGTCAGTTCAATTTTGCATTTTCTAAGGTCACTAATTTTGCAATAAATTTTAACTACCTTTTCAATGTTCCGTAAACTTAAGATTCTTAATGTTTCTTTTCTAGTGAGGATCTAGATCTAATCCATCCGCCTTAATTCCTGCCTTACTAGGGCCTAGAATTTATGATGAAAGATAATCGGTCATTTGGGTCCAGGAACCTGCAGAGCTTTTCATCTGCTTTGCGTGAAGGGCAATTTACCCTTCTGATAATTGAAGGTATAATCTTCGGATGTCTAGGTAGCCGTCTTATCAAACACCACTCCAATAATTCACTTTTTGCTCGTTACTTTAATAATTCTACTTTCTCTTTAATCGTAGATTCTATATTTTTTTCTTCTCTTCTAGGAAAATTATTTTATGTGTTAATGTATAACACCTCCAACATCTTTCTGACATGTTGTACTTAATTCTTCTGAGAATCGCTGGTCCTTTTTCACTTCGACAACCTTCCATATGATGTCTTTCGCTGCCCAATTGTTCGAGACCAAAGAAACAAATATTTTTGCTAAACTTTGTCGTAGATAAATTTTCCAAAACGGTACGATTGTATTAAATCTAACAGTGCTCATTTGGATGACGATTTCCTTAAAAATATGTATCTAACGATATATTCTTCATTTATAAGGAAATATTTTGTGTTATTTTATGGTCAGAATGGAATTACTAGCGAGAATATATAGTAAGAGTATTGGACTATTTTTGGACTTGCGGTTTAAGTTAATAAAAATAAATGTTTATGAAAAATTAGTTTAGTAGCAATGGAGAGATTTAGAATATGTGTTTAGAGTACTCTCTTCCATGGGTAACTCAATCTGAAGTTGAATGCATCATCCGGAATATCGCAACTTTATGCCCGACTTAGCATCAAATTCGCCAAGGTTCGTATCCGTTTCATGTAAGGAAATGAAAATGCAGCAGGCAGAGAATCGCAGGTGGAGGAATTAGAAGACATTACTGCGGAGGAGGAGAATTTAAGTGGAGCGATGGGATCGATCGTGATTGCTCGGCCGAGCACGTATAAAACATTAGGAGACGTGGGCTCGGCTGAAAGTTGACTCAAACCCCTTGGGTGGTTGGAGACGTGCGGGTTCTTTCCTTTGGAAATAATTGTGCGTGTGATGGCACGCACGGGCCGCGTTCCTCACGTCTTCGCTGATTGTGGAGCGTAACTAGAATCATAGACATGGCGAGGGCACCGCTCACAATTTTATATCGACTGAAGAAGTTGCTAGGTGACTTAGTGGCAGGTTTGATAAATTAGGATACTTAAGCTGGAAGCAGAGCGCTGTTTTACTCAATCGCAACCGAGAGGGTAATTTTATCGGAAATTAGCACCGAAACATTTTATAACTTACCGCGTGCGTAGGTGATCTAATATTTCCCGTTCCAGGTGATACGAAACCAAGGCAAAGTCCGCAAGCATTGTTAGTTTTCGAGGGGACATCAATATAAAAGCCAAAACTATGGTCTTGAGAAAAATGTTTGAGTAAAAATATGTGTGCTAACATCTTCGTTAGTTCCTTCAGTATGAAAATGAATTTGGACAACATTTTGGCAGTCTCCATGGAATATTAATATGTTCGGGGGATTTCATACCCCCTGCCCTACGCCATACGGTGACCTGTGGGGTAATACTGTATATATACTAATGTAAATTTATTTAACCACAATTAGATCCTAATCTAGATTCCGTAGAAAACGTTGGGAAAACTGCTGACGAGAGCTGCGTTCGAGAATCATAAATAATGTGAAGAGAAATGCGTTTGTTAAAAATTGATTCGATGGATTTTTAATCGTTTTCGAGATGCTTCATTGGACGGAAATCGTTATAACAAAGAATATCTTAAATTAGGTAGACATTACTCATTCAATTCAGACAGTATGCGCTCGGAAGATATAATAGGAATGATGGTCATATCTCATACTCTGCTGCATATGCCGGTTCGAAACTGTTAGAAAATATTTGCTTGAACTAGTTGCGTAAAATTCAGTTTTTTTTTTTAGGTAGTAGGTAGCCAATTATAGAAATAACCTGGTAATATAGCAGTGGGATGTACCCTTTCATATGAAAAAGCAAGGTGAATTGATAGACTGTTGAATACAATAAAATTAATACGTCCAAGCGTCACTTCGTGCAACACAACTCACATCTAAAAGAAAGAACACTTGTAATCTCTACGGAAGAGTTTTTTTTTTTTAATATGCTGTGGAAAATGCGAAGTATTCTTTCCTTTTTTGTTGAGTTGAGTTACACGAAGTGACGCTTGGACGTATTAGTTTTATTCTATTTAGATATTACTATCCTAATCCTAATATTTTATCCTTTCTTCATGACGTATTTTATATTGAATTCCCTCTTGCAGAACTAAATGTAGAGATATTTATTTTATCTCTAGCATACTCAATTAGAAAGAATACTATCATGCTCGAAATAAATAACTGCTCTAAGGGAAAGTAAGAGGTGGTTTTCCATTTCCTTCCACATCGGCCAAGCTCTGACAGAGATTTTAATTCAATTTTGAAATGTTAGATCTATTCATCCTGAAAAGTAGCTAACGCCACGTTTAGAAACATTCTCTATGAAGTAATTAACTTTATAGTAGCTTAAATTTGCTTCTAAAAATTTAACAGCTGTTCATCTATAACACAAATTAAATGTAAAGTATGAATATTAATTCTTTTAGCGTCTGAATGTAATTTTTTCATTTTAAATAAATCAAACATGTTATGTTTATTTATTTATTTATTTAGGAATTACCCGTCGCGATTAGGTCCTGGGACCCGGTGGCAACGGTTGAGGGGGTGCAAAAACAATGTACTAACTGTCCGGCATTCGCCCAAAGACGGGAGGAAAACCCCTCCAAAAACCTCCCGTAGACAGTACACATTCAATACAACCAATTAATATATACATACAATACATCTGAATAAACATACATACATAAAGTTGAAATTAATTTTCCCACATACCATATTTTGCAGTGTCTATACACATATATACATATAAGTTATACATAGTCGAGTTCAAGAGACTTAAGTTAAAATACATTACATAATGAACATGCAACATAAGAACAAACATAGAAATTAGCAGCTTCTAATTTTTGCTTTGAAGATTTTAATGTTTTTAGGCATTGGGATGAGAAGTTCTCCAGGTAAAGCATTCCATTCCCTTATACCCCTGTTAACAAATGAGTATTTCACTACATCGGTTTTCTGTTCCCGTTCCTTTATTTTTAATGAATGATCGCCACGTTCACGTGGTATGTGAAGACTATTTAGAAGAGGATCCACCTAAAAAATTCTCCGTAGAGTGCGAAACCTTTAAAAACAAAAGAAATGTCGCTGGGAGGGAGAAAAAATAGCAATTTTGCAGGAAAAATCCGCTATGTTGGCAAAAATGCACTCTAAGGCAAGATTTCAGATTCTGATTCACAGCTGCCGCTGGTGTAAGGCAGCTTACCTAATTTTCCTTATTAGAGTCTCTCTTGCTCTGCAGAAAGAACGACCAGAACTAACAAGTACATATCTGTTTAATATCACGAATTTCCACAATATCACGGCCGCCTCCGTAGATTTTAAGGAAATTAAGGTTTGAAAACTGGTTAGATGTTTAAGATGGTTTGTTGGATAGACAATTTTTTCACCATGAATAGATGTGAGAGTTTGAGGAATATTCTCTCGTTTTCGACCCATTTTTATTCCTCGCAAAACGACTGGACTCCTCGAACTGACTTAGGAAAAAAGGTGGATTCCGTTCTTTCCTTATCAACACATTCATTACTTTACTGGAAATTATTTTTACAAGCACCGCTAAACTTTGTAGGCAACCTTTATCTCCGATGTCTGACGTAAATTGGGGACAGTCTAATTCTTACTGCGCGTTGATGAGAATTGGTAAAATATGAATCTCGTAGAAGAAAGTTGAAGTCTTCTAACGAGAGCAGCATTTCTTTGGCAAATCCAAATGTCAAGATGGGTCAAGCATTATCTTGTGACATTGTATAAAAGATCACGTTTTCGGGAGAAGTTCACCAGTGTTATTCTTTGGAGTATGTAGATGACGGGCGTAGGTTACCTTTATCCTCGTTTCACTTTTAATTGAATCCACACAAACGGGAAGGGGGCATTCGATTGGAAGGTCCGTAGTTTGAGGAACCATGGCTGGTAATGATCAGGAGAAGAGGAGGAAGAAAAAAGCGAAGGATTTCTTTCGGCCTGACGGACTATCGGAGAGGGATGAATGCAGGCGAAGTTCTCACAATGGGCCGAGTTGGAAAGACAGGTTTTAATTGGATTGTAGAGTGCGGGAGTAGGGATATATAGTTAAGGCTTTGAGGTTGGCTGAGGAGAGAACCAGCCGATCGTTGCGAGAGAAATTCGTACGGAAGAAAAATTCTCGTAGCAGAAAGTGGGAATTCTAGTTAGATTTGGGAATGGCAGCTTTTTGCCATTCTCGTGTATTTCGGAAAAAGTTAAGCCATCGCCAGGGTTTTCGCAGTTCTAATCAGAATAAACATTATGTTTGTTTATTAGGCATTCATGGCATAATTTCGAATCTCCCGGAAACACAAACATCACTCCTTATTGTAACAATTTTCCTTTATATTAATATATTTTACTACGTATCTGCTCTAATTTGGAAGTTTCTTAGCTCTACAATTTTTGTCGCTCGGTTGCCTTGGTGGGCAGAACTACTCGTACGACAGTCGAGGTGTTGAATTAAAAAAAATCTCTTTTACAAATTTTCTTCCAATATTGAAGAGGATCATTGCTACCAGTGATGAAATAAAAACATAAAAAATTGGTAGATTAACGCCCCACTGAACTTAGGAAAGGTTGAAATTTTAACAATAAATTAGAATGGTAGAGAGCTTACAAGCTATCAAGATAGGTTGTTTCACCTGAACNTGAGAAATTTGTCACGAAACTATATCCAGTGTCCAATGCTGGCTAAAGAAAGTTTAGACACCTATCTATTATAAAAAGTATTTATTATTATTCCGTTATTAAATACAAGACATGCGTTTTAGAGTACTTTTGTTATAAAATATCACAAAAAATAATAATATCAAACATACCTTCACCACACCTTCAAGTACGATGGTGAACCAAAGGGTCGAAATTATGGTCGTATAATAAACACAGATCCTGGTAAAGGTTGAAATAACTATAGTTTTGCATTTTATTCGATAAAGCAATTCAGTATAATACTAATTTTACATTTTATATTCATTTTAATCTTAAAAAAACCACTATTATCAAAAGCTACATATTTTTGCGCTCATTATCTCCGGACGGCTGTTCAATTTACATTTCTCGGCCTTTTTTCTGTTGTTTGTATTAAAATTTATTTTCCTTCTAATACTTAAATCAAACCTTTTTCACTGAATGAAACAGTAATGTATTTGTTTCTCTGTGAACCTCTATTACTATCCCGCTCAATTCTCTAAGTTCTTTTCATCTACAATACTCTGAAAGCCACCTTTTGATATGTGGCAGGGGGTGACTCATCCTTGTTTCACATGGATATTTCTAATTGCCCTTCTATTGGATATCCTTTTTGTGAAATCATAGATTGCCCATTTTTTATATTGATCAAATTGTTCAATATGTAGCCATTTCTTCTTTAATTTAGGGGAATTTACACAGACTTTGCACAGAGTTTCTACTTAAAAAGTTTGAATGATCATTCTGTGGAAATTTCAGGGTTGTTTTCTTTCTTGGTTTGACACCCTTCCGCTATGTTGGGCACATTAGATTCATCTCTTCTTAATTTACTATTCTCCTACCATCTCTATCTTCTTGTTTCCGGAACATTTCATCAACATAGCTATTTTCAATATCGTAATCTGTATAGTAATTAGATAGTACTCTCAGAAGTAAGTAATGCAGATATAGTGGACAGTTAAAGAAATATTTCTAAGTACCGGAGTTGCCTTTTGAGCATTCCTCACCTCTCTAAATTAAGGGGTGCGATATTATAATGAAGAAAATCCTGCTCTCAACCCCCCGAGGAAGATTTAAATCAGAATAGAGGATAAGCCTTCCGCCTTAAGAGAAAAATACGCACTCCAGTCTTTCGCTCGTTTCTTTTCGCATCGAACCCTTTTCAACCGCATATCTCTGCTCTAATGACGCTCCCGCAGAAATTTCCGAAGAAGCTGTTGAGAGAGTGAGCCAATCAGCCATCTCTCAGGCCTTCTTTGCTTCCTTAACGAAGATTCTTCTGCCTTTCGCTCCCTCTTCATGAATTAATAAAAGTTACGCTGAGGCTTAAGTGTTATGCAAAACCCGTAAGAGAGCGGAGGCCTCGTTATTTGCACCATATTTTCCAATTATAAGTAACCATTAGCAAGTAGACGAAGTTGATTTATTTTCACACTTAAAACTTCCTGCATCGACTAATTAATAGGAACCTAACCTTTCAATGGAGACGCGAATCCTAACTTTATATGTACTGAGATTTAATAACAGTGTAGGTGTTAAATCCAACAAAAGCGAAGCAGCTACTTCCGTCCTAATTTTAGTTTTGCTCGGGCGTATCGAGATAGTTCTCTAAGTTAACATGTGTTTATCAGCAAGGGCAAAAGCATGGATAAATCAATCGATCTATTCCTCGCATAAAATTATCTGCCCAATTAAAATGTTTATTTTTGTAGATTAGCGGTCTTCAGCGGAGCAGATACCGCCTCCTGGGGGCGTTTTTTAAAACACGGGGACCAATTGCGTGGAAGAGGGTATTAATGTTCTCATTAGTTGAAATAATAAATTAACGGACTGAACTAGATGTTAATGTGAAGAATGAAGATTAAATGTTGTTTCAACGAATATCTTTATTAATACTTTCCTTCAAATTATCTTATTTAGGGAAGGAGGCGCTAGTAAAGCTGATGTTATGCTAATATAGAACATGGGGAGCAATGCACAAAAAAAGATCGAAGACCGCTGCTGTACAATGGCGGGGATTGTAGTCTAAAAATATTAAAGTTGCGAAGCACGTTATGAATGTAGAATTAGCACATTCTTTGGAAATGGTGAAAATATTTTGCTTTCATCCAGTTACATATACCGATCAAACACTGTGAGACAAAACAGAGAAATGGTGGCCTTAAAACTTCCTTTTCCTCCCATTTGAAAGTAATGGCGAGAAGATGACAGTATATTTGAAAAATTCAATAGCTTATGATTCCAGGATTTGTAATTACGGCAAACAAATCTCAGGGACAAAACCATACGAACGAACAGAAGTGTTTGATATTCGGCAGTATTTTCAAAAAGAGATACCTATATATTGATTTGTTGCGATAAAGGAGACGTGGAAACATCATGTTATTTATTTATTAATGCACGGAGGGAAATTGAAAAAATACGGATACATCAGTACATTTTTTACTACAAATGAGACACGTGTACAAAGGCAATGCATTTCATAATATTCGATAAAATCTCTAAAGTTTATTTTTAAGGGTTATTCCTTTTATTTATAGCTTTAAATTGTATCATGATAAATATTTACACAAAATTATGGTATTATGAAATTTTTATTAAATTGTTCTTGACTCACAATTAAATTTAGTATAAGTTCCATCATTATCGTTTACCTAACGTGAATTAGATATTCACGTTCATTGCATTATCTTATAAGAATATGCGCGGAATTTATACACTCGAATTAAAATTAAAATCAATTTTGAGATTTTAGTTTCCATTTTATGAATCAACAAGTTTTATGGCTAAAACTGAAAAGTGCAAAAGTAAAATAATTGTCTTTGAATATCATAATTTTTAAGGGTAAGATATACCTTCATATAAAAGATGTAATAAATTCGCAGTTTTAATGGTTATACATATTAGTATTATACAGTACAAGTAAAACTCTCAAATAAATAACATCTTATTAATATTATAAATAAATGATTTATTAGTTTTATATTGACTTAAAATGCTCGCATTTTGGCCTGGAACGGTTAAATATAAACAATATTATGCGTACATTTTTAAATTAGTTAAATTAAGCCCCGTCATTTTCACTAATAATCTTATTATTCGAATCCATTATTCACAAGAGATTTCCGGGAACGATTTACCGACCACAAAAACTGTTTTCATATTCTTCTAATTTCGGAAAATTTTGAAAAATCCTTATCTCCAATGCGGTGACGGAATTTTTCCAGAAATCAGTGTTACCAGTTTCTATTGTAATATATATTTTCAAATGCGGAACTTGAGCCAAAGTGTTGAAGCGGAGGACTGTTGACGAATTAATGAGGACATCGCACTTTTTGGGGCATTTCTGTTTTGAGAAATGGTTGGACTCGTATGGGCGAATTTCGCGGAAAGGAATCCCAGCAGCAGTTCTGAAGTATCATTTCCCAGTTTGTGAGAAAAAGCGCTGATTCAGACGACTCAATGTCCGGCGTAGTTTTGGTTTAACTTATCCACTACTTCGCCGTTAAATTTAACATCACTCATATATGTTGAATTTTCAATTAAATGCTTCAGAAGATGTATTTAGGGATTTACCAGCCACTAAACCACACTAACAACCGGAGGCGTAGCCAATGGGGTGGTTCTGGGAGTTCACCCCCCCCCCTCCTATGAGAACTGAACCAACAATAAATGAAAGTATGCGAGAGGATGTCCTCTCGCAATTACGCCACGCAAAGAATCGCTGGGTATAAATGGTAAAATAACAAAAACTGGCTACTTCCCTCTTACGGCTGAGAAATTTGTCACGAAACTATATCCAGTGTCCAATGCTGGCTAAAGAAAGTTTAGACACCTATCTATTATAAAAAGTATTTATTATTATTCCGTTATTAAATACAAGACATGCGTTTTAGAGTACTTTTGTTATAAAATATCACAAAAAATAATAATATCAAACATTCACCACACCTTCAAGTACGATGGTGAACCAAAGGGTCGAAATTATGGTCGTATAATAAACACAGATCCTGGTAAAGGTTTAAGTCTAATATTTATAGTCCTTCAGTATGGAAAATTACCACTAAGTCGAGGCAAATTTATTAATATCTAAAAAATAAAATGAATAGTATTTTTCGTTGCGTTTAGCAATATGTAGAACTAATAACACTAAGAAATGAAAGTATAATATAAATACTGGTTTTCCTGTTATTTTTTTATCGAATCATCAGTGGAAAACCGATGTTCTATGAATTTCAACTTAAATGTTAAAAAAACATTGTGCTAATCACCAAAAGTTGTATTGTAGTAATATTATTTCACTCACAATTTCGGCCAATTGAAGCTCTTCCTTCTCGTTTGACCACTTAGAAAGGTTTATTCGCGCCTTTTCATCTACATGTCATCTACATCTATATAAATACCCTACAAGCCGCCTTTCGGTGGGGAAGGGTGTGTTTACACCACGCTTTATAGTCACTTCTTCAGCGTATCGCTTGCGGGAAGAATGGGTTCTTAAAAGGACTTGTCCTCGCATTTATTCCTCTAATTTCACCTTCATTGCCTGATTGGCCAAAATAGCAGAAGAAAAATATGTTTTATATCTTCCGCAAATGTACTTCCTGTGAATTTAGCTAGCCTAGCTTCTAATCTCCCTTCCAAGGATTCCCAACCTGCGTTTGAGAACTTATGCGAAACTCTTGCTTTTCGATCGTAGCTTTTTTTAACAAATCGTACCGCCTTGCGCTGCACTTTCTGGAGTTCGCGAGCATTTGTTTCATCCAGTGGGTTCCATATACTTGCTGCATATTCCACATGGGGCCTAAGTTGCAATAATTTCGCTTTCTAACCTTTTCCTCGCATCGCATCGCAATGCGTTTCACAAAACCGACCTTTGTACCGCAGATTTTTCGAATATGTGTGCTCCTGTTTATGTTATTTGTAAGGGCGATTCCGAGATATTCAACTGAGTTGACTACACCTGTACTAAAAATTACATGTTCAAATACCCTTGGTCTTCGTAAGCAATTGAGTTTTACTCCTCGTTTGGGTGCAATTATTTTCGCTTTTCTCCATCGTTGAAGAGGGCACGGTCAGGGGTTTTGGTGGGTGCCGTTGGGGAGGAATGGGGGCGAGAGAAGAATGGGTTTGTAGTCAGTGAGGAAGTGGTTTTTGCGGATGGGGTTTTTTGGGATGTTGGTTATGTGAAGGGGAGGAGAGGTGTAATGCGGTGGAAAATTGTCCGTCCGGAGTTCTAACGAGTCAACGTCTCCGAATGAAAAATCGATTGGGAATTGGAATCGTTCCGGTCAGTGGCCAATGTCAATCGAACGGAATCCCTTATGTCCTCTTCTCGATATCCAACGACACACCTCGTTAGTTTCACTTTGATTTTATTGTCATGAGACTTCGTGTTCGCTTTGATGCGCTTGCAATCGGTGGCTGACATTAGCGATTTCCATACTTGTTTCCAACGATACCTCATTCAACTAGTGAGGCATCCACTACTATCCATTGTCCTTCCCATGCATCGCTTTTAAGTCAATATATGAGGAAGAAAATTGCACATGCTGCAAAGAACGAAATCGCACCAATGCTAGTTTTGCTGTGCTTACTGTGAAACGTTTACAATTGAGCAAAACACTATTTCGAGTTCCGCAGAGGTATTTTTCCTGAAATACGGGAAAACTCGACTTTTCCATTGACATTTCCGTTACTTAACAACAACTAACTTGTGAACCACCATAAGCAGAAAATCGCAGACGGAAGAATAACAAGTCTGGATGAAAGTGACGCCTGTGTAAAATGAACTGCCGTAACCTGCGTTACCAAGATTGTACACCTACCTATGTTGTACAACGTAAGTATTTAAGTCGTATGACAATTTAAAACATTTCAACGATTTATATGAATTCATCACATCCTTATAAGTCAAAGTTCTTGCTAATCCTTGTAAGATAACTTCTATATTTTTTCATTTATTCAGCTATTTTTTCCATAAAGAACTTACGGAGTCGGCCTAAGATGATGCGATGATGATTGATGTGGCCGCTAGCAAGCAAATTTAATGATGGTAGTTTACGTAGTGGGTAGATAACCTGCCCGAAAAGTGGGAGACCTGGGTTTGAGTCGTTATTTTTCATATATTGCTTAATTCTCATTAATCTCAGCCATCAAACAGGTAGATCAGCATGCATCCAACTGTAGAATTATGTACTAAGTTATCGTTACTACGAGATGGAGTGTTTATAGTACTTATCTGTATGTACTGTATATACTTCATCTATTATAACATGTATACTTATTCTTACGGGCACTTGTTTATCATTCATTTTTTAAAGATATTACTCGAAACTGAAAGAAACCTTAAGGTAAAGAAAACCTTTCAGGTATAATGAATTAGTAAACATTTATTAGAATGCACTGAAGGTAATAAAATGTATTAATGAAAGAGTTTTGGAAATTGAGGCTACGAATATTTCATCTGTTTAGTCCATCGATTGTCTATAAACCTATAGTTTATATTGCCTATAGATAAATAGCCATCATCGAAGTCAATGTCTTTCTTGAAACCAATTAACGAATGGTCTCCAGAATACAGCATCTGACACTCTGCGTTATAGAGAGTGGGAATTTTGGCACATTTCGCAAACAAGCTCACATTACACAAATTATTTACTACTATAATTTGAGAAAAGATTTTTCTTTATTCATTCTAGTTTTTCACAGTTCTCTTCGGCCTTAAGAAAATAGAAGACAACCGGTTCTATATACTGTCGAAATGTCTTATGAGAATTAAACTATGGTATTAGAAACATTATATTTCCTAAATCGGAAGACTTCTCCAGATGAGAGATATAGATCCTGAATTCATAGTAATTTACGCCAATACGTTTTTCTAATCCCTCTTTACCGTAATAATATGGCCAAGAAGAAAAGATGAATTTTCGGTTGTAGTTGACTTATATCCAGCTCAATATAAAAGATCCGTTTGTTTCCTTTGAGATTCTCTTGTTTTCAGAAACTTCGGTTCATCCCCTTTGCAAATTTCTCCCCCTCGCGATTCCTGCAAAATAAGGAAACATTAAGATTTCCATCGCAAAGTGGGGACAAAATGCGGGACGCCAAAGTTTCGTATAAAAGGGAATTTGCGGTGGAGAGGGAATTGCAGGAGAAACTTTTTGAGTCTAGACCGTTGGGTTGATCTCCTCTTTTCCGCAAATCGTGACCTTTGCCCAATTTCTCGACGCCTTTTGGCGAAACATCTGCACATTGTCTTCTTCCGAGAAAACTTTTCTCCTACTCTACGCCAACTGCAATTTTTCTTTATACAATCGACTGCATTTCTTCTACGAGAAAATGTAACTTTTTGGTGTATAGGTTGATAATTTCACCGCAATTTGCAAACAAATTGAGTGATTAATTTTTATTCTTACCAATAGGAAATTTAATCCATAATTTCAATTTCTTTAGCAACACAGACATTTGGTACATCAATAATATTTCAATTGACAAAATTGATCAAATTCGTGGCACTGCCGTTTACTGGTTCAATTTTCCATTTCAGAATAAAGTAAATGTAACATTATTCTTTTTGGGTACAAGAAACGATAGTAAGAATAGGCTCAAGTATGATTTTCAAAGTCATAACTCATTATGAGAATTATATTGATTTTAGGCTTCAATATAATGAACACGAACAACAACTCGCGTGATAATAGAGGGACGCTCTGAGACGCACAATGTTTCCCTAGTTCTGTAAGATTTGCAAAAAAATAATTCTATTACTTTTCAGCGATGTGTTCGAATTTCAATTTCTACAATCAAGATTTTTCGGATCTCGATTGCAAATGCTAATACTTCTATGTATGAAAAGGTGCACTCGGTCTATTGTTTATGCGAAATACTATTATGACTGGTACATTACCAGGTGCATTTGACAACTGACATTTGATTAGAGTCATTTTCCGAATGCCCCAAGGCATAAACCTCTCACAAGTCGAAGCTGACATCAGATATTTATGGCTGTCAAAATTTATTTAATCCTTTCCTTGTCTCTTCAGACTCGTTTACAAAGACTTGTGTATCAGACGAATCTCTAAAAATTATATCAAAGAAATAGATAAGATAATAAATACATTGGGTAAGATAAAGATACTGAAACTCGTGGAAAATAAATTCATTTCAATACACTTTACATTTAAGTCATCAATGTTAGTCGTGGAAGCAAACATTTCAGTCTTAATTTCCTTCATTGCTTACTTAGGGTGCGTATTTAGCGGTAGCCCTGCTTAGTTTACTTAGTTTAGCAAATAGCGTTGCTAAGCTTTATTTGTTTTTCTCATCAATTATTACACAAGTGAAGCCTACAATATCAATCCATCTGTAAATGAACATCTCAGCTCGAATTAGAACTTCTGTATTAAAAAAATAGGAAATATCACGTATCTCTTGCATTGGTTTATGGCTAGAACTAAACCATGACCTTCACTGACGATGGAAGCTCTTCGTCGATAAAGGGCCATGTATTATCTGATTGTGACAGAACGAATAAAGTAGCAGAAAAAGTATTAATTTATGCATAAAGTGATGTACCGTGCCTTTAAATAGACATAAATTGATGGACCCCAACTATTTGTTTTCCATTTCCCTTTTTGTAAATAACGTCTCGATGGTGGTATTTAAGCCTTCTGTCGATGGCGTTTGAAGTTGTTGATCGCGATACTCGAGTTTGCCTTCCGTTCCTCGTGCTTCCTTTACATTTGTTTGTCCTTTACCCCGAAAATCAATAAATTTATCCATTCCCTTGTTTCTCCTCTCCGTTTGCATTTTAGAAGCTTCTCCAATTCGTTCTTGTATTTTTTCGTGTGGCGAACCCATTGTTTTCTTCACCGTTGTTTTGTTATAATTTCACTCTGCTTTGATTTCCGGGGTTTGCAACTCCAGGATAAAATAATAATAACGGTACAGAAGAAAATCATAGAGTAAATCCATGGCCTTCAACCATTCCCTTGAACTTTTTCCCCGATCAAACCACTCCGATCTTTCGTGAATTAATTCGTGCCGTTGACTCTTTTTTTAAAGTTCTTGGTTTGTTTGGTTTTTCTTTGTTCTTGGGTTGTTTTATTTAATGTTTGTAGAAGTTTTATAGTACAATGTAATCTGATATTTCTGATTTGGAATCTTTATAATAAAAACTATCAATTCGAACGACGTGGGTTTGGAGCGAATTAAATTAATCCTGGGTCGCTTAAATGTAGTATAACAACCGAACGGAGTACAAGAGTAATTGAACAATTTCCACACGTTCATTTTAAACTACTAGTTTAGCATGTCGGGCATTAAATGTTCGTTTTAAAGGATAATGAACAAACGAAACAAAAATTGGTCACGTTTTGGTATTCCTTCATCTTATTTGACTGTTTGATTTGGGATTTTCATTTATATTTCGCACCCAGAAATGTATCTAGCAATCGCCAAAAGCACCGCATTTTACTTAATTATTTGGGGAGATTGAGGAATTTTCCGGGTTAAAAATTCCCTTCTCTGGGATTCGGTTATTTCCCTTTACTCATCCAACTCAGAGAACACCTTCCGCCGCGCAAAGCCGCGATAATTTCAGTATTTCGCGGCAGTTGATTCTCGCGAAAAACTTTCATAATCCTTCTCCCCCTAAATCTCTCTTCGAATCCATCGCAACATCATTTTCCCTCTTCTTCCCCGTCTTTTGTTTAGTTTCGTGGCACTTGAAGTGTGTCAACTTCGCTCGTCGATTCCCCTTCACTCCGCTGCGGTTGTCGCACACCTTATTTGCTCTCCCTTCCGCCATCTTGCCTCCGACGCCAAATCCGACGGAACGGGAATAAATTGTGACTCTCGAGACGTCGTAATTTTCGGAGACAAGAGGTGGTTGCCCACGTTACGTGCCGTGTCATTCAGTTCTTCTCTCGGTCTTTAAGAAAGATCTTTCATGTTTCCTTTGTGATTTTATCTCCGGGATTCCTTCGAGCGGAAGATTGCATGCGTCTTAAGAAAAGGAGGATTACTGGCAACCCGAGCTTGTTTTTCTATGACTTCGAGGCATTTGTTTAAGCCTTTTTAAATTGATAGAAATTCTACTATGTATTTGAAGACGTGTCGATATTTGGTGGTAACTACAGTTATCGTTTTCGGAGTGAGTAAAACAACGAGACGATGTCCTCTTTTCATTGTCATCCATACCGTAAGGGAATTTCCAAGGGGTATCCTCTGAAGTAAATGCCAGGCAGAGAACGAATTCCCGCATATACAATTCCCGCCTTCTACTGTTAACATCACTGTGTTCAATTTAAAT
Organism: Ladona fulva; assembly: GCA_000376725.2. NCBI lineage: Eukaryota > Metazoa > Arthropoda > Insecta > Odonata > Libellulidae > Ladona > Ladona fulva. The sequence continues at coordinate 910,964 of KZ308295.1, read as the reverse complement.
GTACACCTTGCAATCCGCCAGTGGGGCGTGGCAGAATATGTAAAAACACCGATAACCTTATCGGACCCTTAATATTAGGGAAGCTAACTTCTAATTGCTAACTGCTAGTACTATAACTGTTGTTAAAAGTGCTTCGACAGCTAAGATCATTTTAGTAGAAAAGGATAAACTTTGTAATTTTCCACACAATATTGTGTGGAAAATTACCAAGTTTATCCTTTTCTACTTAAATGGCTTTCCACGAAGTAACGCCTAATCATCTAGATTTCATTCATAAGATCATTTTGTTCGTAGGCCCTCACTGGGAATCGAACCCGGGACCACTTTCACCAAAGCATGAGTATAAGAGAAGTTAACTTCTGTAATACTATCCGTCCTGGCAATCACTTCATTGAATCGCTTCTTAGTTTTCTCTCGCTCACGTTATTAACTGTAATAACAATATCAACTATCTCGTCGATGAGATCTGTAGTGATAAACTTTTCGAAAAGCTTACGTCGGCAATCAAGTCTTCTATCACTAAGTTTAGTCCACCAAAGGGATTCTATCATAGCCGAAACACTACTGTCGAAAGTAAAATCTCCCTTGACAAAATTAGTCACTCTACCATCTCAATATACATATATAAGACTCACTTAGTGAGGATCCCAAATTGCACAGCATTACTCGAGGAGAGGTCGAATTAAGGAAAAGTACGCTTTTTTTTACTCTCGATAAACATCCCCTCAGAATCTTACTGGCTACCCCTTATTTGTCTTTCCTACTACGCTTCCAATATGCCTTTTGAAAGAAAAACTACTACTGAGCGTGACTCCTAGATATTTACGTTGCCTCGCTAACTTCAAAGGATGCCTTGAAATATGGTACCGTGCGCGAGTAACGTTGGTGGAAAGCGTAAAAGACATTGCTAAGCATTTCTTTACATTTAATTCGAGCAGCTAATTACTGCACCAACCTGAAATAAGGTTTATATCGTTCTGTAATCAACCGATTTATATAATTGGTTTAAATTCAAATTTATTATATTTTTGATTTCGTGGGGTCATTTTTTGCAAATAACCGTGGATCATTTAGTAATAGCGATTACAACTTCCACAATTAGCACAATTATTTGAATTTCGGAACCGAGGTACAGTTCTTCGTTACTACACATTCCTCCACATGAAAAAAATCTTTGTTACTTTCAATGGCCACCCATTCCTAAGAAAGGAGAAAATTATAACGGGCGCTCTAGCCAATTGAGACAGAGTATTCTCTTCTTCGATTCATAATATATATAATATAATAATACGGGATAATGGGACACAATGAGCTCCAAAGAGATTGTTCTGTCATGGTTGCTTCATTTTTAGCTGATTTTTTTCCCCAACTTGTGCGAGAGTTTCCCGCGCATAGGATTTTTCTCTTTAGGATTTCTGCTGAGGAATTTTTCCCCAAAACTGTCTTCCATTATTTTTTCATTGCATTTGTTTGTTCGACTATTCATTGTATTTTTACGTTTAAAATGTAAATTTGTACTAATATGTGCTGTGCCATATTTGACTTCCAAGATTAGGTGTAAGGGAGACCCATTAAACCTCGCAGATATACTAAGGTCATCTCGAACGTTGGTCTCCACCGGGAATCGAACCCGGGACCCCTTTCACCGAAGTCGAATGCGTATCCCACTTCGTCCGGGAGACCCTCTTATACATTTTTGTGATTGGTTATGAGAAATTCTCCAGTATATCGTTTAATTTCCTTATTCCCTAATGAGGAGTCAGTTCGCGATATCTGATTTCTGCTCACACCCAGTGATTTGTAAACTATGATTACCGCGTCCCACACAACTAGGAATTTTAAATCTGGCCCTCTCCCTTGTTACATGTTTTGTACAACCTTTTAATCTAAATGTCTACCTTCTCGATTCTAATGATTCCTATTTCAAATGTGCTAGCATGTAACTTACACTTGTGTTTGCCTACTACACACCTAATAGTAGTGGTATCGCCAAATATTATTGATTAAATCCGAATAAAATGCATAATTTATCTTAATAGGCATTGAAGTTCATTCTGTCTGATAACGAGAGATACTTAGCCGATAAAAGAGGTGTTTATGTAACGAGAGCGCCATTGGAACGTCACTGCTCGGTTAATACGGCAAGGAACGGCTGACAAAATTGAGTGAAATTTTACTCGACTGAATGTGGCGTAATAGAGGTGGTGGAGGTAAAATCCTTCCTCGAAAGGGAAAGAGGGGGAGTATGGAATGTAGGAGGACAAAGAAGGAAGGAACGGAGGGACTGAATATTTTAGGAAATGATTTCCGGAACGTTCGCGATTCTTTCGGTTCTCCTTTTTGGAGAAGACGATGGGTTCGGTGGTCCCCAAGGCGTAAACAACACGGGTTCGAGAGGGCGGAAATAAGCTGCCTTTAAAGACTGAAGGAAAGGAACGACTCCTTTGACTTTGAATGTATTTCGGTTCGAAAATTGAGTAAAGGAAACAAAATATGCCCACAGTGCATGAATTTCGCATGCAGGAGGGATTTCCTTCAAATCCTGGCGAACATCTATGAACCGGAATATCTCCGGGACCTGCATGTATTTTCATCAGAAGCGGCCCAAAGATAAATGCTAAGGGAAAGTCGCTCGAATTGTTAATATATTTTGGCTCCTAAGTAGAAATCAATGGATAATGTGAGGCAAAATAGGGGAACATTTACTGGTGCTATCTGAATTTGTTGTATTAATATACAACAAATGTAAGTAGTATGTAAGTTTACGTGTAGTGAATGAGATCCAGCAGAAGACTGTTGTTTTCTAGAATTAGAAAAAGTACAGCGAAAGGCGATACGTTTCGTAAAATATTGTTACGAGAAATCAGTCAGTGTAACTCAGATGCTTCAGGACGCAGGATAGAAACCTCTAGAGGATATAAAATTTAAACAAAATCTCAAATTACTTAATAACTTCAGAGAAGGCACTTTCGTAGATGATGTAGCAGATATTAGGACCTCTTCTCTCCCATATTCTGAGGGTGGAATGTTATCTTAGTTTATGGTGATTGTATGAATTATAGTGCTACTTTATCTTTGTCGAAGTTCTTTCGTGGGCCGTGTAATGAATAGCTAAGTAGTGAGAAACGTGGGTCCAGTTTCTTCCTGCTATTGAGTAATAAAGACTTCCTTTTGTTAAATACGTAAGTTAGGAAGTACTTATACTCTGGGATATTGAGTGGAGACAATTATGCTGCCAATTTGCTTGAATTACTATGCAGCCTCATTTGTTTGGTCATAAAATCCCCATTTTCGCGTAGACCTAGACCAGATGCAATTTTTAGAGAGCCTTATTTTGGAAAATAGCAAAAATATTTCTATACTTGCGATTGAAAATTAAATTAAATTATTCTTTTTCTTACCGTTAGCATGAACCGTAGTTGTCGTCTCGTTTGCTTTTTAGAATTATGAATGTGGATTGTACTACGGAGTTTAAGTTCTCTGAACTCAAATCAGAACAAATGAAGCTCCTTCGAATCAAGAGCGGACAAACTTCCTGCCTTATTTTTTAAATGGCCGTAAAGAGGACGGTTTCGGATACATTGCAAAGACAAAAAGACGATAATATCAGAAAAGAAACTTGGGAAGGTCTCATCTTGTTGACCTGGGAAAAATGTATCGCGCAGCAGGGAAAAAGAGAGGAGAAAAAGGGAAATAAAACTCCAACAGTTGTGTCCGCTGAGATTTGACTCTTTCTGGAAAAGGAATTCTTTGTAGCGTCGCAAAGGAAAACGGTTTCAGAGGCGTAGGAGCTGAGGTTGCAGAAAGAATTCTCAACAATAAAAGATGGCGATTTGGATAAAATGGGGAAGAAAGAGGTTGGAAGGCAAGAGGAAGTAGGAAAGAGTGAATCAATGCTTATTGCACTGCAGCTACTCTTGGAATTTTAGGATGATTTGACGATGAGCTGGAAGGCTTTCCGTTATTAAATAAATAGCGGAATCATAATTAAATCTAAAGTACTCTAATATATAGTTATACTTAGGATAATATAGGTCTTTATCAAAAAATACACCAAAGGAATAACAAGTGTGAAAAATAGCGACACGACTGGGACTCGAATCCAGGTCTCCCACTTTCCGGGCAGGTATTATAACCACTGAACTACCGTGCCGCGTCTCTCTCACACTGTTAAGGGAATGCTTTGTGAGCAAGACGGACAGTCTCCACATAGTGGCACAACCTGCCGCCCTGGAGACCTGGGTTCGAGTCCCAGTCGTGTCGCTATTTTTCACACTTGTTATTCCTTTGGGATTTTCCGTAGGTTTTCAATCTACAAAGACACCTTCCTTTCCTTTAATCCAAAAAATACACCTTTCCAAAGCAGTAAAGTTAAAAATTCCACTTTCCTATAATGTTGACAATTTCATTTTTGGTAATCATTTCTCCAAATAGAAATATTTGCGAATCGTAGCAAATTCCGAGAAAGATTATATGTAACAGTTGCCCGACGGAAATGTATATTTACTAGAATTATTCTGCAAAATTTTATTAATTATCTCCAATATCAACAATTTTCACTGGACGTAGGGATATGAGACTGAAACATGAGTATCTCTGTAGCGTCGAAGAGGGATTGAGGTGCATTAGGCGAGATGAGGAGTGAGGGATCTCCCTTTCCTGACTAAGTCAGAATGCAATAACTGGAATAGTGTACGCCCAAGTATGCGTAACCCAATTGTAGTTTCAGTAGAAATTATCAAAGTATCGAATAGAGACTGGCTAAGTCATTATACACCATCACTAACATGCAAATAGATTCCGGATATCACAGCCATGAACAAGGTAGATGGATCCCTTTATTGGCTAGGATAGACCGTGTGGCCCTCTCTTCTACACCACCTTGTATGTATTTATAATATGTGCAAAATATAATTACACATTAAAAGAAGAGTGCGGTGTGAGAAAAAATTCTTAAGTGGCATTCGTTGAGTAGGCAATATTCATATCGGATCGTCAGATAATCCTCGTCATTGAACTTCACAATTTTCGTCTTTTAAGAGAGAGAGAAAAGTTCTGAAAATAAAGAGAGAGGAAGAAGCGTGAAAATAAAGAAACAGAGAGAGAGAGAGAGAGAGATAAAAATACGGTGGATGAGATGTATTCATAACAATTCATTTCATTAACAGATGGGAAGAGTATTATTGGCTTAATATCGGTCATGCCCTAAAGTATAAGTATAACAGAAGAGAAAGAAAGAATGTTGGCAAGAGCTAACGAGGTAGCGGATAGGTAAGGAACGAAGAAAATTTAAGATACTTTTCCGCCGACATACAGCAATAGAGACGTAGAAAGATCATAAAATTTTAGTTTAATTCATTCTTCTTAGTCACGGACTTCCTCTCAGTATTTGATTCTAAAAAGTCGTAAAATAGTAGTGAAGAATAAGTTACGATTTAAGTTACATTCACTAAAAGAATCAGGGTAATTGTCGTCAGAGGAATTCACAGACGTCATATCCTGGAGTACAGCTTAGCCGCATAAGTATCCTCCCGAGGAGAAGAGAGAAAGCAGAGGAATGGGGAGTGGACAGGAGAGGTCTCTTGGGAGGGCCTTTGAGGGCACATCTTGGCGCGGAGTTTGTGGAAGTCGCCTTTATGGGAAGAAGGGGCGCAGTAACGAGGCGGATGTGACTGGAGGAATGGCAGCTGAGTGCAGACGGGAGAAAGGAGCAGAATTTCGGGATTACTACTTCCCCTTTGCCCCTAATTGCTCTATTATAGGGTGTTAGTGACGAAAAAGGCGATTTCGGGATTCTCTTCTTTTCAAATTCCCGAAGAATATTCTTTAATATTTCGGCTTACGATAGTGAAAAGTAAAAATCAGAAGTTTTTGGTGTATTTTGCGGAGAACCTCCCTTTATACGGAGGTTTCCTGTGAGGGTCCCTTTGCTCGATCACCTTTGATTATTTGTCTATGTCTATGTTTTTACCCTGCAAGCCGCCTTTCGGCGTGTGGCAGGGGTCAGGGCATTTCTGTGAATCCCTCCTTTATCATCGATAAAATAGATTAAAAATATCTCTTGAATCATTCTGTGCATCGCTTATATATATTAGTATCTACTCTCTGTGTTTGATTCACCAAAACCTTCCCGTCTCGTATTTTCTCGAGATTGCACCTGATTTACACGTTGAATCTTCTTATTCATTCCCAGTCCCGTATTTCCCTGTCCATACGACGCCCTATTTTCCTCGAAAATTTTATCTAAAATCAGCCTGCTTATTATGAGCCGAGGGTGAGAGTTTTTTTCTGACGTCAGGAACAGCCATACAATAATCATTGTATTCAATGTTGCACTCTGAAAGGTGCGTTTTATCTTCTAATCACTAAGGAAGAATTTCTATCAATGTTGCGTCTTTCTTTCATTCTTCCGTTAATTGACGCTCTTTTACGAATGTTTCTTTGTTTTACTTATAAATAGGTTTTGTTACTGTGTGTGTAATCTTTGCTTCGTCCACTTGTAATTTCTCTGCTACAGTTTAAATAACACTTACTCTTCCTCTCTGTAGCTTAAAATAATCTACTGTTGTTTCTTATGCTGTAACTTCTATCAATGCCTTCCGGCTTGATTTCATGGTAGGTTTCCATGACGATGAGAATAATAAAGGGCACAACTACAGAAATACGTTTTCTGTCTTTCTATATATGTATTTGAAAATATTTGTTGTAACCCTGCTGGATGATGACGCGGAGCGATGAAACCATGGTCGCAGAGTAAACTCTTGGTGGGACGGGTAAAAGTCGCATCCTTTATTATTCTCATCACTGTAACTACTATTACCTATGATAAGTAATCAGAAAAAAATCCAGAATCACAAAATGTCTTTGTCCTGACTCGATATATTTTATATATGACCGGTAAAGATTTGGTCTTCAGAAGTTTTCTATCAAATCAATTCACTGTTAGAAATATTCACTCTGCAGTGTACGTTATGGAAAAGTAACTCCTTATTGAGTGAAACGGTTAGAAATATCTACCACGAATCTTCCTTGCCAATAGTTACTTGATACTACTACTGGTTGTATTAATAATTCATTTCTTCACAATACATTCATGTATACGGAAGAAAATTTCCATTGCATTGGTGATATATCAAAACCAAGAGATTATAAAAAGTGATAACAAAAAATGTACGAGTCCGCACAATGTCACTTATCTTTTGATTGGTCACATTGGAGTGTTAAAAAAAGTATTTTGGGTGAATTACATCGCATTATTGACATGTAATTAAAATACAAAACAAAAATATTTGCATACCAAGCTATCACATGAAATTTACAAAGTAAATGGCTATTGTGGGAACAGTTCAAACACATATCTTACCATTATCTAATAAAATACATCACTAAATTCAGCGTGATATCACTATCCAATAGAAAACGATCTACCAAAATATTATACAAACTTAAATGGCATTTTTTAGGGCTTTCCTGAAATTACAATTAAAAACCTCTTTCGTAATATCTACTAAGAAGTTAGATAATTTATTAAAATTCTAATAAGCTATTTACGATTCGTTGCATTTTCAGTTAAGGCAGTCTATAATTATGTCGTATGCATTTCAGTCAGTTAAATAACCGCTAATGTATGAATACCTGGGGGACATGGTATAGAATACAAAGAGGTTTCAAGAATATAGAATTTTAAGGTATTTATTAAGGCGGAATGTATTGACCGGAAAACATAAATATGCACAAGGAAAACGTCGTATTGCTTTGACATCTATCTACGTGCACATTGATAAGGTCGACAAAGCGCGTTGTTTAATTGCAGAAAAAGAGAAAAACTTGCTCTAAAAACATCGAAATTCTATCTTCTTTGGAATCAAAGGATTCCATCAAGCATGATGCTGCGTCTTGAAACAATTTGTGTCATCTTTTCATAGATTCTTCAGCGGAAATCGTTCCCTCGATGTAATTTTCTTGTCAAAGGGTAGTCTCCGATACACTTTTCAATTTCCTTCGCTTTGATCTCTCCAATAGTGATTCGTAATTATTTCTCTTTAAAAGAAGAGGAAATCTTCATGGGAATCATTATTCGTTTAAACACAACGTGTTTCTTTCAACTTCTCCAAGACTAGAATTAACATTTCTTTATCGTAGCATTCGGTTGAGTTTCTGTAAACTTTATTCGCGATACTAAAGGTAGAATTTAACGTGTCAGAGCTGAAATTCATACGATGGCATCTAACGCAAATGCACTGACTTAGTTATTCCATAATTTATAGAGCGTCTCCAAATTCGTGAGACACTCTGCAATGCTTCCACGGCTATAATTTTAAAGGTATATTCATAACTTTAGCAGTGAAAATGGTTTTAATTCACCTGAATTGCCAATTTGAAGCTCAGTGATAACTCGACTAACGAAGATTATTCTCTCCGGAATCTCATTTGTAAGCCGAAATCTTCGTTAGCCGAAACGTGATGTTCTCAGGTGTCTTCTTCCTCGCTGTCTTGAAGATAAACAATTAATTTGGGTTGGGGTGTCCCCTATGTGACGTGCTCATCTTCTTTGCCGTATATACTGACGAAGAAGATAATTATCTGGAATAATTGCTCGTGTACACATCAAAATAAAAATTCGTTAGCCGAATCCGAAAAAATCTTCCCTAATCAAAAAAATTGGTTGGCAGGGTCACTCGTTATCCGTGATATAACTGTATTTATTTTCATCCGCTGGGGGTTGCTAGCATTTCTCAGATGGTTTCACAGTAAGTGGTCAACGAAAAAAAAAAACACTGCTAAAAGTTTGAACCATGTGGTAAAATTATACGCCGATGAAAATTAAATATTCTAAAAATGAGTGTTGTGATATCAAAAGTAAAATTAAGTTAAACATTTTGGCTCCCAGACTGCCAAGAGGGCAACGCGTTTGACTTCGGTGAAAGCGGTCCCGGGTTCGATTCCCGGTGGGAGTCTACGTACGAAATAACATCAGGTGTCGATGCACTTTTAACAATGCTGCTACTATTTAAACCTTTCCTCCAAACTCACTCCCTAACAACAATTCGACTAAAGAATAAAGCTGTTTTAAATGACGAAAGTCTGTGTTATCAATTTTTTAAGGATAATTGGATATAAAGATAAGTATTTCAGACGCTTACTTTTATCTTTTTAGTCTATCTTATTGCTATATCCTGTTAAGAACGTGACGGATTTAATCGAATTATGCTTGAAATGTACTGAGTGACATTAATGAAACGAGATTCGGCGATGGAGTGAAGACATCGAAACCTGGTCGTGTTTCATAAATACAGTGGAAAAGTACGTCTTTAAATTTTTTTCGTGATTACAATTTTTTTGTCATACACATAAATCCCTCACATACCTCACTTTTTGTTATAACGTTTACAAAAAAATTAAGTTCACTACCACTGAACTCCTCTTGGCATATTTATCTGGCTGTTCGATCTGTAGAGCAGTCGATCAATCGAGAAATCCCTCGTCTGAGAAGAAAATAAATGCACAGTTCGCGTGACAAGGGCATTGATGCACGGCGGTAAGTCACTCTTTACCTTCTCAGAGAACTCAGCCTCGAATACTCTCTGATTTTCCGTCTGATTGCATTCTCTGAGAAGATGATGCCGCAGTCAAAATGTCTGTTTCCCAAACTGCTGAGCGTGGATTAAGGTGTTTTAAGAGCAAATTCTCTCCTAAGGGTCGTCTTTACCTTTTCAACTCATGTTTTCTGATACTTTGCAATTCAGCAATCTAGCATCTAATTCATTAGCCTCAAAGAATTGACAACTGCAACTCAAGCAGTTGTTCTTGAAATTCGAATTCAATGCTGGAAGTTAGGAATGAATGAATATATACTTCATACATAATACATACTTCGTATTAGGTATGCATTGTTACATTGTATCCATTGATTGTATTGCCTATTTAATATTAAATGCTGTAATCAAGCAAAAATTCAAACTTTAAAATGAGCAATTTTAGATACTGTTGCAAATTATTTTCCTTCACTTCATAATACTGGATTAATTTGGACTTGACCTTACTTATTTTCTCCTGGCAAGGGAGTACAGTGTCACTCTTCATCTTTTCGAAAAGTCTCAAGGCCTGAGCTTCTACTAACTAATAGGGTAGGGAATGAGGACTTAAACCAGCCTTCGGGAACGTGACCTTATACGATTATTACACTATTTTATGTGACATAGCTTGGTTAGTTACCATTGTGTTGGACTTATGTAGAAACAATTGCTTTATTATTTAAATAAACATTTATCTCTTGGCAACCATAATAATTTCAACATCTCATACGAAGCTCCATATATTGCTCAAATCCTCTGAGCCAAATGTTGATTTTCCATTAAGTGCCTAAATATGTACCAGATAACGCTTTCTTCATTTTCGTTTTGCTTTTATGTATATCCTCACTTTACAAATATACTGATTTTATAGTTCTTTAAGTCGCCGTCTTTTAGCATCAGTAGTGTTATTTAAAATATGAACTGTATGGTACCTGTTTCCCACGCCGTCTTACTTCGGTTGAACATTTTTTAAACAAAATATTGCGCAGTAACGTCTCACCATGCAAACTGCACATCTGATTCAAAAATATCGTATCTCGCGTTGTGACTCTTTTTTCAATTCCGATTATTTCTGATTGAAAACGCGTCTTCCTCAAGAAAGAATCCGGGTAAAGGAACACTTGAAGAAAGAAGTATCAATAACTTCTCTACTCGTTAGGAAATGAGATTCCAGGAAACGCAGCAAGAGTTAAGCGAAATTGAACGTAGTTTTTCACTTCCAAGTGCCTCACTTTTCAATTATTTGTCCTTTCGGACCACCAGTAGGAGCTCTATTATCCAACTTCCTTATTTTCAGCTGTATACTTAACAAATGAGTAAATAAAGAACTAAAGCCTTACCGAACCGTATTTGATCTAATTCACAATATTTGTTGTGTTAATGTCAAAAACCATTATTAACTATCATTTAGCAATAAAGCTATTTTAGGTGAATTTTAGTTAATTTAATTCGCGTTTTAGGATAGATTCAAAACCATTTTTTCAAAAAAATTCCACTGAGCCCACCAAATACCACTATGAATTGGTACAACATACATAGTATTATCCATATAGTCATATAAAAGCAGATGTAAAATTAAAAAATGTAGAAGAGGAGGCGATAGTCGTGAGATCACATCACAAAAACTACTTAAATCCAGATTTCATCTAATTTTTAAATGCTTTTGAATTTCTTGACAAAGGTATAAAAAGTTATCCTGGTAAAGCGTTTCATTCCCTAATGTCCATCTCTATATATTATATCCAGAAATATATTTTTGATATCTTCACCACATAATTTCTACCTTCCGTTAAGACTTGTTCCGACCATAACTTGACACATTCTGCACACATATTCTTATCTTTCTCAATCACTCACTCTAATTTTCGGAATTAACAACCGGTTCCGATTAAAAACTCCTCCTTTGTGCGATAATTTACGATTGATTTTCCTGTTTCTTTAAATATTTTGGAAAATTATTTTATAATCTGTAACTGGCGTTTAATTAATTCTGGTTTTTTTTCCCTTATTGTAATCCTCGGTTTTCGTGAGAACTGACACTTTTTGTGTTTATTGTTTGCACTTAATCGTATTACCCAGAATTCAACAAATAATAACAATCATAAAAATAAAAATATTTTTATTAGAGATAAGAAGGGCCTCCAATGTATAAAGTTCACCTCCAGAGCTACGCAAAAGAAATCTTTTAATACAAAAATAAAGTGATTGAATGAAGCTACAGAGATGGCGAACCATTGCACTACACGGCACACTTGCCAACCATCTTTTGCATATGTTGACAAAATTACTTCAAAAAAATGGTTAACAACAAATATTTTTCAGGAACAGAAGGCGTCATGATTGCTGCTTAACACAGAGTTATGAAAACAAAAATCACCGAACATTCATTATCAAAGAATCAAATGTGATTGACAAATATCGAAAGTGTTATACTCGCTCAGAAATTATAGAAGAACTTCGGAAACTAAAATGTCTCGAAATTGTCCCAATAATAATATTAGCAACTGCTGTAATAACTGTAAAAATAAAACATGTAAAAACCTCGAAACTATTAAAAGAGGAGATTAAATTATCGTTCCACTACAAAAATCGCTGTAATTTGTACTTGCTCCATTGTAAGAAAATTTTTAAGTGACTGCTAAGAAACAATAGCAAATCCTTTTCCCTTTAGTGCTTTGCCTAATCCCTTTGGTGTTTCATAGCTTCCGTTCTTAGAAGTGCCAAATAATAATAATAGTCGGAAAGAAATTATAAGAAAATGATAAATTTTAGTTTTCCTCCGGCACCGCCGGTATTTCAGCCAGAGTCTTAATACGAATGCATAAATAATAGGCGTACACTGATGCAAATAATGGTTTTGACGAGAACTACCTCCGCGTAATGGCACTGCTTATCATTCATGATGATCTTGAGACTCAATGATAATTACTCTCATCCGAGCCACTAGACAAAGCAAAAAACTTCGTCACAACACAGCCGAATAAATAGCTCGGGAGATTTAACCCTGGGAGTGTAATCTCCCATTCGCCCGAGGCGCTAGTGCTCACCATTGCACGGGTCAACCGATTTAAAACCTCAATAAAGTATCAAAGTTTAAAAAAAAGAAACAGGCGAATGTTGGGCCGCGCAGTTTAGTAGTAAACGAGGGTAGCACTTGGAGAAGAAACGAGGCGGAAGTTAAGGTTTTCTGTAATGGCGGGGCTTTGATCCGAATGGAGGAGGGACAGACACAAATGGAGCAGAAGATGAGCAAAAAATAGGAAAGGGGCGAGAGGGGCTGAAGAGGGATAACCCCTCCGCGGAGGGATTAGCCCGAAACTTCGCGAGTGGAGGGACAAGAAAGAGAAGCGAAGAGATAAACATGCACAGCGGGAGAAGATGCGCAAATTGGCAGCGAAGAGGGAATTCAAAGATGGCCGACTGGGACGCGAGCTTGGAAAATGGAATAACGGCGGAGAAATTCTGATCGGGGACCTTTTTAAATCAACCGGATTATAATTGAGATGGGTTTTAAATTTCCGTGTTTTTAGCGGGGATAAATAGTTAAAATGCCTACTCTAATTGGCAGGAATTTGGGGAATTTTTATTGAACCTGGAGGCTGAGCATTTCTCTCTCTCTCTCTCTGTGTTTCTTTCTAGAATAAGGTTTCCGTGGAGAGGAGTGGTTTCAAATAATGAAGAGAGAAATAAGGGAGTGACGTGTTTACCGTTTTCGTGACCAGTTTACCGGTCGAATTATTAACAAACAATAATTGAAGAATCTTACACCTTTAATTAACAAACTTTCGAGTTTCACAAGTTTACCTAATTGAGATTTTCTCGATCGTTTGGAATGAAATCTAGATACACAACTGCGGAAATTATTTAGTGCAGTAAAATTGTTTCTGTAGTATATTAAAATAATTTAAAGGTAATTATATGCAAAAATGATGTATACCAATTCATTTACAATGGGTGGAGTAAATTTCAGTTATGTTCACATCGAAGTACGATGGAAGGTTATTTCCCATCGAAGAGAATGTGAAGTGAAATAAATTCTCGAATTGCTGCGCTGTTTTCTATTTTAAGTTTCTATCTGTTTCGCTCCAAAATATATAGAATCGAAACTTGTAGTAAGCTTTGGAGCATAGCTGGTCCATGGCGTAGCATCCCTTTTAGGGACATGGCCTAGTGAGGCGGCATTCACTACGGATGACATGTGGTACGCGCGTTGACTCCCACACCGCACTATTTGGCTTTTCTAGACCATTTAGAACCGCTACCTTTTAATTCAGGGAGCTTCCTAATTGTTTCATGTCATTTGGTCAACAGCATGGACCCACCTATAGTCGAACCCGAGAACGCTTTCGCCCAAATAGAAAGCGCCATCCACTTGGCAAATTCGGGACCAGAAGCTTTGGAATCAGACAAATGAAAAACCTGATTGCATAGAAAGTCTGAATATGAGACTAAAAACTCACGCAATGGCGGTAAAATATAAGAATATTCCGCAGTGAAAGTGATAAATACAAAAGCCATGCAAAATGTTTCTAAAGGGTTCTCAACCTTTTGCATGGAAGGTACCACAAATATTACTAGCAAATGACACTGTACCGTATCGGAGGCGTTAACATCCCTTAGCACTTGTAAGAGTATCTAGAGATAGGGTATGAACGACAGAAAGTGGTGGTCGCTCTTACTTAATACCTTTCTAAATCAGCTCTTAGAGGAAACCTATATAGTGTTATCTTGCTGAATTTTTTAATCAATAAGTTCATTAGCTAGATATCCGTACACGACTGAATTTTAAGTTCCATCAGTGTCACATGACAGCGATTTCCGAACTTATGTAAGTCTTATGTATGAATACCTCTAATGTATGAATTTAGGCACGTAAATGAAATACAAGTATGCAAAAATATTCAAAAAAAGTTTAACCTTAAAGTTTAAGAACACATCGTTGAATGAATGCTTCCCTCAAGAAGAAATTTCACATCGGCTGATGCACTATTCGAAATAAGAGAACACGCTCTCTGTTTGATGAGAAAGGCCCATATTGTGGTTCGCAGTCGTAAAACAAGCGAGATGAGGTCAGCGGTTGGTCGTGCATTTCCTCGACTTGCACCGCAGATATCAAGAGGGCGAAGACGGAGGATCATTAGGTGAACTTTGGGCCTTTTACAGGCAAAAACAGCGAGGTCAAGACTCTTGCGTTTCTTGGACGGCAAAGAACGCCGCTTGCTGGGTTATTTACCATTTTGTGAATGCGGCTGACCGTGAGTCATCTACCTCTTGCTTGGTGCATGCCCATCCACAAAGTCCCTCACATTTTACTTCTTAATAACTAAGCCCCGACTTCATCTCACACGGCACCTTCTGTAACCGTCTTGTCCGATATTTCCGCATTAAATATCACATTTTAAATCAACCAAATCATATACACATCTTTTTACTAAAGTAGGGTTCCGGAATACGTGAAAAACGAAGTAAAAAACTTTCACCTGTACCACTATATTATCTTCTGCTGGGGAACCAATATAACTACATAAATATAAAATTATAGATAAATAACAAGAAATGATTATATAAATTTAAAATAAATGTAATAACGATAAAGATAAAAATTTGGATCGATAATGGTATTAAGAGGCACAATTTTCGAAATGAAGACCAAAATAGAAGAAAGAAATAACTGTGAACTGGAAGCGTTAAACGATTTTCAAGGAAGCGAAGTATTTGCAGCCATTTTTATGTGTTCGTCCAATTAGATTCTGCTTTCTTTCAAAGGAATATGTATAGATGGACAAGGCAAACGAAATTTCTGTCTTCTATTAATCATGTGAAAACTCAGGGAAACTTTCTGTGCGATAATTTGGGTTTCTGTTATATATCGAGTACTATGAATAGGAATCTACAACCGTTTCGATATTCCAATAAATTTGAGGGTGCTCTACTCAAGGGGTTACTAAAGGATGAATTATAGTCCTGAACACTCACAGCTTGACGGTTTCCTTCTTTACCCTTTCGTTTTTTTTATTTTACACAATGCAGGATCCGTTTAGTATATACACGGTAGATTCTCTTTATACTCATTATCCTTATCTTCAAAAGTTTTGTGCTGGAATAATAATTACTTTTCTTCTAGCCACTTACGATACGTTCTGTAATCGACATTCAGAATTCGCTTACATTAAATTTTAATTATCAATAAACTGATGTCGCTGTGTTTCGGCGATCGGCGTTTTCATGAAACGAAAGTGTCTGACGACGAGAAGGTTGGGAAAGACAATGGGTAAAGGTCTAATAAAATCTTGTCCGGAATTTTTCGAAACGGAGAATGGGTTATCGCCTACTTTTACGATAATTTCAGGAAAAGGAGTCCTGTTAGTCACAATATCCTACCAAGCAACGCATCATTTGTCAATTGGTTCCCCAAAAGAGATTATTAAACGACTAAAGTCCGTTGAGATGCTGCATAGAATGATAAAAGAAGTTAAAATTTTTAGTAAAAATTACGACTGATGGTGGGAGAGGCTTTGTTGAGTTGATAAGACAGCGGTAGAGGAGGCTGTGGTTCAAATTCTGAGATGGTATGAATTACTCAAAGCAATCATTTACGTCTCTGTGCGTGTCTACAATACCAGTCGCCTTTCGGCATGCGATATGTGGTACATGAACTACTTCCCCTATTTTGGTAGGCTGAAACTGTCTCCTGCCGTTCGCCTGGAATATGATTTATTGAAGACGCTAGTTGTGGAATTGATATCCGTGACTTTTGTCACAGAATTACATCTGTTTATGAAACAATGAGAACGGGCTGATAATCCCGCTTCCGTTAACAGTATCAATTTAATAAGCCATGACTTTGCGATAGGAGTCTATAATATGAAGAATAAAACAAGAAATAATTTTATCCGAAGCACGTCATTTTATTCCGCTGCCGTGGTTTGATCTACGGTCTGATCAAGGCGGCGACGTGTCGATAGTTTTCCGCTTTCTGTTTTGGTTTTAATATCTTTCTAAAAGCTCCATATTAATGGCTGAGGAATATTTAGAACAATCAAATATGACATACTTTTCACTTTTTTTATTTATACTTAAATCTCTAAAATCCCGGAACTCAAAAAACAAATTTTCTATTTTATCTGAAGTTTGCTTGTGCTTCCCTTTTCCTTCCTCTTGCTCTGTCCTCACTATATGTGGATGTAGAATAAGTTAAAATATATAATATATGATAAAATAAATAATAAAAAAAGACATTCCTAAGTAAAAATAGTAATGCAACATATTAAGTCTAAGAATACACAAGTATATCATCCGAGTATCCCATCAAAATCAGGCCACCCATATTACCTTTCTCCTTTCCAGTTAAATAATTCAGGAAGAAGTTTGTCAATTCTCTAAACAGATATCTCAACTGAAGAAGAGTTTTCTGGTGGGGCGGCAGCAAAGTTGTCCGTACACAGAGGCCTAACGTCGTCAGTATTTGACTATTCCGAAGACGGTGACCCTTACGTGATGTGGTGATGAATGACAACGACCAACTTTATCCTTCCTTCATTACTCCCACCATCGTCGATAAAAGTTGACCCTGAATAATTTCTTAAAGAGGAAGAAGGGAAAGCCATATGAATCTGAGCTTTAAATATCTAGTGAAAAATTATAATCGGTAACGACATTACTCTTCAATAGTATGGAAGGATCGAGGTTAGGTAGATTACTCGGCATGGAAGACTATAGTGAAAAACAGCGACATGAGTGGGACTCGAACCAAGCGCTCCGACTTTCCTGGCAGTTATTCTAACCACTGAACTACCATATTGCGTCTTTTCCACGCTGTTTGGGAATGCTATTGTGAGCAAAGCGAGTAGCCTCCACATATTGGCACAAACTACCGCTAGATGGTACTCATTGAGAGAGAGAACCCAAAAGGTGGTCTCATGAGGCAAATACTCCAAAGGAAATCACAAGGATGAGGAAAGGTAAATAACAAAGCAAAATGGGTTCTTCACCTGTTATTCATTGTTATGGAATTTGTACAGAGATATTGAAACCAAGATAGCTCATGGAAACCATCGTAATTGTTCTATTTTCATAATTAACATGTATCAAACTCATAGCAAATATTATGAGGAAAGAATAAGTATAGTATAGTACGGAAAGACACTATGTATAGAATGGAAATGTGAGAAATGATAACGAGATTACTGGTTAGAGAAAGAAAGTATGAGAAGATATCTAATTTAGAAGAATAATTTATTAGAAAAAA
>KZ308295.1:832183-890072 GCA_000376725.2 Ladona fulva | reverse complement strand
GCAAGGCATCTTTTAGTTAAAGTGGTAGGTAACTAACCATCAGTTTACAAAGTTTTATAATACGGGCCATGTCGCTAACTGGAGGTTAAGCTTAACCTTCAGGTTAAGTAACTATCAGATTTAACTATCGATTGTAATACCGGGTCTAAGAGAGAAATATATATTAAAACGTTCTATCTAACGGAATCAGACTGCGTAACTCTGAGTAACAATCCTCAATAAAGGCCAGAATCAAAGTAAATGAGAACAAAACCAAATCAAGGCGATTGCAGATCGATTCAATATGCACAAAAAAGCTTCCCTTTGACACTGAGTTTAAGGATTAAAAAGAAAATGTATGCAATCCTATCCTAAAGTAAAAACAGCCGAGTGATTTTTGAAGGACCTATATTTAGCGAACGGTGCAGAGCTAATTTTGTCAGCCTTTAACCTAAATCAGTAACTGAATAACAGCCATTCGGTCACTTTTGATTATTTTTTCCAATCAGGATTCCATCCGAACGGCCATTTTGTTACTTAACTCCAAAAATTAGTGCAGTGGACCATAGCTTGGCTTTTCCGCAACGTTCATCCAATACTTTATACGTTTCGAATTTATACTTTTCGAAAATACGATTTCCTGTGGATTTTTTTAAATTACAGCTTAAACTCGCATCGTGATTCAGTCAGTTGAATATTTTGCCGTTATTTGTTACTGAGGTTAAGATAAAATCTTATATTCTGCATTTTATAAAACCCCATTGAAATTTAATGGCAGCTTCCACATAATATTCTTCAGTAACTTATACCTTTGGAATTTTCATCTATTATTTCAATGTAGAGGAAATTATATTAGGATTTATTATCATACTTATGTAATATTGTTGTCATTTATTTTACGCCATTGCATTTCCAACTCGGAAAGGTCGGTCCCTTTGAAATGACATTTTAATGACACATTCGAATTTCGAAAGCATCGGAATATATAAGTCTAAAGTTTCTCTGAGCCATCTTAACTTTTCCCAAAATTAGAAGTATAGAATTCTATGATAGACATGAACTCCATTGCCTATTTTTTACGGTTTCGCGAATATGTTTAGGAAATGGACACCCGTGACAAGATTACGTGTGTCGCCAAAATGTCAGTGCAAAAGGGAAGAGGAGACAGAGCACAAAGGCCTCAAGTTCGGGTCGTTGTGTTGAGAAGAGGTCGTAGAGAGGGCTTCCGTGTACAATGGTCTGCCAATTAATCTCATTGGTTGGAAATAAACGCCGCCCAAACTGTGACAATGACACTCATTGTCGCGCTCCCGTGCCTTTCCTCCAACTGCCGATTGGAAAATTTGCTACGGACATTTGGTATTGTGCGTGCCCTCTCATTTCTGAATCCCTTTCAGCAGTTTCACTTTGACTCTCAATTGCTCTTTACTGCATATTATGGTTTAGACTGCTCCTGACGATACTACGAGTGGCTAACTGTTCAGCAGGGCATCGAACCGGAAAAGCACCAGTAACCGATACCGAAGTAAACCGTTAATTTTACCGAAGTGAACAATGCACCCTAACCGAAAAATTAATATTCATTTATTATCAAATTTCGGTTGCGGTCACAAGTCTGGTGTCAGCTCAATCACATAAAACGCACTTATTTAAAAATGAAAAAAATTACAAATGATAATCACTACCACATGCAACACCCTTTACATTACATTGAATCTAAATTTAAGTTGCAAATTGTCACAACTTATATTTCTAAATCTCAATCAAATCTACATATTTTTCCTAAACTCTTCTTTACTCTTAGGTAAAGATATGAAGACCTCTGCAGGCAAACTTTCCCGCTCTTTAATCCCTCTATTTATGAATGAATACTTAGCTGAATCCGTTCTTTGCTTTCTCAGCTTTAACTTCTGCTTACTATCCTCTCGAGCACTATGCATTTGTTCTTCTATTCTTCTTTTCAACTTATTCCTAGCCTCCGTTTCTTATTTGAAAGATGCCTACCAATCCATTAACCCTCCTTTACCTAATTTTTCCCAACTATGAATTCCTAACATTTCCGTTACACAATCTTCTTTCTTATGTCTCTGTAATACGCATCTAGCACCTTTTGGTTGCACTTTATGGACATTTTTATTATTAATTTTATCATGCGGACCCCATACAATATCCTTGAAATGGAATCGAAATTCGCATCCGTTCTCTCAGTACTTTTTCAAAAACAATGGCTTTTCACTCAATAATTAATAAAGTTTCATTAAACTATAGAAATAAACTCCAAACACTCAAAGAGACGTTTCGGCAGTTGTTGGTGATTAACTTCTTAGATCAAAAATAGGAAACAAGGAAAGGAAACGGATTAATCAGTCTTCTAGGAATTACCAAATGTGCATTTCAGTATTAATGCTATCATCTTCATCGGAAGAACTGATGCTAGTGGATGATTCCTAGAAGGATGGTTAATCTGCTGCCTTCCTTTGTTTATGAAACGGGTTTTCGAGCCTTTTAAACCTCTAAATCATTAACAGTTGTGTTACGATATGTTTCTTATAATCTTTCATTGCGGCAAAGCACATTCTGTGCAAGATCTACTATTTAGTGCGACTAGATTACCAAAGCGATTTATGATATTCACCTTTTCCAAGTTTTGGTTCGGAACTGAACCAAAACTTGGTACCTTCGTTGAACCGGAACGAAAACCGGTACAAAAGTAACGTGGATAAAGTATATTTAATTTAATCGAACAAAATACATTTTAATTTGTTTTTCTCTGATCATTAATTAGTGTAAGTTTCAGAAATATGATTCATATATTTCGGCCAAATATCACGGTAAGACTATCTATTGCGGGAGAAGTCGATTCCATTTAGAATGAAAAATAACTGAGATGGAACTAAGGTCTAAAATTATAGTTCCATATTTTTGATATATTCTGCGATTAAAGAGTTCCCAACGCTCGCTGCAGATCCAAGAGCCGTTACTTGAGAACGACTGCGATATCCGAGATGATCTATCGGACGCCATGGGATATGAATTTCAGCATACTGTCTGCTAAAAGTACCAAAGCAAAGCATATGTCTTGCCAGTTGCGATTCTTACGAGCTACTGTTTAATGGCTATCGAATTTACGATGTATTTTGTTTAATGGAGCTGACCTTTATTTAGGGAATATTTGCAATATAACGAACATTTCTCAAGACATTAAAATAATTTTCAAATGGATCGCGCATATTACAGAAAGATAAAAATTTGTGCCCAACCGACTGTTAACAATTTCGGTGGTTTTTTAGGACTTCCGGATAGGCAAGTGTGCATTGCGTTCGCCTTTACGGGAAGCGGTCCAGGGTTCGATTCCCAATAGGGGCTCATATTTGCAAAACTACCTTAGTTGTCAAAGCTTTTATACTAAACTACTGTACCTTTATACTATAAAGCTTTTATGTTATACTACTACTTCAGTGGTTTTTAACTTCTCCTTTCCGCTTCACAACATTTCTCATTTCCATACAAGCAAGCAATTCTAAATTGCCAAGGCCATTTTTTCTCTACATCCCTATGACCAGAAATTATACCAAGGGCAAAGCAAACATCTTAAAGGAGTTTTTCTGTAGCGTATTTACGTCCAATAACACATTAGGTACCCTACCGGAAGTAGATCGGTCTGAAGCCATGTCGAAAATCATCTTGAGTGAAGACGGCATCATTAAACACTTGCGGCAGATTAAACCTAATAAAGCTCCTGGTCCTGAAGACATACCAGCTCGGGTATTCAAGGAAGTAGCGGAAAGCGTAGCCCCATTTCTGAAAGTAATATTTGAAAAGTCTATGAACGAAGGAAAAGTTCCGAAAGAATGGAAAATTGCGAATGTTACTCCAATATTTAAAAGCGGCTTAAAGGAGGATACATCGATTTATAGGCCTATATATTTAACATCATTGAGCGGCAAAATAATGGAACATATAGTAGTCAGTTCCTTAATGGGCTTTCTCTAGTCTAGACACGTCTAAATAGTAAGTAACCAAAACGGTTTTCGTGAGAGACGATCCTGCGAGTCTCCGCTAGCGTTGTTAGTTCAGGATATCTTGAAATCAGCCGAAAATAAAAGGCAAGTCGACGCGATATTTTTAGATTTCCGAAAAGCATTTGATAAGGTTTCACATAATAAATTATTATACAAATTAAAAGTTGCGGGTATCAATGGAGAAGTAATAAAATGGATAAAGGACTTTCTCTCCGACAGAGAACAACAAGTAGTACTAGATGATGTAAGTTCCAACTCAGTTAAAGTGACCTAGGGCGTGCCACAAGGAAGTGTAATCGGACCGTTACTATTTTTAGTGTACATCAACGACCTTAACAATAACATTAATAGTAAGTTAGGATATTTGCGGACGACACGGTAATTTATAGGGAAATAGGAAGCTCAGAGGATAGATTAACCCTATCGTGTGATTTAGATCACCGTTACCTCTGCCACATGCCGAAAGGCGGCTTGCAGGGTACTAATGTAGATGTAGATAAAATTATGAAATGGGTCCATGTTTGGCAATTAGAGCTCTATATAGATAAATGTTCAATAATCAACTTCTTCCAAAGAAAATATGATGCCAATGATTGTTCGTACCGGCTCCAAGGGCAAATTTTATCAACCGTAGACACGGTGAAATACCTTGGAGTAACCCTCACCAATAACTTAACCTGGGGTACCCACATCCGTAATATATGTGGTCGAGCGCTTAAGAAATTCGGATTCGTGAGGAGAATTGTCGGTAGGAGCAAAGTAAAAGTCCGTGAGCGTTGTTACGTTGCATTGGTTAGGCCACACCTAGAGTATGCGTCTAGAGTATGTGACCCCGCAGAAAAATGTTTTGTTCGGGAATTAGAAAAAGTACAGCGAAACGCAATACGTTCTGTAAAGAATTGTTACGACAAGTCAGTGAGTGTTACGCAAATGCTTCAGGACGCGGGTTGGGAATCTTTAGAAGATAGAAGGCTTAAACAAATGATAAATCTACTTAATAAATTGAGAGAAAGTATGTTCACAGATGATGTAGCTGACATAATGCGTTCCCCATGTTATATAGGCTGTTCTGATACCGCAAGAAAAATCAGAGAAATAGATGCTAGAACAAGTCGTTTCAAAAAATTTATTTTTTCCGCGAACGATACGCGAAAGCAATCGATTAGTAAAGTAGAGTCATGGTGCTTGCACCCCCTGCCACATGCCGAAAGGCGGATTGCAGGGCACTTATGTAGATGTGGATGTAGAATTATGCCGTAAACCCCACCAAAGATAAGCATCCTCTTTTGTCAGGTAATTTCGGATCTCTTTTGTTTATGCGTATACACACCGTCGATGTTTAGTGCGATGTGTGTGCTATACTCAGGTCAAAGTCGGATTCTCTGTTTATGACTGGTTTGTCATTTCCTTTCATCTTATGTATTATTTTCATCATTGTAACTTATTTTAAATCTCCCACGTTTTCGGCCCTTTATCCCCTCTATAATAATCACCGTAGTAGTTTTTTCCCCATATCAGTAATGGGTTGAGAAAATAATAATACAATCATAATTTACCGGTAAGATTGAAGTATAAAATATAGGATTCTCAACAGAGCCTGAGTCGAAGTTGGTCGTTACTTTTAGAAAATAATACATTCCATTTCCATTCCAGTGGACGTGAAAGTACTTCCATAAAAAAGTGCATTGATCTCCCTTTTATCGTTTGCAAGCTTCATTTCACTTGCAAAATTAAAATGTAAATTGTGGTCCTACGAATTCGAGATGAGCACCAGAAAAGGGAATATTACCTTGTTTCTTATTTTCATCTTGGAATGCCATTTTCGGTTCGCAGTGACGCAATTGGGACAAAAAAACGAAAATGTTGTAGAATTTCGTCGTTATAAATATCCCGTCCCTGACGACCAAGGTAATCGTTGAATCCGATCTCACTCATTTCCCGATAAGAATAGAATAAGGAAATGAAGCCCTATTTAAATTTAATGGTAAGAAGATGTTAGTCTTTTTGAAAAGAAGTCAATTTTCTGTGAATGGAACATTTGCTGTTGTCAGAAACAAAATTAAAAACCACGTAGATATGTTCATTAATCGTACTCTACCATTTTTGTCTATGCATATTTCGATTGCATTGTCAGTATTACTGTTGCGATAAAACATCGAAATATTTTTGAAGGCATGTGGAAGAAAGAAAAAGATAGTTGGAGAAGCAAAATTTCAGCAAATATTAGAAGTAAAAAGATGTTTGTTTAACTTCAAGTCTCCTGTGATCTACAATATTTATTATAATTGGATTAAGCCATTTTTAGACGTGCCGTTTATATTATTTTCTTTATATTCCTATCTGATCGTTATTTATAAAAATACTTAAATATAAAATAAAACAGATTGATTGAGATTGGAATAGGTTACGAATTTGACTTATGTAGGCTTAAAAATATATTTGATTTAAGTTCCGCGATTCTCGACTGGGGAATTATTTCATGATTCCTTTACTCAGATGGTGCCCTACGTATGTACTTGGCTGGTCATTCCTTGCTCCTGGTTTTAACAAACTACTTTGTCTTTCTTAGCTCGACCTGAATTTTTATCCTTCTAACTTCATCGTCACTACTCTCATCATTCCATATAATTATCTTCAATTTCCTCCTGGCCTACATCCTTTTAATTGCAAGATATTGAAAATTCTCTTTACGGTGCATCCAAATTTAATATCATAAACGGCGATAACCAGGAGCCAGAATAGATATTGGCTTTACTAAACTCTTCTATAGATTTTCCATTATTTCACTCGTTATTGCAATCATCATATTATGTGAGGTATTTTTAACTCAGAAGAGACGCTTTAAAAAGATCGTAGCAGTGATACCCATTATCGCTGCTCCCGCTCCTATAAAATTTGGCTGAGTGATGAAATCCGTCTCTCCTCATTGGCTCTCTTTTCGTTCCCATTCCTCTTTCATTGGCTTTTTACTCTAAACATTATTCATTCTTCTTTACCCTCTGATTGTTGGTTTGGGCATCTTCAATTTTAAAACCTTTTCATATTGTTTTCATCTTTTACAAAGCACTTATCTAAGATTTTATAAATTGACGGTGGTTACTTTGTCATCAGCATTTTGCATTGATTTCATGACACACTCTATTACTTTAACATTAAAGAATCTATCAATCTATTGGCATATCCTTTATTTATTCGGCAACCTCTTAGGTAGTCTTTTTTTCTAACTGTACTTTGTATTCCCTGTCTTGCTACCATGGCTTGATGAATGGCATATTTTTCATTCATCTTTTGGCTCAGGTTAGAGGAAAATGTATCTCTTATTCACTTTTATTGTTCATGGCTGTGATAATATGAGAGCTACTGAGGTATGAGTAATGCTTAATAATAAGGTTTCTAATAAGGTAATAATGCTTAATAATAAGGTAAGGTTTCTCCTTTTTGAAATCTACGAAAAGTGTTACTCGTAGAGTCATTGTGCTTCACTTACGCGGGCTTATTCCACCTATAGTATTCTGCCTCAGTGAAGATAGCAATGTCAAACTACCTCACTCCTCATTTTGTCTAGTCCCTTCAGCACCATCTCCAAATAAATTGTCCTGTACGTCAGTACCCACATCACTCTCATTGCACCTAGTTTTCTCGTAATTGTTCGACCGGTTTCTGTTCCCTGGTAACTTTTAGTGCGTCTATTGTAATTTTACAGAATTACATTGCCTCACGTTTTTACTAATGAATACTTTGCCTTTTGTGTCCTTTAGCTTTTGGAATGTTAAGAATTGTTTCCTTGAGTAAACTAAGAATACTATGTTACTAAGTTACTATGAGTAAGACTAAGAATAGCCATGTAGGCAACGTGTTTTCCTTCAGTTAAAGCGGTTCCGGGTTCGATTCCCGGTAGGGAATCATATTCGAAATTACCAATGCATATTCTTACTGAGACCCCTATTTGGTTAAGGTTTCTTAGGGCCCTTAGGTCACTTGCTAGCTCCTATTGCGCCTAATTATAAATCCACCCCCACTAATGGTATAAATTAATGGACCAGTACACTTATGTAAGTGAGAAAGATGGATGCATATAAAAATGTCTATTCTGAGACAGCCAAGTGTAGGAACAGGAGCGAATCCGGCCTGCGTTATCTCTTCCACGCACATACCCTCCTATTTATTGAAACTAATGGTCCCAGTTCCACCTGTCCTTAAAGGGCGCTTCGACAGCGTAGCTCCGATCCAAAAAACGCAACTTCCCATAAAATAAGCTTCCGTCTGCAGAAACAAAAGACTATCGCCCTCTCTCTCTTTTAAGCCAAGATCATAAAAAAGATTGAATAGCGTTCTCGTCGCATTTATTGTGAGGAACACCTTCCACGTTGGAGGCATAATCGATAAACGCCATTTAGCGAAGAGACAGAAGGCCCCACCGAAAGAGAAACTTAACTTGCAAGTCAGATATGCCGTTCAGGAAATGGAGTGGCTCTCCCAGATTTATAACCCCTTCCAGTTTTTATGACTCGTTTCTATACTGGGTTCCGAGGGCCATAAATTCGGCGAAGCAGGTCTTCCTCGGGTAATGGATGCGCCCAACGAAGCTGCTTTAATAATTTATTCGACACTCTATTTACCATGGTATTCTCACGCCCTATAAAGTATATACAGTACGTGCGTTTCCGTTTAAACCAGATCTCGGCCACCGTTCGTTGCGGTTGTCTCCATCTTTCGGACAGACTAACCTAAGAATGTGATTGGTTTTAAGTTTGACTAAGCGTAATGAACGAGGAATATAAATCTAAAATGTGTGGTATTTCTCTTATAAATTGAAAAACTGATTCCCCGACAGTGTTAATATTGATTTGTAGTCTCTGATGCTCTGAAAAAAAGAGAATTAAAATGTTCCGGAAAACAGCTTTTTAAACCGCCAGTACGCCTCAATTTACGAAGAAATTCGCACACAATAGTAGTTTGTGAAAATCTGGTTTGCACTGGTCTAGGAAATATTACACGTATGAAACTCTATATTTGATAAGATTAAGTCTGATTTAAAAATGTCTTTATTCATTCATTATTTGGTAAAAGGAAACTAAGAAAATACTTTGATTTTCCAAGTGAAGGATCGGTAAGAAAATTTTACAAGGGCCTCAAAAATGAAACCTTTTGAAAGTCATTTAATAAATAATAAATAAATGAAAGTAAATGAGGTGTTTTTCACAAATATTGTATTCAGTGTTTCAAATAGTAAAGAATTAGATGTTCGTCAAAGCCTTATTAATAAAAGATGTTGGCGACTCTATTGCAAATACAATATATTTATGTATGGTTAAACCGCATATTATTATAAGTCTTTGCTGTACCTTTTTCACTGACCTTCGAGGTTTCTTTGCTAAATTAAACCTTTTATCCAAATCGATGAATTGATTCTTAACGATTGAATAATGGCGGGTTTAGAGGTAGGCGAGATTCCTTAAATAACTTAATTAATTGTAATTTAAAGGCTATGCCTCTATTTTCTACAATATATCGAGTGAACGAGAAAACTGATATTTTATATTCGGCGAGAGTGAAGCATAGGTTATGAAAATTCCTAAATTCGATTTCCATCTGAGTAAAAATTTGAGTAAATGAGTCAGTTTTTAATAAACTCTTCTCCAGAGATTTGAAATACGTTGGATCATGGAGATATCAATGTCTTAGTTATCCAACAAATATAATAAACAAGGATTAATTTGTTATGTAAAATTATTGAGGGAGGGAAAACAGATAGATACAGTATAAGCTTGGATCAGTCTAAAGTGAAAAGTAACGCCAAATAATTTTGTCGAAGAGTTGAAAGTGTGACGTTCGTAATACAACAATAGTATTTATATAAAAAGCGAAAGGTCCGATCCTTCGATTTTCCTCAGATCTTCTATTACTCCATCTTTTATGTAATTTTCGTCTTGGTCTTCTCTCTGTGGGTCTCATCCCATAAAAATACTTGGGGATAATCAGTTTGTATAGTAGGAACTGTAGGAACTACTGACATTTTATAAGTAGTAGGCAAGTATCTGAGGTTCCAGGATATGCAAAGTTCAGTATGCAAGTATCAGGGGCTAAAATAGGGCCATGTCGGAGTATTTCCTAATCAACCTTTTATACTAAGAAACATTTATGCATTGCTTTTTCGCGATCAATATGACGAATAAATATTATGACGAATAAAGGGAATGTTTGTGAGACGATCAATATATCAACACCAATGAGCTTTTAAAGTTGTCTGAAAATCCCACGAATACCATAATATTTATAGAAATCAAGTATTTAATTTTTCTGGATTCTGCTACAATTCCCAACAATCATGTACCTAATTATAATCAAATATTTGAAATTCGTCCAGGATAGGATAAATCATCTTCTGGTTACAAATATATTGAATTATCCGTCTTTCGACGGACACTTTCTGGCTTGTGGGGAGCAGATATACTAGTATACAATAACAGATATATTTTTAAACTAAATAGAGTTCCGTCATGCTTTACGGGGACGTTTATTAATAAATACATAAAGATAAATTATGATTTTCATTTACAATAACAATGTCACAATAAGTGCACTATCATTTCTCTTATTTTCATCAAAGTTGATTGGTTTTGTTTCATTATGTTTCTGATGAAGGAGCTAATCTTTGAAACCCTTTGTTTTTGTATCGCTCTATATCCTGCTGGAATCAGTGTTCTCCTTTCACTCCGTTCAATTATAATGTTCTGAAATATCTAATTTCAGTAAAAGGAAATGACACATCCCCAGGATTAGTCCGCAACGCTCTAAAGGGTTATCAAAAGGGACTTCTGATACTTTTTTTCATTTAGCAACGAAATTAGGTCTTCCAGTTAATAGAAGTATGATTACTGGCCACAGGCGGGCCTGATGATGTGAATTTAATCTTAATCCTTGGGTGTCTCAGGCTTAAATTTTCTTCGAAATAGTTTGTCCTCTGAATGATTTAATTAATTCTGGTTCCGCTCTTTCGAATTTAATTATTTAGCTGAGTGTTTTATCCGGAAATTAGTCATTCCTCTGTGTTCTATTAATATCGGAAGGAAGAATTCACCTCACCTTTTTCATTGAAATTCCCGTCTCCAGTGGCGAAAGGCGAATGGCGTGAAGAGTCATAGAAACGAGAGGTCGCCTCGGCTCGGTTTACAATTGCTTCGAAAGAGAACGGTTTCCCCAAAACAGACGATCACCGAATTAATTTTGGGGAATCGAAATGGAATGAAAAGAGGTCGAGGAAAAGTAATTAATCGTACATTTTGAAGCCCGTTGCTGAATACGAATCTATGGATCAACAATATATTTGCCACCATAAATACCCAAATCATCCATTTCTTGATTTGCAAGTGAAAATATTTTATATTTTCTTTAATAACCAGTGTTTTATAACTTCTTTTCCCAGGTTACATTAGTTACAAACATAAGTAACAACTAATTATGCATATTCTGACATAGTAAATTGTCATTATGACTCCACATTACTTTCCAGTATCATTATCATCGCAATACGCTTCACTGAAAGTGATGTGATTAGTATAAAATCAATATTTCGCACCAAAATTCGAACGTTTTTATTAAAACTTGTTTTATAAGAATTAACATATTAATGGAATAGAGGTATACAAGAAATGCAGATTAACGTTTTATTTAAAAGATGTACGTTTCGGGATCTTAACCACGAATTTCTGTGCCAATTCATCAAAATCAAGTCCATCACAAATTTAATTCTCTATACCGATGAGATTCAAATTGTTTAGGCTGTCTTGGCTCATCGATCAACGCAAACGTTTCTTTAACAATTTGATTTTAAAGAGTGATATTTTCCTAGCAGCAAAAATCACTAGAACTCCCAATAAAACACGCAAAGCTATTTGCAAATTAGGAAAATCTCCTATTAAATCTCTAGTAAAGAGATGACTATTTCTTGTTTCTAGAAAATCTATAATTGATTCCAATTCTTCGAATAAATTCACTGTACAAATATTCCTATCTTGTCTTGAGTCATCCGTAATTGTTTCCTGTTAATGTTTGCAAATCTTAAATTTCACATCATAATCTCTTCTACATAAGTTGTGTATCATACAGAAATCGATAAATAATGATGTTGTTATATGACTTTGTTTCTGTTGCCCCCCATTTGATGCCAACGTTTGGATGCGATGCACCCATTGCAACGCGGCTCTGATAATAATTTCTTTAATGGAAACAGGAAGATTCCATTTACTCCCATTTAAATAATTTTTATTTGCGAACACAAGAGACATTCCCTAACCGGAGAAATCAGATTAGCCAGGACTGGAATACGGGACCTTTGGGCATGCTCACCACTCCGCCTCCGCTGTCTTCTTGCTCATATCTTTATATTTTAGCTTTTGTTGACACCGTTTTGCCGTGTATTATAACTATTCATTGATGAATATTGGCACATTAATATTTTTGGGTGGATCTCCAGCGCTTCGACAGCGAAGCTCCGATCCAAAAAATGTAACTTCCCATAAAATAAGCTTGCGGAAAAAAAATACTATCGCCTTCTCTTTTTTGGTGTCCTAAGAATTACGAGAATTTACGAGACTCCAACCTCCAACCAAACAAAAGAACACTCTTTTAGAAACAAACGCCTCATTTACGTTATCATCAAGTATTACTCTTCTATTCTATTCTTCTACTAATATCTACTATCTAAACTCCCATCAAAGCATGACAGAATTTAATTTAGTTTAAAAATATATGTATTATCGAATATATCTGGTCCACCTAAGCCAGAAGCAGTCCGTCGTAAGATCATAGTAATTCAATATATTACTTACCTTTATTTATAATATTTATTCTACTGTTTCAATGACATGAAAGCCTACTTTGCGAACAGTTTTTACGGAAAAATATAAGAACTGGTTATCCGTGTACATATGTAGGATAATTCATGAATTCAAGATTCAACCATTACCTTATTCGTAAAAGGGATGGGTCATTTCCTAAAAATTTAACGAATTTTCCATGTATTTTATGAAAATTCTCAAAATTTAGGATCTATATCATGATTTCACGACTAAAATAAGAATCTATTATCATTTTTCTCTCTCGTAACTCCTGCCTCAATTTCGTAAGACCATTGTTTCTAATTTAATTCTGTAAAAGAAACAACCTCTGCATGCAACAAAAACCTACTTTCCGTACATTTCTTATGGAAAAGTATACTAACTGATCATGCATGTGTATTTTTACCCGGGTCTTTCTCCTGATTGGTCGATTTTTGGCCAAGGTTCTCGCAATTTTGAATTTATATGAATGATTCACGACTAAAATAAGATTCTATGATTATTTCCCTTTCTTGTGACCCTTGTCTCAATTTCGTAGGACTATTGTTTCTAATTTAATTTTGTAGTAGAAACGACCTCTGCAAGTCATGGAAACGTGCTTTACGTTAATCTCTTATGGAAACTTATCTTGTGCTCCTGAGTTCGAACCCGGGCCTTTACAGTGATGAGAATAGTTTTCCTGGGGGTTTCAGCATCGTAGAAACACAATACAGTTTGTTTCAGATCTCTAAGTCAAGCCGTTTCGGAGGGGGACGGACAGACATATGCTTTTTATATATATGATGATTATGTACCCTGTAATCCGCCATTCGGCGTGTGGTACGGGGTGCATGCACCATGACTACTTTCCCAATCGATTGCGCGTATTGCTCGCGGGAAAAATTAATTAATCTATAGCATCTGTTTGTCTGATTTTTCTGGTAGCATGGGATGGGTAGGACACATCACATCGGCTAAATCTTGTAGGAACATACTTTTTCTACTTATTAATTAAATTAAGCCTTTATTTGAATTTTTTTAGATATTCCCATTCTGGTCTGAAGAATCTGAGTAACGCTCATTGATTTCCCGTTGCATTTTTTACGATATGTATCACCTTTCGCTATACCTTTTATAATTCACGAATGCAACACTTTCCTGCAGGGTCTCATACACCACACATTCAACTACACGTTAACTACACGCATATTCCAGCTGAGGTCTAATCAACTCGACGTAACATTGCTCACGAAGTTTCTCTTTGCTCCTACCAACCTTTCCTTTCACGAATTCGAGTTTCTTAAGTGCTCGTCTATATATATAACGGATCTAAATCGCAAGTGAAGAATATCGGCAAAACCATACACACCAAAGAAAACTCCCAAATATTTCACTTTTTAGAGTAGGATTATTATACCCCAAAAGACGTGGCGACGAGATGGCAGCGTTCAAAAGTACCTCGCGGTGAAATAGTGGCGGCGAAACGTCTCATTCCCTTAACAATGTAATGCATCGTTAATTTGCAGTAAGTCTTCGTTTATTAAGGGAAGACATTTTCCGCGAAAATTTTTCGCCTCTGAGAAGCACCCTTCAGTGCTGCGAATCAATTGGGCGATTGAACTTTGGGTTTTGACTTTTGACCTATGTGTCGAGAAGCGTTGGCTTGCGTATCAAGATATCGATTCATTTAAATACTGAGAATATGTTAGCTTTGCGAGTGTTGGCAAATTACGGCGCGCACGTATTGATCTCCCGTCGATTCGCATAAATTGCAACTTCTTTGATTTTTTAAAGTGCGCTGATCTCTCTCAACCCGAATGCAGATTCATTCCACAGATTTTCCCCAAAGTGTGAATCTGTCTCTTTTTTTCTAATAGTGGTTCAAAGAGAAGATTGATGAGTTTGATACAAATAAGCATTGAAAGCGGTTCAACAAATCCACCATAGGTAGGTTTCTAGGTATACCGTTTTCCTAATGTTTCGTCTATAATCGCTAAAAAGAGAGATATTTAGCGAAGCAGGACAGGATGCCTCTGATTCCAAATTGATAGCTGATCGGAATTCATGATAAACCTTCATATGGCATCAAACTGATGCTAATCTACTTTGAGCGCAAATCTCCGGGACTGATTTCTCCACGTCTAATGGTAGTACTTATTAATGAGGAATTAATACACATATCACTGCTTTCCGAATTTGAGCTTCTTGAATTAGAGAAATTACTATACAGATCACAAATAAATTTCGAATAATGGTTCCAGGTTAACCGCTCTATTTTTTATAGATTCACTCTATTCTATTGTACGATATTAACTAATCTAACTATGATACTCCTGTTCCCACCGGATTTTATATGTATATGTATGTATGTATATATATATGTATGTATGTATATANTTCGGCCGTTGTCTCCTATATATATATATATAATTATATATACACACACACATTTTTTTAATTATACATTTGGTAGGGATTATTTACATAGTGCTTAGTTAAGTTTTAATAAAAAATTTGTTCGCGTTATCTCTTTTAATGGGGAACTTTTGAATCCTGCTAAACATTCTATAAATTCTGCTTTTTTTATATTAATGAAACTCAAAGGGGATTAGCTCTGTTATTCAAACTGAGAAAGTTAATAATTTCTCCTCTTCTATGAATTTGATCATTTTTTAGGATTAATTAACTCCTTTCATTTTGTCGAACAACCATTAGGATAAGCATGGGGAAGAATGAGTCAGATGAAAATAGTGGTCGTATTAGTCATAATGTTATGATGTTCATTGAATCTTTGGAAATACAATACAATATCTGTTTTTCTTAGCAATGACTGTTTTACTGTGAAGAGCAAAGACGTTAGACGTTGAATAACGCAAAATTGAAAACATACAATTCTCTGGAAAAGACTTTTCATGCATGTTATTGTTAGCTTAAGAGTTCAGTTTCATTGCAGGTCGTTTTATCGGGCGCCAAGAGAAGTATTTAAATTCATGTCGTAACATTTTATTTGTATGGAATTACTTGCAGCAACGACATTGAGGTCCCAAAAATTGAAGACGCTGAATTAATTCTTAAATTTCAAAAAGAATCGACGGTTTTACGTTATTTTGCGTTATTCTGATTACCTCTGTTGCATTTCTACGTATACATTATGAATTCATGGTAAAAGCGAGGATGCATAGAACTCTCGCTCCACCATTGCGTTATATTCTACGTTCCATTTCATTTTACTTTGCGCAGTTGAGCTAACGTTTTGCTAGCTCCCATTTCCTCACTCGGCTTTGTTTTCGCAACCAACTTCCTGCAGAGGCTTCCTTTTGCTACGGCATGTATTTCCACACCTCATAAGGATGCTCCGACCACTGATCCAGGCTCCTTATCCCTCCTCCTTCGTCCCAACCCTCTTCTTCCATAACTCTCTCCTTTATCTCCCCTTCCCTTTCTGCATCTCTCTCTCTGGAGAGGAATGAGTTTTACAGCCCCACTGGGAGGCTCTCTGTGGTCACTGCCTCGGACATACTGT
Organism: Ladona fulva; assembly: GCA_000376725.2. Taxonomy (NCBI): domain Eukaryota; kingdom Metazoa; phylum Arthropoda; class Insecta; order Odonata; family Libellulidae; genus Ladona; species Ladona fulva. The sequence goes on along the minus strand of KZ308295.1, from coordinate 873,729 downwards.
TCGACCGTGAGCTTCTTTTTTTCGGAAGGGCGTGGGTGTGGGGAGGAAAGGTCAAAGGACGGCTCCGAGCGAGATAAGGGTTGGAGACAAGGAGGCTGATAGTTGGCGATATTAAACTAGGAAAACATAGGACGAGATCATGTGCTCTCGGGATGTATGGCTGAGGCATGCGCTTCCGACGAAGAAAAGAGGAGAGATGTTTGGATGAATGGCTCGAGTTTAGGGATTGGAAAAGGGATGAGCATTTGGCAGAAATGCGTGGAATCTGAAGAAAAAAAGCGACGTAGGATTGAGGGGATTTTGTGGGGAACATCTCGTGGTGAGAGGGAAAGCGGTGGAAAAAATAATACGAGGAAAAGGCTAGTTAAATATCACGACGAATACTTTGCATTGCTTTGCCAATGATTTTCCGGACTCAGCTGCGGAAGATGGTGTGCGAACACAATTTAGAAGGCCATATTAAAGGCATATTGTTCAGTTTTTGCAAACGTTCTTCTAAAGAAAACTGCTTCTAGCATAAAATCTTTTCTATAATAATCCTTTATTATTATTATTGTCTGCTTCCTTTTCACATCATTAAATAGAAACTTTATTTCCATGATGTAATTAGCATTTGATTTTGAAGAATGATTGAATTTCAGTACTACTCGTATGCCTATCCTCAGTTTGAATGCAAGAGAAATGTTTGTCAGTTGGAACTTGACTTGTTCGGGGGCGTTTATAGAGTAACGCGTATTGGCACAACGTACTTTTGGTGTTAGCTTGAAATTGAAAAGAAATAATACAGTAGTCCAGCAAATTTAATACACAAAAAAGTGATTAGGAAAAAGTTAGGAAACCAATTTTGCAGCTTCGAGAGACGTCTGTGAGTTGCGAGAATTCCGAAAAAATTGTTACACATTTTTCTGTTTTTGCATAAGGTATCCTAAATAATACGTTCAACAGAAAAATTAATCAATTATACTTTAAACGTTATTTGACAATTCTTTATTTCGAGCCTAAATTCGGCTCCACATGTCCAGAACTTGCCGAGAAATAGCTCTTAAGATATTGACCACTTTTTACAATCAAATGAAAAATGTTTGATTGTGTACATTGTCAAATATCGAGAAAAGTATTCTTCTCACGAAGAAACTTATAGGAAATTCACATATAATGGATTTGTTTAGCTTTAATTTAAATTAAAATGGTCGTTCGTTGGCCCGATATTTCCTTCATAAATGGTATGTATGTTCCTCCTTAAAAACTGAGATACAATCGAAGTATTTATAGAATAACGTTTTTAACGTTAATAATTTTTAATAACATTTTGATAAATGTGGACTCAGTCACCACCGTTTTATCGAATTGACGTATTAAATAAACTAGACCTCACCCTTTGGAATAAACGTTTTACTTGTTTATACCTTAATATATGGCAGATCATCATTCGTATTTAGACGAATTGGCATTTTAGCCATCGATTTAAGAATATATTTACATTTACGGATATAAATATTCAAATTAGGATGTCGTGGTTAATAATTCGTGGGTGCATACTGAAGACTTTCACTTTTTGGTGAATTAATGTGATGGGTTTTGATGTACTCGCCACCGACAATCTCATAATCATAATGGAAAGCATTACTGAAATCTTGTTTTAAGCGGATGGCTTTAATTTATTAAGGTTCAAATATATGACATATATCTGTAAATAATTATTAGTGTAATGTTTCAATTCTCGATGTAATGAAAGGTTACTGACATCGTCATTTTTAGGGTAAGTCAAATAACATGGCACAGAAAAACCGTGCGGCTAAAACCCTTTCCCATACAATGTGGAAGGTACGCTGCATAATAGCTCAGTGGTTAGAATACCTGCCCGGAAAGTGGGAGGCCTGGGTTCCAGTCGCTATTTTCACTCCTCTTATTCCTTACGTTTAAGCCGCATGGCTCTTCAGTGCTTTGTTATTCACCTTTCCCTAATCCTTGTGATTTTATTTTGGAGATTTAACTTATAAGATTGCTTGATGAGTTTGCTGCCTTAGTGAGTACCATCTGGCGGCAGTTAATGCCACTAGATGGAGGCTGCTCGCCTCGCTACAAAAGCATTTATAACAGCGTGGAGGAGACGCAGCATGGTAGTTCAATGGTTAGAATACCAGACCAGAAAGTAGGAGACTCGGGTTAGAGTCCAAGTCATGTCGCTTTTTCTCACATCTGTTATTCCTTGGATCATCATTTTTCTTTAATATCGCGAATCGAAAACATTATAGGCTATCCATGGTTAATATAGAAGCGATGGAGAAACTGGAACCTCGTATCCAGGATAAAATGTTGCAGAGGGACTGAAATGCCTCTGTAACAGTACGGGGGAAAATCAAGAGCCAAGTCACCAGCCAACCAAGTTCTTAAAAAAGAGGACGACGGGAACCTGATGGAATCACGTGGAATATTACTGATGAGCATTATAATTTTCCTAAGGTTTGCTTTACTTTGGAGTCTTCCTCAAGACGTTGACAGTATTCATCTAGGTGGAACGGAAATAAAAAATATCGACATGACTCGGACTCGATCCAAATCTCCCTAGAGATATTTTTCCTTTATGTTAATTTCCTCAACACACTGCATTTTGATTAATGTGCTTCGACGAAGACCTCTGGCGGTGGTTGGTGCTATGTGGAGCGCCATTTTCCTCTCTCCCAAAGGCATTCTTTTAACAAAATGTTAGTTTGGCGATTAGAATACCAGCCGGGAACGGCAGGAGGGGAGTATTTCATACAAATTAATATTGATAGTAATTGCCTGGCATTCGCCCATAAACGGGAGGGAAACCCCTCCTAAATCCTCCCCGTACATTACATATAAAGCTTACAATTATGTAATATAAGTAACAGTAGAATAATTTTACGGTTGACAGTAAAATGTCTAATGAGTATGTACTTGTACAACATAAACGGTAGATTATCCATATAATCTTATACAAAGTAGATGTAAATAAAAAAGAAAGTTAAAAATACAGTTGAGGAGGGGATAGCCGTGAGGTCGTACAAAGAAAAATACATAGGTTTAGATTTAATCCTATCTTAAAACATCTTAAAAAGTTTTGACATTGGTTTGAACATTTCTCCAGGTAAATCGTTCCATTCTCTAATTAACGAATGAGTTGGGGTTTTGGTGGTGTACTTCTATACATATTTCTTTACCTCCTTGGGTCGGATAGTTTGATAATATAGTTTGATATTAAGACTCGAATTAAGTTTTTCGTGATAAACTAATCTCTGTTAAGATTTCCCATACTGCGTGGAAATTTAAAATCGCCATTCATAAATAATTTTGTGTGCGCGGACTATATTTGCCGTATATCGTTACAAGTCACTGATTAACGCTCGTGCAGTAGGATGAACAAATATCCCAGAGTGGAAGTGTTATAAAAAATATACCTTTCATTTTAAATTTTTTTCGCATAATTTAAGGAAAACGCTAATTTTGCACTATTACAAATACACTAACGAATATTTTCAAAGTGAAACGGACATGAATAATGTGATAGAACCTGGCCTCTAAGCTGGATCTTCTTCTTTTCTGTCTCCACCCAAATGAGCTCTAGTGCCAGACTATTAGACATTTTGCTCAGTATATCTAATAGTTTTTCAAAAATTCTTCTCCGTGGGTTCTTTCGTCAGTTTAGTTCGTTCTAGTGATAGTAAGAACGTTGTGAAAGCGTTACGGGGCATAAATGATGGCATTCATCCTATTTACTTTTCATTTAATGTGAAAACCTAAGAAAAAGTATTGTTCAATGAGTTATTGTCCTACAGCTACGTTGACTTGTTCCACTGCGAAGGAAGCAAGAACAAAAGAACAAACTACCTCACTCCTCATCTTTACTAGTAAACCTCATTCACCATCTAAGACTTTTGGTTGATAATGATGGAGGAATTAGGATCCAACCTGTCTTTTGGCTCATGACTTAAGACATTGTATTAAAGCGATTTTTACGAATTATTAAAATTAAAATTTATAGTTGGGTTTAGATAATTGATATCGCTTATATGGCATAGTGTTTTAAGTCACTGTGTTCTTACTGACGCCATTCTTGGTAGGTAGTATGTTTTATATCCAAATATAGCGGAGGTCGTCAGCTATTCGTTTCAGTGAATAATTGTCTTATGATTCTCTTATGACGAAAAATGTACGCTTGGTTTATGATTCTCATATGATGAAAAATGTACCGTATTTCCCGGACTGTAAGACGCACTTTTTCCCACGAAAATTTAATCTAAAATCGGTCCTCGTCTTTTGGGCCGAGGGTGAGAATTTTTTCTGACGTCAGGGATAACCACACAATAGTAATTATAATCAATGTTGCGCTTTCACTCGTGAGTTCTATCTTCCAATCGCCGCGAAAGCCTTTCTAGCAACGTTGTGCTTTTCTTTTATTCTCCCGTAAATTGACGCTATTTTAAAAATATCGTTATTTTGTCCCGCTTTTTATAGCTTACGTTCCAGTGTATAAAGTCTTTGCTTCGTTCACCTAAGAAACCACGGTGCTTCTTATGGACCGGGAAATACGGTATTTTAAATCTCAAGGTAAAGAAACATTTGAAAACAATTACAATTAGCTAAAATAGCGGTACTAATTATTTTAATTTTTATGTCAGTGGTACGCGTCTCCGAAATAGTTAAAAACTGCTCGTCTAAAGCATCAATAGATAAAAATCATAAAACTAAAATGCATTAAAGTTCTACCTCTTGAGGAATTCGGGGAAATGTTAGTCATTCATCTCGAGGTCTACCTTCGGTGGGCTGAGGAGGGAAAAACAAGAGAGAAAGGACGGCGCTAGGGATTGACGTAAGAAGAGAGAGAAGATTTGAGAGCGCAGGGGATAGAGAATTAGGTAGAGGCAGGGAAGAGAAAGGGAATAGGGTATAAGACAGGAATTGGGATAGAAATTTAGAGATGGAGGAAAAAAGAAACAGTAAAATGAGAGCGGGCATCAAAGGGAAATGTTGAAAGGGGTGAAGTTAAGAAAGGGCAAAGAGGTCAGGAGCGTGGTCGGAGCTGAGAAGAGATAGAAGTTGAGGAACTTAGGAAAGTGATGAGAGCTTCTGTGGAGCGATAGGGGAGCAACAGTGTTGAAGGGTTTTCTGGGAACTTGTATCGAAATGGGGATAAGGCGGCTTCCGCCAAATGGGATTGGATATCCTCCTTCGCAAAACTACCAAACTCCGTGGGTTTCCCTTCGGCCAGAGTGTGCCTTCGTTTACGCTCGATTCAAAACCGTCCTATTCATTCAGCCTCTTTGCGAGTTCTCTTCGAAATTATTCCGCACTACGGAATCCGAGGTCTGCCATCGAGTACTCGGTTACTCTGCATTTTCCGATCTCTTGACCCATTCGAATTTTCTTTTCCATGAATCGCTGAAATGCTACAGCAGGTCTGACCAACAGGTCGATCGAGTTCGACATATCGATAGCTGAAATATATTTGGTCGATAGCAAATGATTCCGAAAATGAAAAGCTTCCGAAAGCGTTGGACATATGCAAGTTTTTAGTTTCATGAAAGCTTTAATGGTATGACAATCAGAGGAATTTCTGCGACGCATCAGTCTGAAATATTGTCTATGCTCATAACTACCAGTTTAGGAAACGTAAAAAGCTCGCATCCATGGTAACGAACGAACAAACCAGGCAAAAGAATATAGTATTATTTTAAGAAAAGTATAATAAAACAAACTGGCACATGAAAGACAAACAAATGCTAGAAGAGATTTAGGAAAGAAGATCGCTCCTTCAAACCAATTACTATAAAAACATTACACTAGAAAAATTTGAATATATGAGGACTTTATTAGAAACATAAGGAAGGAAAATTATTTGTGACAGATAATGAGAGGGCGACGCAGAATGTCCTCACTCTATTCTGAAATGTTAGTTATATTTTAGTTAGTCTAGTGTTAGTAAGCTGTTGCTTTTATGTCCAATGAGGACAAAAAAGCAACGGCTTTAGATCAAAAAGAGTGGCTGCAGTGGCATAGAGGAGGCATGGCCTTTTGAGGAAAGGAGAGCTAAGACAATGTGTTTTGTTGTATTTATCTAAAATTATAGTATATCACGAAATTCATAGACTAAATGTATAGGTGTATAAAACGTTTATTCCTATATAGCACCTTAGGCGTTTTCTGTGCTCCCGAAAATATCCCTTCTTTACCCTTTTGAAAGCGTTCTTATGAAACACCCAATGAAAAAATATATGTACCTTTTTTACCCAATTTAAATTTGTAAATTTAAAGAATGGCCATTGTTCACAATTAGGATTATAGAAGTTTATTTAAAGTAATTATATTCTTATTCCTTTACTTTCTTTATTTTGTATAGTATTTTTCACTGTATTTTCTTTAATTTTCGTTCATGTAAGCAATTTTTATAAAATAAATTTTTTTATGTGCCTGAAAACATGTCCCTTTCTTTATTCTGAGTGATGGCAATTCATACGAAGGGTTTTTTTCAGGGGTGCATAATTTCACTTCCTGTTTATTGTTTTATTCTTGTGCATGTGGAGGTCCAAATCTACCAGAAANTAATGCTATACATTTTAGTTTGCAACATTGGAAAAATATTATAATAATGTTCTGCACGTCTTTAAATAATGCAGTTAAAAAGACAGTGTATTTATTTAGAAAAACTTGGCCGCGGTTAGACTAAAGTCTCGTAGCAGCTCAATCAAATAAAACAATACACTTATTTAAAAATATAAACAAAACACAATAGATAATCTCTCATATATCTTACACCCTTTACATTACATCGAATCTAAATTTTATTAACATAATTACACAATGTACGTTTCTTTATCTCAATAAATTTACATATTTTTCTTAAGTCCTTTTTATGCCTCGGTAAGGGTGCAAAGACCTCTTCAGGCAAACTGTCCCACTCTTCAGTCCCTTTATTTATGAATAAATGCTTAGGTAAATCTGTTATTTGTTTTTTCCGCTTAAACTTCTGCTTATGATCACCTCCAGTATATACAAAACGGTTCTTTTATTCTGCCTCTCAACTCTTTCCAATCCTCACCTCCGTTTCCTTCTTGAGCTGGATATAGAACTTGACGTACCTGAATACATAGCATGATGCATAACATTAAAATGTTAAACTAGATCATGGCATATTAAACTAAGTACAGATTTTTAACAAGTTCTGTGGGCGTAGAAATAAAAGAAGGAAAGAAAGAATGGTTTTGTGGGCTGAGATTTTTTATGAGAGGAAAATTGTTTCCACTGCAGGAAAACACCCTTAAAGAGAAGATATGTGTAAAAACCATGCGAAATATTTGGGAGATAGAAGGGAAGAATGAATGAGATTTATTTTCATGAATAATTTTTCATATGTAGTTATTTTAGTGATATTATTTTCTGTAAGTCATTTCAATAAGAATTACCTTTTAAGTGAATAATGATGTATTGGTGTCCTCTAGCGAATGATATCTTATTCGTATTTTACTTCGAAGCATCACATACATGAAATATTAAATATACATTTATAAATCAGGCCCTTCGCCTTTGAAGAGGTCGTCTGCTAAATAGTTTAATTTATAAATAAAAACAAGTATGACATTCTGCATTCATTAAAACGTCAGAAATGACTGTTTTATTTAAAAATGGATTAGAAGATTTAGTTTCAAAGTGTATGACATCGAAGCATGAGTCAAAAATGTATATTCCTTTTGCTATGTTCTCCCAGTCCTTATTGCCGGGTACTTAGTCCAACTACTCTTCCAAAATCACCATCTTAAGATCAACGGACAACATTCCGCACGCATTGCCTACACAGACTACTTGGTTAACGCCAACGTTAAGCGTTTATCTTCAGATTATATATTGAGAGCTGAACTCTTCAAGAATTAATGGATTGGTCGACGTTTAAAATGATGTGTTTGTAATGAGAAAAGTTAAAAGCCTGATGAATAGAAGGCAATGATAATGGGGATAGATACGAACTAAACACACACACACACACACACACACACATATANCGATTTCGATGAAATTTCTCACGAATAGCCTAGTATAAAAACGTTTCGCTGCTCTTATATTCCATGACTTCAAAATCGTAAGATTCCCTAAAATGTTTTTCGCCAATTTTTTTGTGGCAACCTTTTCGGAATTCCGGGAAGATTTCCTTCGAGAGGCAAAAATTATCATATATATTAGGCTTTGGTTCTCTAATTTCTGTAATCCTTCCTGTTTCTTCTTAGATATACCAGAAAAACCGGAATTAGGCACACTTGAAAACTTCGTTACGCATATTTCTCCGTTTTTGCGATGGCCACTAAAATTTCAAAAGGAAATTTTAATTTCCGGGGAAAAAAATTAAAGTTTGGATTAGTTTCGCCTTATTATCTTTTTAGTTCTCACTTCCTCGTGTCAGCTTTTTAGAGGAGAAACATTTAAATTTAATATTAATATGATGCTGAAATTTTGTTGAAAAGTCTTTCTTATAATTTCCTTGCCAAAATGCATCATTTTTGCTTTCCATTCGTAGCCGAAAGAAAATTTACCCCTGGGCGACGCTTTGCGATGACTCTATTAATTTTTTAGTTAAAAACAATACTAATGTGTATATAAATATAAATGTCATTATCATCAGCCATTTTCAGACTCAGCGCCTCCCAAAGCGCTTCCAAATTCTCTATTCTGAGCTTCTCGTTGTAATGTTACCCCTTGGTAATTGATGGTGTCTCTATTTCATCGGTCCTTCGATCTTCTTCTCGGTCTCTTCACATCTCGTGGCCTGCTCACATCCATTTCAGTGATCTAACTTTATCTATGATGTGTGTCACGCCTATCATCTTCTTCACCCAGGTGATGTGTTTCCTCTCTCTTATAGTGATTCCAAGAATAAACCATTTCATACTTCTTTGCGTATTCTGGAGTCGCTGGTTAATGCTGCGCTTAATATTCAATTTTCATTTGCATATGTTAAGACTGGTAAAGTGCATAGGTTGTAAACCCTTCTCGTCATGAACAATAGCACTTTTGACTTACGAATATAAGTGTTCCTTCTGAAGGAATAGAAGAATTAGAATTGAATGTGAAGTGTGCGAATAGTGATACAAAAACTTGAAATCTTTTCTTCAACGCAATGGCTGGTGGTCATATAATTCGTATTTGTATTTCAGGAACAGAATGTATTTTTCCGCATTTTTTATTTCTAAGTTTTGTTTTACTAATCCATCAGTGATCAGAAAGCACCCGGAATCCTATCTAAAATGACAATTAAGTATCGTAGGCGATATTGCTTTCATTTAAACGCTGAATACCGTAATACCTTAATATTACTCAACTGTTACATTTTCGTGGGCCAAACGAAAGATTGCAGAGGATGGCTTTGGCACGCCGGTTATAGTTTGCATACCACTGGATCAGTTTCATCACAAACTTGATCAATTGCAACAGAAATATTAACAATTATAATTGTTAGTAAAATAATAGTTTACCTGCCAAACTATCGCTAGGAGTCGCATGTTTTTATAAACTGCAAATATGGAGATACAAGATTTTGGTTTTGTAGAATAGAATATAAGACTTTATCGATACAAAGCACTTGCAACCGTAACAGAGCAAAGTAAAATCTGTCTTCGAGTTGATATCTCATCAGTAACAATGGAGCTAGCTGTATTCTCGATGTGAGTTGCGATATACATCAACAACGGCTCTGTGTCCGAAGTGCTTTGAGCAGACACGAAGACGCCGCAGCCTTAATAGCTAAATGCAAGAAGATAGCAACGCATTTTAGCCACTCTCTCATTGCAAAGTCTGCTTTGCAAAAAATTCAAGAAGATAAACTTAGCCAGCATCCTCTAGGCATAGTACAGGATTGCAGCATCCTATTTTTCCACTAAATATTATCATCTTCTTTTCCGGTTTTTATATTACTAAATTATTAGCTCTCTATTCTAACCTTCTGTGAAGTATGATCTTAACATATTGGCATCTTAACATATTTACCCAGCTATTGTTTTTATAATAATCTGAGATCTGTATATGGTGCAAAATGACCCAAGCCGTTGAGGCACCAATTTAAAATAATACTACTACTCTAACCTTCTGTTTTATATATTTTTAGGTGGAACAGCACGTTTTATATGACAAAACGTCTGATTATGGTCAAAGAATCCATATGCTTATATGCTAGCAAGCACAGTATTACGCAACTTTCACCAGAAGAATGGTTACACCTCAATCAATTGATGGCAGTGTTGCGACCATTTGAAAAAGTCACTAGGAGTATGAGTGACAGCAAAGCCAGTATTTCCTCTGTAAATCCATTGATTCACGTGCTCAAACAGAACCTCCAGATTCAAATACTGAACCGAATGTTACTGGTTATATGAAAAAGATGATTGCAAATTTAATTGAAGACCTAAATTCAAGATTTGGTGAGCTACACACAAACAATTTATTTGCTCTTGTAACATACTTAGACCTGCGTTATAAACTGAAGTTTTTCAACGAAGCTGCAAAGGAGCAGGTGGAATCTTAGTTGATGAATTGGCTAGATAAGTTTGAATCAACTGAACCTATGGATTACGATTCTCCATTAAAAAAAAGATTTAAAATTGAATCAGATACAAACGAAGATGAGACAACCACTAGTTCTCAGCCTCGGAACCATCAAAATATGTCGGTCAGCGTCCAATCTCATCTAGCTGATATTCTACTGGACAGTGATGAAGAGCTGTAGGCTGCAAATTTCAAATTTGGAGGGCGCTCTTAAATGATTACAATAAAGAGAAACACTTCCAATGGAGAGAAGATCCATTAATGTGGTGGAAGGAAAATGATAAATTCAAGGTATTCAAGCCAATCGTGCGTCAGTTTTTATCGGCTCCATCGGGGATCGTTCCTAGCGAACAGCTGTTCAGTGGAGCTGGTTTGATTTACAACCATTTAAGAAATAGACTGGATGGCGAAAAAGCATCCAAATTACTGTTGATAAAATATAATTTATCAATTATAAATTTTGACTATTAGTTTGTAAATTTGTCCTACATATAAAAACATTCGCTAGTTTTTTTCAGTTTCATTAACTTTTGTAACAATTCAAAATTTTCTTTTTCTCATTTTGCAAATAAAGGTTGTTTTAAGCAAAATTTATAGTTTCCTGATGTAATTATGTCACCTCCGTCTCCGACTCCGACGGAGGTCGGAATGGAACCTCCGAATCCGACTCCGCCTCCGATAAAATCACCTCCGTAACATCCATAATTACCATGTCTATTGCAGTCTAGGGAAGCCGATAAGGCAGCGTGGGAGTTGATGGACTGGCTACGTGTCAGACACTGTAAATTTTGTATTCGCTAGGATTTGGCTATTCATGAACAGTTCGGCCATGGATTTGATTTTTAAACCATCAAAACTTAAATACTCATGATGCTAGAATATCGCAAAAAGGCCGTTCTAGGAAACATAATTTCACGATACTTTCGACTCATTAATGAATTTCCGTTTTATAGCTCGTTGCCTACGAGAAAAAGGCTACGGTATCTTTGCACATGAGGTCGTTCACCTAGGAGATGTCGTACGGAATTACGAACGTGACTAAAGTCTGACAGGCCAGGATTCGAACCTGGATTCTTTCACTTTCCGGGTGTACGATTTAACCAATTAAGGAACCGAGCCAAAGAGAGAGAGAGAGAGAGACAGGCTCCGGGTTCAAGTCCTAATCTTGTCACTTTTTTCATATCCGTTTTTCTATAGCATATCTTGTATAGTCAAAGAAACATGACTAAAGCTTGTTGTCAGTGAGTTCGTAGAAATACCCCAAATTGAAATACGACGATGGTGAAAAAGTAATGCATCACATTTCTTATTCCAGCCGAAACCAATTTCAAATTGAAGTACCAAATTCTTTGACACTTTCCGCATGTATATGCATAATTTTGGCATTCTCTTTCAGATAGCATAGCTGTAGGAAGCTTTCAAAATGCAGTCTGACCGTAATACACGTTGCCGAAAAAGTTCTATGATAGAATTTCTGTGATTATAGAAAGGAACGGTAGAGAATAATATAATATATGGAACATTTCCAGTCGAAAGGAGCACAGTTGGTTGCTGGATATGGAGGTTAAGTGAATCAGATGGTGGTTGAGAGTGAAAACCTGGTTCCATAATCAGAGCGAGGACTGATATAGACAGGGCATACATGCCCTAGTGAATTGCTGGAGGAAGACAATATTACGAGAAAGAGATTAAGTGGAAAAATAGATTGAGTAGATAAAACATCATTCATTCATACATACATACATACATATTCATGTAAATTTAATTTTTGTAGAATAAATAGTTTTTGAGAATAAAAATGTGGAACATTACTTTCTGGCCGACCCTCGTAAATTGCTTTTGGAGTTTTTTTAACTTTTAACGTGAATTTATAGTCACAGATTTTTCAGGGAAAAGCAGTAATTAGCTTAGAGTTAGAGCCTTGTCACGCCTTGTTTTCTTACAGTACAAAAGAAAATATTAATATAAAGACATTTGATCCGTGAGATAGCATTTCCACTGGTCAGAAAGGATGCTTGACACGTGTGTAGGCAAAGTTGTGGTTATGAAAGCGAAGAATAACATCCTCGCGATTGGGGCAAAACATGAATAAGGGAAGAGGAGGGAAGTTGAGAAAGAGTTCACTAAGGAGATTTTGGGAAGGGGTGAATATGGGGTGGAAAAAAACGATGGGCGTGGCATGGAAACAGCTAATATTCTGAGTGCCCATTACCCGTCATGAATTTTTCATCAGCGTGTTAAGTTAGGGGAGGAAAATTGGGATGGATGGAGTGGAGAGGGAATATCTTCCCTAACCTTAGATAGTTATTTTTTTCTGCTTCTGCTTATTTCGGGAGCAGAGATGGGCGTAAAAAAAGAGCTGGACGTGTGCCTCTAAAGTTTCCCTTCTCACACGTTCAAATCGTCGGGTAATGAACGCCCACTCCTTTCCCTTGTTATAATATTGAAGAACAGTCCCCTGGAAGGGTTTTCCTTCGCCATATGTCGTCTCGGGCTTTTACAACTCAAATTTATAGCGTTCGGTTTTGCTTCCGTAATCTTTAGTTGAAACAAAAAATGGCGGTAAGTTCGATTTTAATCAAATAATATATGCTTAACCTCACCTTTCAAATTTCCAGAGCAGGAGTTTCATCAACCTTCAAAAAATTCGCGCTTTCAAAATACGTATTTGTCGAAGAGAACATTTTGACTATTCATTCAACAAAATTTTAATTTGTCTGATTAACATTTCTCTCTTGTTTACAGAATGCCATGGCATTCGTTGGGACGAAACCTCTGCAGGAAACAGTCATATTAAACGTTAGCGTGTTTTCGCTATCTAATCGCCATACAAAGAAAATGTTGGAAATTAGAGAAACCCATAATGGACGAAGGTATTTGGAAAAAATATTTTAGTACATTGTGTAGGTAATATACATTACAGCATTAGTACATTGTTTTATATTAGTACGACTTTAGGGTATATTAGTACTTAGTATAGTAGTGGTTTCTAATAAATACCTTCATCAAAGTTATTCATTAAATATGATGTATAATTGTGAAGCATTTAAAAATGCAATATTACGTACTTATTAACGTGAATAACTATTATACGAATAAAAAAAAACTACTTTTAAAAATTCTGTCTTGCAATGCGGAAGGAAAAATGGAAGAAAAAAGCCTGCCGGAGCCGTAAATCGAGCACATTTCTCTCTCTTAGCAGGGCAGTTGCTATGACCTCCAAGCCACCAAGACCGGAAAGTAGGAGACCCGGATACGATTCCCGGTTACGACAGACTTTCTTCCTTTTATTTCTTCATGTAAAATAAGCGTGGGAACCATCTGTTTTTCATAGCTTAAATACGGCAAGCGTCTGCGTAAATGTTTTCCTGATTATCCTAATTTTATATTTGACGTGTGTTGCTAAAGATTCCACGGTTCGAGTTCTAGTGGTCATAGAAACGGTATCCGTTTAGTTTCGTCTCACTCATTATTTTTCATCATCACTCGTCATTTTTTGTTCCTTAATTCCTTAACTACATTCAGCAGCCATTTATTTTCTACCATACTTTTAAAATATTGCAGTAACATATTTTATGCTCATCTATTACCTGGAGCTAATATTAATGCTATAAATTTTAGTTTGCAACATTGGAAAAATATTATAATAATGTTCTGCACGTCTTTAAATAATGCAGTTAAAAAGACAGTGTATTTATTTAGAAAAACTTGGCCGCTGTTAGACTAAAGTCTCGTAGCAGCTCAATCAAATAAAACAATACACTTATTTAAAAATATAAACAAAACACAATAGATAATCTCTCATATATGTTACACCCTTTACATTACATCGAATCTAAATTGTTATTAACATAATTACACAATGTACGTTTCTTTATCTCAATAAATTTACATATTTTTCTTAAGTCCTTTTTATGCCTCGGTAAGGGTGCAAAGACCTCTTCAGGCAAACTGTCCCACTCTTCAGTCCCTTTATTTATGAATAAATGCTTAGGTAAATCTGTTATTTGTTTTTTCCGCTTAAACTTCTGCTTATGATCACCTCCAGTATATACAAAACGGTTCTTTTATTCTGCCTCTCAACTCTTTCCAATCCTCACCTCCGTTTCCTTCTTGAGCTGGATATAGAACTTGACGTACCTGAATACATAGCATGATGCATAACATTAAAATGTTAAACTAGATCATGGCATATTAAACTAAGTACAGATTTTTAACAAGTTCTGTGGGCGTAGAAATAAAAGAAGGAAAGAAAGAATGGTTTTGTGGGCTGAGATTTTTTATGAGAGGAAAATTGTTTCCACTGCAGGAAAACACCCTTAAAGAGAAGATATGTGTAAAAACCATGCGAAATATTTGGGAGATAGAAGGGAAGAATGAATGAGATTTATTTTCATGAATCATTTTTCATATGTAGTTATTTTAGTGATATTATTTCTGTAAGTCATTTCAATAAGTAACACCTTTTAAGTGAATAATGATGTATTGGTGTCCTACATTTGAAGTCTTCATCTTTACTGTGTATTCTTGCTTCTGGTGAATTTTGTTTACTATTAACTTTCAGATTGATTTTAGACATCAATCTTTTTAAATTTTAATGAAATTCGTGTCAATTTATATTTCAACTTTAAAGTAATCGTGTAAATTCATTCATATCTATTCTGGCCGACCCTCGTAAATTGCTTTTGGAGTTTTTTTAACTTTTAACGTGAATTTATAGTCACAGATTTTTCAGGGAAAAGCAGTAATTAGCTTAGAGTTAGAGCCTTGTCACGCCTTGTTTTCTTACAGTACAAAAGAAAATATTAATATAAAGACATTTGATCCGTGAGATAGCATTTCCACTGGTCAGAAAGGATGCTTGACACGTGTGTAGGCAAAGTTGTGGTTATGAAAGCGAAGAATAACATCCTCGNAATGATTTATATTTTAAGATAAAAGCTATTTTCATGGTTTATTTAGGAATAGACGTATCAAAAGAGACGGCTCAGTAATGTAATGTAATTTAATTTATGAGGCGCAAACGAATCAACTCTGCAATAGATGATTTACGAGTGGAGCGGCGGTATCACCATCTAGTATTGTTTATGACAAAAATTTCACTGCGGAATATTTTATGAACTGATATATTCTTTGGCACTTCTTCCCCATTCATATCTTATAAAATTTGATAGAATATTCCCACTCATAATAACCGAATTCAGAATTTTTTCGGAACTATGGATCGAAAAGGAAATTTGCTTTTAATATTTCCAACGAACAAAGTTCTACTCTAAACATATACCCAAATCTCGAAGATATATTTGAAATGGTTTATACATGGAGCGAAGATATGATTGATTTATTTAAACATGTAAACTTTGCCATTTATGTTCGCAAAATCTCCTTAGTATCATAATTTATTTATCAGAAAATAACAAGTGTGAAAAATAGTGACATGACTATTTTTCACACTTGTTATTCCTTGGGATTTAGCCGCACAACTTCAATGTGCAAAGTTAACACCTTTACCTCAATCCTTATCAGAAAATATTTCCAATATATCAAGAGTATGTTATTGCCTTTGCCTGTTTAATCATCTACTTTATTTTGATTTGAATTTAAGACGAAGAGTAAAATTTGGCTGCAAAATTCCCTTTGATTTATACAGTATGATTGCCTAGGCAAAGTGTGTGAACAAACGGTAAATGATGCGTCCATTTTTTCGCAGTAGAATATTTTATTTAAAGATTTACTGCCTATTTCTGTGCATTTTAATCTTTAGTCCTCCAAATGACACTTACGTTTAGCTAACAAAATTATAGAACAAAATTATAGATTCTTTTTAGTTCAAGTTTAAATTGAGAAAGAAAACGTCATGAGTGTAGACTTAAATGTTTCAGAATTACTATTAATGACTTGCAAGCCACTACAAAATGTCGGGCAAAACAAGGCAATTATGCAATTAGGAAGTTGTTAAACAGTTACCCTTTGGATATTAGGCCGTGCAGCTAGATTTTACGTCACACTAGCCTGCCGTAGAATAGTTTAGAACGCACTAGTCTATGCCGAAAAACTCGAGAGGAAAATTTTAAAAGCAATACTTCAGTGATATATAATATTATTATAGTTACAAGCAAGTTCGACCATCTTTATATATAGCGAAAAGAATGTCAAGGTGTAAGTATGCTGTGCTCTATTTTTTAATTTTCAAACAAAATAACTACTTTGGTTTCCACAATTTTTTTATCGCACTCAAAGGGTTTGGAAGCAAAATTAAAACGGGCAACCCTGACATAATATTATACGAATAAAAAATATTTTTTAACTTCAATCCTCGAGTCTCATCACATAGGTAAGAGGAAAGTCAGAAGTAAATCTTTCAATTGGAACAAAATCCTATTTTAATAACTTTGCCAAATACAGTCACACGTTCACACATAAGACTAGTTTCGACGTTTAAGCGTCACTTTCAAGGGAAGAAGTCAAATGCAGTTAAAGGAAACAATAAAGGGTAGGAGGGAAAATAGAGTAAAAAGGTAGGAGTCAAGGAAAACCATTCTTGAAAAAATGGAGATAATCGAAAATCATGAAAATCCTTTGATTAATCTTACGAACGAATATGTCTTTCCTGCCTCCTCTACCTTTCAAGTCGTCCCTCCCCTACGTTCAGTCCTAGCTAATGGTTATCCTCGAGTATTACTTTTTCTCCACCTACTGACCATATTGTTCCCAATAGGGAAGATAGAGTCCTTTCTCCTTTTTTGTCCGTATTTGTGTTGTATTTGGCTTCTTCTTCACTTGAAAATGAGCGAAACGTCTTAAGCGTCGAAACTACTCGTGTTTCCGTATGAACGTAGTAGTAGTATTGTTAAAAGTGCTTCGACGGCTTAGGTCATTTTGCACGTAGGCTCCCACCGGGAATCGAACCCGGGATCGCTTTCACTGAAGTCGAACGCGTTGCCCACTTGGCTATCGGGAGCCCTCCGTATGAACGTGTGTGTGGTATTTAGCAAAGTTATTATAATAGGAGTTTCGATTAAAAAGTTTCTCCTGTTTTTTTTCTTTTGACGCTATGAAGTAGAACAAAGTTATTCGCCGGTTAATGTATTTTATTCATCGCATAGCACTAAATTAAAGGAGTGTATCAAACAAAAATATTCTTCTCTTCTTAATCATTTTGAGTAGGCGCGTTCTTCCTCCAATCCTTCGAAACAACTCGTCGTCTGTGACTCTTTAGTTTTAATACTCTGTGATAACATCAAATTTCATTAGCTTTCAATTTTCTCTCTCTTCCTATATGCCCAGGTATCACTTGTATGAAGCAAGACAATATATACGAAAGTCCTCACGAGGTACTTTTAGTAGATCTAGATTGTTTACATTTTAGCTGAAAAGGTAATTTTTTAAATAAAGGTAGCCCCGGTCGTGTTGATTTATTCGCATATTTTTGATTTTTTAATATTTTACCCAATGGCAGCATGGCCTGCGGCTATCTGCAGGTTTTCTGTTTTTTCAATACTAATTTCAAGATTTATTCCCACCATATGTAAAAATTGAGCTTTATCGTTACTAAAACTCAGAGATAAAAGCTAATAGATTGAAAAGGTTTATTCCCGAATAGTAAAGAAGTTAAATATCCGATTTACGTAGAAATCGTGGAAGTTCATAGAATGAAGTTAATGAAGCTGTGAATTTGGGTTAAAGACGAAGGAGTCAATTAGGATTGCTGATCCTAATTGACCTTTTTCTAACAATATGCTCCTTTAGGAATTCGGGGAAGGGATTACACATGCCGCTTTATTCCTTAATTGATAAAACAAGAGGATTTGGAGGAAAATTAGCATAAAAGGAGTTAAGGTCGAAAGTTTTTGTGGAATTTGAAAAAGCATGACCGAAAGAAAAGATGAAAAAATATTAGCAAAAAGAGATTCTCTATTTGAAAACTCTCTTACTTAGTCCGATTGGAATATAAAAGCAGGAGAGTGGTTACTTTAAAAATTCAGATCAGTGCAGTACTTTAAGGGAAGTTTTGTTTCAATTAGGATTTATTGGCATTTTCCCGATGATTCTACTTCAAATGCCGGTTTTTACATTTTCAAGTGATCACAGTTTATATGTATAAAGCAGGAGTTCTGTGGGTTCGTTTCTGTGTATGCTTGTTTGTATGTTGTCTGAGATTGGAGTCACTTAAACCCCCAGGAAAACTAATTTAATACCTGTAAAGGCCAGGGTTCAAACCCAGGAGCCTATAATACGTTTCCATAAGAGATTAACGTAAAGTAGTTTCATGACTTGCAGAGGTTGTTTCTTTTACAAAATTAAATTAGAAACAATGGTCCTACGGAATTGATACAAGTGTTACATGAAAGGAAAATTATCATAGAATCTTATTTTAGTCATAAATCATTCATATAAATTCGAAATGCGAGATCTTTGATAAAAAACGCGGAAAATTCGTAAAATTTTTGAGAAATAAACAACCCATCTCTTTGACGACCAAGGCAATTGTTTAATGTTGATTTCAAGAGTTATTCCATATAAATACACGGGGATAATCAGTTAGTATACTTTTCCATAAGATATGCACGTGAAGTAGGCCTTATGACTTGAAAACAGTAGAATAAATATTATAAATAATGGTACGAAATATATCGAGTTATTATGATCTTACGACGGACTGTTTCTGGCTTGGGAGGACCAGATTTATGCGATGATTGATATATTTTTTAAACTAATTTAAGTACCGTCATTCTTGATGAATATACGAATATTTTGTGAAATTTTGATGTCGTGAACAGCCCGTCCTCCAGATGACCAATACGATTGTTGATTCCGAGTTCATGCATTTTCCCAGAAGAATACATCGTGTATTTATGATCATTTAGAAGCAATGGCAAGAATTGACGATATGAAGAGGAGGAACATTTTCAGAGATTTTAACTATCACAGTCAAGAAATCTTATTGTTGATAGTAGGTTTCAAGGCTTGTAGGTTTAGAGGCTTCGAACGATGAGAACTTTGATTAGATCGAAATTTTTTGTTTTTGATATCTTATTCGATCATGTTAACAGTTATTTTCAATTATTTAAAATCAAATGTTGCAAAAACTTTTAGGTTTATATTTAAAATGATATCGAAAATGGTATCATTAAAATAAATAGTACGTGGACAGGTAGACTGTTTTTGTAATAATTAATATTCTAAATTAATTGCAAATCGTTTTAAAGGAAATGTAACGACATGTTGGTCACATGAGAGTCCAGTGTCGAGTAGGCTGCGTCAAATAAGATTATTTACTTCTGAAAGTCGTCGGAAGATCTGCAAAATGGCTTACGAAAGAATACAAGATTCTAAAACGGTATTCGTCTGCAAATGAAATGCAATTAAATTTAAAATCTTCGTTCTTATTGCTGTACTTGGAAGTGCAACTCAAATAGAGAAACTAACCACTGAGGTAAGTATTTGTGAGTGCAATACGGAATCAAATTTGAACTAAATACGTACTTCTTCAACGAAATTCCACGAATAGATTTGTTTTTCATGATGATAGAGTATCTCGAACAAAAAGGAGACTGGCAAATATCTTCTATTGGGCGAGGGTTCGAATTTTACGAGATAATCATCTGAGGAGAATATCGGATAAAAACGTTTGCTCACAACAATTTATCATGATTTATTCTCGAATCGTCAAACCCTTAATCCGACCATCAATTTCTTAGGGTGAATCCCAATTTTTCCTCCCTCGCATCCTATCTTTCACTCTCCATTGACTCTATCTTCCCGGAAGAGCCACGCCCACTCCCGCCCATTTTTCACTCTTCCCAGAATTTTTGAGACTATTAACCTCTCTCCTCTATTCCGATATCCGTGATTTTCTGCATCACCTTCGCTTGGATAAGAAAATTGTCTCGAAGATAGTTTTCATTTCTCCACTCATCCTCGGGCCGACCTCTTCCATACATCTGCTCCTTCAGAGCGGAATGAAAAGGCTTCAAGGGAACTCTCCCGTAAGTAAAAGAAAGATGGAGAGTGCTATCTGTACCGTTCGAATTATCCATATCATTCGATCTAAAAAACATTGACAGCCTTGGTTCTTATGAATGGTGCTTCCCATCCGGTTCGCTGCGGCACAATTGAAGTATGCATCTAAGTTCTTGGTGTCTTTTCTCGAGTAATACCCAAGGGCTGTATGCGAGAAAGTTTACAATTAAACGCCACTGTATTTAAGCTATTTTGGTGTTAACTTATGCGAATTAGATGCGAGTGTATGGTATGGTTCTTTTGCGGTACAAACGAGTAAGATGTAGCCGTCCTATAACTGGGACGGTGAAACTTTTGCGGGGAGAGTGCCATATTTGTTAAACACAGTGGTACCTCGACTTAGGAACCACTGAACACACGAACTTTTCTACTGACGAACTTTTTCATAGTACTATATGACCTTAAGATGCGAACTTAATATCGACATATGAACCGTGGTGCTTTCATAATCCCGAGCTGACATTCGTCAGAGGCCAAAGAAGAAAGCCACCGGAAAGAAGCCATTCAAATAAGTGAAGTAAGAAAAATCTTGCAAAACTGGAGTGCATTAAGAGAGATCGCAAGAAAGTGGCATCCAAACCAAGACGTCGTACTTAGAGCCAATAATATTTTTGAAGTCCATGTCATTAATCTCTTTAATGAGTGCAGGAAGAGCAACAGACTCTCTCGACCCTGAATAGTTTTCTCAAAATTTCTCCACCGAAGAGACAAAAGGAATCATCACCGAATTTAGAAGTTTGTATATATATATTTTTTGAGTATTCTTTTTATGGCGTGTAGAATTAAAAATATGACGAATAAAAATAATTGTATTATTGTATACAAACCTTTTACTTTCAAACTTTCCAAGACAGAACGGATTAATATACCATAAGATACTATGGAAAACCGGTTTCGATGTTTCACGGCTGTTGTGGAGAATCCATCTTGCGGCTTAAGGAGCACTTGAACCTCTATTTTAACAGCAGACATGCGAAATTTCTTTAATTCAGATCGTGCATTTATTTACCGATTATTCGGCTAGTTACTCAGCGACGGAAATATTAGTGGAAAGCTTAAATTTCACCGCAAATATGTTTACTAAGAATAGAAATAGTAGCCTCCAGTATGGCGGATGACTTTGCGCATTGTAATTCTCTTAAAGAGTACCTTTCATTGCTCTTAGCATTGGGTCTTCTTCGCGGAGCTTGCATTTGTGTGGGGCTTTGTCACAAAGGTTCATAAGCCTTAGGCTTTGTGACGTCCTGTCATGGTAAAACTTATGAACTGATGGTGTTGTCTCATTGGCTCAAAATGTGTGTGCTAATTGAGTTTGGAACGATGGGGAGAATAAATGGATGTTGGATGACTTGTGTATAATGATCTTGAAAACGCTGGGTCAATATGGATGATGAAACTCCAACGATAAAGTGGATGCCAAATGATAAATTATTCCTGCAGGTGATGCCAATGCAGTCGCCCTCTGCTCAACCAACGTTGGTTCTGTTAATTAGAAGAAATAGTAAAATAGAAAATTCATATAGTTATTTAATTAACCTTATTTATGTAGTTCTACATAACGAAGGCTTCCTTCGAATGAGTTATTTTCATTTTTGTTTTAATTTTCTGTTTAAATTATTATTTCCAGTGAACGTTTTTGCAACATTTCCATCATCATTATATTAAAAAAACCGTATAAACTGACGTATAGGCTTACACCCCGAATTTTTACTTATAATTTCCGTTTATTACATATCTGGTCTATAAGTCGACCCTAGTTTTCTCGTAAATATTAAATACTGTAAGGTTACTTATAACGGATTAATTTGAATTATAGCGTGTGGATAAAATAAGTAGTATCTTTTCAAGTAAAAGAGAGCTAGTTTTACATTTTTAATAACAACCTCGAGTTAACAATACCTTCTTAAGTCAAGATATAAGGCATAATGACATTGTTTTTGCATCCTTCAGATAGGGTAAAGTCAGCCAAATCTGATGTCTCGAATGTTTGCACTTCTATAATCGATATGTTTTATCCTGGCGAAAATTCAATCACGTTTTCTGCTGTGTATTAAAAAACAGCTATACACGCGTTACACAAAAAAGCATCGTCTAAAGGTAATCTGTAAAGTTTTTCTTTGGAAACGAGTAGAACTTTATGGATTATTGAAATTTTGTATTTAAAAGTTGACCTATACACAATTATATACTGTCATCTTTATCTATGAAAGAAAAAGGATAACGTTTGAACCAAAAATGCTCCAGCATCCGTTGGTTTAGGCGGTTTAACCGTGATATCTCCTTCATTACTTTCTATGAAACAAAGAAAGGGAGTGATCGTGTTTAGACACCTACCCTCTGCTTTTCACAATTCTTATTTCGGAAAAAGTTGCAACCTTCAGGGGATGTCTCTTCATCCCCTTAAAATGGCATCAACACCCGTCTGTAATGTATCAAGATACTCGCCCTAAACTCATAGAATTTCCTCACGAATTTAAATTTTTAGGCAGAATTTATAAGGTTAGAATGTAGAACCTGATGACCACTGTCGGAAGGGAAAATTCGGACGCCCTGGAGAAAGTGTGATATATAGTGACAGGCCTTGTTTGCATATAGTTTTGAATGTAAGAAAAGGAAGTTAGGTACACGGCAGTTTATGAATTAGACGTTAAAAACACCTCCATCCTCAGGGGGTCTTCACTTCACTTCCTTTTGTGGAGAACCCCTGAGAATGAGGCTTTGTCTCCAAAATGATCATTGGGACATCTCAGAAATCAGTAATCTGGAGCTTCCCGTTTGTCTCTGAGCGCGAATTTCGCTTGCCGAAAGACGGCTTACGGCGTGTTTTTAACCTCTAATACAGTTTTGGGCCCCTGTAACTCAGTAATCTCCCAGCAATCGGGGGAACTGTTAGTAACGAAAGGGTTCCCGGATAGCCAAGTTGGTAACGCGTTCGACCTCGGTGAAAGCGGTCCCGGGTTCGATTCCCGGTGGGAGCCTACGCGCGAAATTACCTAAGCTGTCGAAGCACTTTTAACAATACTACTACTACTAATAGTAACGATTTAAACGTTATTTCTGGTTGGTGCAGTGATTGGCCGCTCAAATTCAATGTAAAGAATAGCGTAGATATGACTTACGCGTTCTTCCAGAATTACACGCGCAGGGTATCATATTTCAGGACATCCAATGGTGTTTATGAGACATTATAAATACCTAGGAATTACACTCAGTAGTAGCTTTTCCTACAAGGAGCATATTCGAAAGGCTTTAGGAGAGGCTTATAGGATGCAAAGGTAGCCAGTAGGATTCTGAGGGGATCTTCATCGAGAGTAAAATAAATAGCGTACTTTTCCTTCAACCTCTTCGAGTATTGGTATAAAATTTGGGATCTTCATGAAGTAGAATTAAGCTCCAATCTTGAGGTGGTAGAGCGGCAAGGTCTGTGAAGGGAGATTTTAGATTCGACGGTAGTGTTACGGCTATGATAGTGTCCCTAGGGTGGACTTCGCTCAGGGATAAAAAACTTGATTACCGACATAAGATTCTCGAAAAGTTTATCACGACAGATCTCGCTGGTAATATATGATGAAGATGGAATAGCTGGCATTGTTATTCCAGTTAGCAACAGGCGCGATCTCCGAGAGAAAACTGAGATGCTTTTCAGTGAAGTGATTACCAGGACGGATATTTCTGGTCGTTTTTCCCGCGAAGTATTAGAGAACCTATTAGCAGTTAGGGTGTGACAGGATTGTGGTTTTACACCCCCTGCTACGCGCCACTGGCGACCTGCAGGGTTTTAAATATAAATGTACTCCTGCGTGAGATTAATTTGTGTCCATAACTTTATATTTCCTGCGTCTTTTGGTTTCATTCACCATGTCGCCTTCAGGTGCACAATTATTTCTTATTGTATTCGCTTTTTCTGTTCGCATGGGAACTGCCATAATAAACTAAATTTATTATCATTACGTTTGCGAAACATATAATCCAAGAAATTAATCACGGACTCTTTGTTCTGCATCTGTGTAAATATTCGTATTTCCTTCGCTTCTTCTCCACGTCCGCCTCCGACTTGCATTTTTCACAGGCGTCGCACTGAGACCTTGAATTTGGATTGTTTCAACTAAATCTGCTTAAGTCTTTGGACTGCGCGTCCCAGCTAAGTTTACCGGGGACTTATTTTAATGCCGTCGCGGATTACCAGCGAGATTAACGGAGGAGATATTTCCGGGAAGTCGTTTTAAGTTACAAAGCGGAGCGCAAACTATTAACTTTGCCTTCATAGGGAAGATATTTTTCCGGGGGAGGTACTTGGTGTGCTCTCCACGTTGGCCCGCCCGAGATAAATACACATCTTCAAAATTGGGATTAAAAGTTTTGGACGCCATTTGCGATG
Source organism: Ladona fulva (assembly GCA_000376725.2). Taxonomy (NCBI): domain Eukaryota; kingdom Metazoa; phylum Arthropoda; class Insecta; order Odonata; family Libellulidae; genus Ladona; species Ladona fulva. Next base: position 848,780 of record KZ308295.1, on the reverse strand, counting down.
TTGTACTCTCCCTGAAAATAACGACCGCTTTTTACATCCGCAGTAAAATGAAAGTTTTTTATCTGCTGAATATTTCGCCATCAAAACGCGCACGAGTCGGTGAAAGGGGGGATAAAATAGATTAGATAATCCATTCATTAAGCAAAGTTAGGCTCGAGTGGCCCCCTATTCCACATAACCTCACACGCTGAAGTTACACCCGCAAAGAAGTAATGAAGAACTCAGAAAAGTACGCAAAAATGGAGAAGATCGATAAAAGTATTATATAACGGTGGTGATTCTGTATCATATAACAACTTTAAGAAGATAATTTGTGAATACTCTGCTTTAATTAATAATAATCATGGAGAACATGTATTGTGAGCAAAACATCCTTTAAAATCACAGTTGTGCGAGACTTGCACGAAGCCAGTCACATACGAATCCCAAAACAAAGAAGTAACAAAAGTGATGATCTGCGATTGCTGAGAAGGCTAATGCATACATAATGCGTACATCGCTCAAGGTATCAAAATATCTTATGCTTTAGGTACAGTAAGAATAATACAATTTTTGGTTATTGTAAGTTGCCAACGTCTCTCGCCCATGTGTCACTACGCGTTAATATTATCTATTCGTGGTTACTCTTAGCCATCTAATGTATATACGATGCAATTCATCACATCTTTCTTCTTTGCGATCACTATTATTATATTAATTCATATGAAATGTTCTAAATTTTTAACTCATTCGGTGTATTTTAAGTAAATAACTAATTAATAATNTTGAAATCAAACTTCATTTTAAAATCGCACATAGAGCTTACTAATTTAGCTTAAAAAGGCTCACAACACAAAATATGCATTCCTTTTCATCTTTTCGTAGTACCAGAAAACATCATTAATTCAATATCCCGTGCGTGTGAGAAACCGAAATGGCGAAGGGGATGAAGGATGATTAGGTTTTGAGAAGGGGAAAACAAAACGAGACAAACCACTGTTATAGATTTTTTCTCAGTTGTAATTTTATGCTTCGGGAATCGCGAAATTACAAGAAATCTCGCCTTTCATCCCGAATTTCGAAAAATATGGAGAGAATTCAAAATATTTTTCGCGAAATTCACTCTTTAAAAATCTTTTAAAAAGTTGCTTCCATTCGAAAGCTCGGGGGCTAATGCTTTCCTTCGCCCGCTTGGATCAAACCACACCCTTTGCAACTCTCCCACATGCTCCCTTCTTCTCATCTTCTCCGCAACTTTTCTCATTTTGAATCTCCTGTTTATCCATTAATTCTTGTCCGTCTCTTCTCTTTCTTCTTTCTCCTATTTCCGTCCTTACCCTGACTTTAACAACTTAAACACGATTTTACAACATAAATATTCGAATGCATCTTTGGCTGTTAGGATTAAGAACGGCTTAAAACATTAGCATATTGTATTAGTTTCGTATAATCACGAAGAAAAATCACTCGTCTCATTTTCAAATCTTCCATCAAGTTTCAATTATCAAAAGATGAATAATGCCTTAAAAGCCTTTGACAACAGTTTTCATTTTTAATTAATACATATGCATTCATACAATTGATATTAATTATATTCTCAGTATTGTAATCAGAAATAATTCATCTTAATTAGAAACTTGAGACTCTCAATATTAGGATACATTTTCGTAATGAATTTCATTCGGTTGAGGATTGCTTCCTTTTGTAAACACCTCTAACCGCACTCAGCCTTTCAGTCGCATTCCAAATATTGCTCAGAGCCAAAGTGACATTCCTTATTTATACAGTTCTTGATTTTAAATTTAGATCATCTAAGCCACTGAAAATCATCAATTATTTTAGAAAAGTTAATTTCAATCTTAGACTATTAAAGTATATAATTTTGACCAAACTGTGAAGTAATTTTGATTTGATATCGGTACATTTACTTTCGCTCTTTCGATTCAACTAATAATTCTTTAATGATGAAATATTGATATGTGGGATGTCGTATTATTCCACATATTATTCTGCGGAAGAATGTTTACCTCCATGAGAATAACTGAACCCCATTAGAATCGCATAAAAGCATTACTTTAATATTCTCAACGCAACAGGAAAACGCAAGTTCACAGGAAATTATTTGTAAGTAATTACTTTGCTATAAATATCGTTTGGTTGCTTCAGACGCTTAAATATATTACATAGAAAACAACGGCATTCCCTCGCCCCTTCTTTCTAAAGCTTGTTTATGCATCCGTGGCAATTATGACGGTTGCCGTAGCGAGTGCAGAAAAATAAGAAAATGTCCATGAAATTACGAAATAAAAGCAAAATTATTTCAAAATTGGACCTTAAAACGTTTAAACACGGTAAGAATAGGATTGGTTGCCCCTTTATCCTTCGAATGAACAAAGATTGATAAACATTTGTTCAAAATTAGGTATTTTAATTAATGAAGAAAGAAAGCCTTGCACACTAGAAAATGAAAAATCGCATGCAATCTTACGGAAACACATTTTTAGCTCCGGAGTTCGACTCCGGGTCTTTCCGGGTATTAAATCAAGCATAGCCGGAGTTTCCAGTAATTAGAAATCCAACGCAGTTTACCGCGTGTCTCTAAATCTAACCGTTTCTTAGATACGGAAGGGGACGGACGGACGGACGGACTTGGGAAATTATATATAATATGATAAGTTTCTACATGTCGTTATGTTATATAATGCTAAACCTAAGTTAATACAAACATTTAAACATTTTAAAAAAAGAAAGAACACAAATAACAGATTATAAACAAAAAGATTTGGGTTATGTGGGAAAAACTCCCAAATTGAAGGTTTATGGAGAAAACCCACGATGCGGGAAAACGCCCTCACAAGAAGGGGAGCGAAAAAAAACCGCGAAAACGCAGAGATAAAAAAGCTTAAATAAGGAGTACTGATTGTTCTGGCAGCTCAAAGTATTTCTTCTTTTGGCGTCAACAGCTGAAAAGGGAAAGTATAAGTTTCAATTGATATAACATACAAGACAAAATATCCCACATGCATAAGTATTTATGTGAAATTAGAAAGGAAGCGTAGTAATTAAAGTTAAAGCAGAAGTGAAGAGAATATGGTAGAATATTGATAAGGAAGGTCTACATTAGTTATGAGTAGAGAATCTTGGATTGAGGGGAATAGGATGAAATATTCATGGAAGAAACTGTAGTGGTAGTATTTAGCTGTACCTTATAAATATGTTTCTTCATGGAACTACAATTAAGATCTTTTAATGTGAAATGCTTATTACCCAGCAGTATCACTGCCAATATTATAAAACCTCAATGTATGAGAAAACATATTTAGTAATCGCTATAAAAACATGAAAACAATACCGTTTTATCTAGCAAAGAAAAATATTCAAATATTTATAACGAAATATTATAAATATCTAATTGACAAATTATAATGGCATACTTTTTGTTTACCATGTTGATTGCATATTATTAGTATTATGTATTAGTTAGGTTTTTTTTGAAGACACGTAATTATCTTGTACTAGTATGCCTTCTGTTCTAATGGTCTCTTTATATATACCTGTATAATTGTACTTTCTTTATGCAGTGCCCACTACAATTTGTGTTTTTCATTGATTAACATGTAATTCGTTCTTAGGCGATTTTCCGTTAAACATTCGAAGAATTATTGTTATTATTATAACATAACTCCAAAATCAAATTGGTAGATATAATCATCGTCTCATAATATGTATAAAACGAATGAAATTAGCCATCCTAAAACTGTCTGTAAATAATTTTGAAATCAAACTTCATTTTAAAATCGCACATAGAGCTTACTAATTTAGCTTAAAAAGGCTCACAACACAAAATATGCATTCCTTTTCATCTTTTCGTAGTACCAGAAAACATCATTAATTCAATATCCCGTGCGTGTGAGAAACCGAAATGGCGAAGGGGATGAAGGATGATTAGGTTTTGAGAAGGGGAAAACAAAACGAGACAAACCACTGTTATAGATTTTTTCTCAGTTGTAATTTTATGCTTCGGGAATCGCGAAATTACAAGAAATCTCGCCTTTCATCCCGAATTTCGAAAAATATGGAGAGAATTCAAAATATTTTTCGCGAAATTCACTCTTTAAAAATCTTTTAAAAAGTTGCTTCCATTCGAAAGCTCGGGGGCTAATGCTTTCCTTCGCCCGCTTGGATCAAACCACACCCTTTGCAACTCTCCCACATGCTCCCTTCTTCTCATCTTCTCCGCAACTTTTCTCATTTTGAATCTCCTGTTTATCCATTAATTCTTGTCCGTCTCTTCTCTTTCTTCTTTCTCCTATTTCCGTCCTTACCCTGACTTTAACAACTTAAACACGATTTTACAACATAAATATTCGAATGCATCTTTGGCTGTTAGGATTAAGAACGGCTTAAAACATTAGCATATTGTATTAGTTTCGTATAATCACGAAGAAAAATCACTCGTCTCATTTTCAAATCTTCCATCAAGTTTCAATTATCAAAAGATGAATAATGCCTTAAAAGCCTTTGACAACAGTTTTCATTTTTAATTAATACATATGCATTCATACAATTGATATTAATTATATTCTCAGTATTGTAATCAGAAATAATTCATCTTAATTAGAAACTTGAGACTCAATATTAGGATACATTTTCGTAATGAATTTCATTCGGTTGAGGATTGCTTCCTTTTGTAAACACCTCTAACCGCACTCAGCCTTTCAGTCGCCCGCGTGCGAACATAATTCCCCGCGCCTTAAAATTAAATACCAAAATCATACACATTTTACATACCTAATTTACTATCAATAGATTCTGGCAAGACTTTGTGGTAGGAAGCCATAACGAACTGAGAAAATGAAAATAGAACATTTACCCGTACCGTTACTGTTATGTGGTACGGGTAAATGTTCTATTTTCATTTTCTCAATACCTAATTTATAAAATTTGTTTTGTAAGTGTTTGAAATACCTGTTTTGATGATTTAGTTTCCATGCTTACAGTGATCAAAAAGCTTCAGCAACAATTAATTATGCCTATTTCGTGTGCTGACGTAGTAAATGGTTATCATGACTTAATAGTTCTAATTACTTTTGAGTATCATTGTCATTGCAATGCGCGTTACTTAAAATGATATACTTACAATTAGTACAAAAAATGAATTTTTCGCTACTAAATATGAACGTTTCAAATAAAAATTTTATTGCAAGATAAATAAACACGCATTAAGGGAATGACGGAAAATACAGTATAACATTAAACTATAAAAAAATGTAAATTTCGAGATCTAAATTGCATATTATTGTACAATTTCATCGAAATCAAGTACATCACAAATTACTTTTTCTCTATTGATGAGATTCAAATTGTTTAGCCTGTCTTGGCTCATCGATTAACGAAAACTTTTCTTGAACAATTCTAATTTCGAGAATGACCGTTCCAAATCAGCAAAAGTCACCGAAAGTCTCAATACTACACGCAAAACTATTTGCAAATCATGGAAGACTCTGTTAAACGTATATTCCAAAACCTGAATAGGATTTATTACCAGAAAATCTTTTATTGATTCCAATTCTTTGATTACTGCACTGATAATCCTTTCTCATCTTGAGTTATTTGCAATTCTTTCCTCTAAATGTCTGCCTATCTTTTGTTTCACATCATAATATCTCCTAGATAAGGTCGTGCGTATCACACAGAAAACGTTAAATAATAATGTTGCAATAACAATTTGTGTGCGCTTCTGTCTTTCAAAAAAGGGTATTTCTTCCTGAAAATATTTTTCAGTCTTTAAGTAATCGGCTAATGTCGTATCATTTCTTACAAATAACGATAAAGCCAAAGATTTGGATTAAGAGATTTCATGAAAATCGCCATGTGAAATATTTCTCTTTCTAAAACAAACTTAACGTGAAAGAAACACCCATTCTACACCACCAATTTTTATTTCGTTCGCTGTTAAACAAAAATCATCTTATATTCAGTGATCGAGTGACGACTTACTCTTTTTAGCACTGCTTCTGATTAACCTGGAGTAAGAACCTGACAGAAAAAAAATTACGGATTGAATCCACGGTTTGAACATTAATCTGATAGAACAAAGTTTTTCGTTCAACCTGGTGGAGATATCAATATTGGTGGTGCGTGCGAAAGGCAAGAAGGAAGGGAGGGGATATTAACGAGGGATCATTTCACATCGGCAGTTATGTGAGTCGATGGATCAGGTGAGAGGAGGTCGTGCTCAATCTTGACTCTCCGGACGGACGAGATTATCGCAAACTCTTATGAGTGCAAACATTCTCAGCGGAAGGGATCGGAGATAAAGCAGAAATATGGGATATATTCATAGAAAAAAGAGGAAAATAACGTAGCGGAGAAATATTTCCCAAGGGTGCGATATTTCTAATCCTTAGAGGGGACACAGATTCAGCGAAGGGGTTGCGATAGCTGATAACAGCAAATAGCGTTTGAAATGATGCGTTGTGTCGAATGTTTCTATCTCATAATTATATAAAGTTTGCGTAAAAATAGTTATGCGTGACTACGGAATGCTAGAGCGATTCATAATAACTAACCGGATCCGAACCGAAAACCGAAGAAAACGTATATCTTTGCCGCCTAAGCCGAACTGCAAACGAAAAAACAGTTTTACCGGAAATTGTTATTTAATCCGTTCGAATATTCGGTTCCCATTAGTGAACATTTTACATAATTTTAATTGGAGGAAGGTCTTTATAAAAATGTAAAATTTCTACTTGCAGTCAAATGTTAATAAGCTTTATACCGAAATTCAGTGGAATCTAGTGTCAGTGTAAAATCATGTTATGAAAAAGGTTAGAACTAANAGACACTTGTAGTTACGGCTGAGACTCCATAACCTACGTGCAGCAGTATAATATATACTGGAGTACCTACCTAACGTATATTTTAATAAATGTTGACGAGAAAGGTAAAGAATATCTGGGAGGTAAGAAGATGAAATTAAATAGCAGAAAAAATAAATTGTTTGTGAAAAAAAAACGGGATAAACATTTTTCTAGATGGAAAATTTCACTATATCTATCGCAATGCACTTGCGTCGCGTGGTTGCCTCACTTCGATTTTCAATTGAAAATTTTGCATAAACAAAGGCGCATTGAGTTGAACAGCCGGACACGCGTCTGTTATTTTGGTACAAGGAAAGTGTCCTGAAATTTTCGTGTAAATCCGTGTTACACAAACCTGACGTGTTCCTTGTTAGTAATAAGGCATACATACAAATATTAGTGACAGAAATGGTGGGAAACTCATTTGCAATGGAGCCATCGCCGTCATGCTCATTTAATATTCGGAGAGCTTCATAAAGGGAAAAAATTACACTTACAAGAGCGCAAAAGAGAAATAGGTGCCAAATTTCTCAGGATTGTGAAAATAAATCTTGAAATTAGTGTTCAGGNTCAAAAGATGAATAATGCCTTAAAAGCCTTTGACAACAGTTTTCATTTTTAATTAATACATATGCATTCATACAATTGATATTAATTATATTCTCAGTATTGTAATCAGAAATAATTCATCTTAATTAGAAACTTGAGACTCAATATTAGGATACATTTTCGTAATGAATTTCATTCGGTTGAGGATTGCTTCCTTTTGTAAACACCTCTAACCGCACTCAGCCTTTCAGTCGCCCGCGTGCGAACATAATTCCCCGCGCCTTAAAATTAAATACCAAAATCATACACATTTTACATACCTAATTTACTATCAATAGATTCTGGCAAGACTTTGTGGTAGGAAGCCATAACGAACTGAGAAAATGAAAATAGAACATTTACCCGTACCGTTACTGTTATGTGGTACGGGTAAATGTTCTATTTTCATTTTCTCAATACCTAATTTATAAAATTTGTTTTGTAAGTGTTTGAAATACCTGTTTTGATGATTTAGTTTCCATGCTTACAGTGATCAAAAAGCTTCAGCAACAATTAATTATGCCTATTTCGTGTGCTGACGTAGTAAATGGTTATCATGACTTAATAGTTCTAATTACTTTTGAGTATCATTGTCATTGCAATGCGCGTTACTTAAAATGATATACTTACAATTAGTACAAAAAATGAATTTTTCGCTACTAAATATGAACGTTTCAAATAAAAATTTTATTGCAAGATAAATAAACACGCATTAAGGGAATGACGGAAAATACAGTATAACATTAAACTATAAAAAAATGTAAATTTCGAGATCTAAATTGCATATTATTGTACAATTTCATCGAAATCAAGTACATCACAAATTACTTTTTCTCTATTGATGAGATTCAAATTGTTTAGCCTGTCTTGGCTCATCGATTAACGAAAACTTTTCTTGAACAATTCTAATTTCGAGAATGACCGTTCCAAATCAGCAAAAGTCACCGAAAGTCTCAATACTACACGCAAAACTATTTGCAAATCATGGAAGACTCTGTTAAACGTATATTCCAAAACCTGAATAGGATTTATTACCAGAAAATCTTTTATTGATTCCAATTCTTTGATTACTGCACTGATAATCCTTTCTCATCTTGAGTTATTTGCAATTCTTTCCTCTAAATGTCTGCCTATCTTTTGTTTCACATCATAATATCTCCTAGATAAGGTCGTGCGTATCACACAGAAAACGTTAAATAATAATGTTGCAATAACAATTTGTGTGCGCTTCTGTCTTTCAAAAAAGGGTATTTCTTCCTGAAAATATTTTTCAGTCTTTAAGTAATCGGCTAATGTCGTATCATTTCTTACAAATAACGATAAAGCCAAAGATTTGGATTAAGAGATTTCATGAAAATCGCCATGTGAAATATTTCTCTTTCTAAAACAAACTTAACGTGAAAGAAACACCCATTCTACACCACCAATTTTTATTTCGTTCGCTGTTAAACAAAAATCATCTTATATTCAGTGATCGAGTGACGACTTACTCTTTTTAGCACTGCTTCTGATTAACCTGGAGTAAGAACCTGACAGAAAAAAAATTACGGATTGAATCCACGGTTTGAACATTAATCTGATAGAACAAAGTTTTTCGTTCAACCTGGTGGAGATATCAATATTGGTGGTGCGTGCGAAAGGCAAGAAGGAAGGGAGGGGATATTAACGAGGGATCATTTCACATCGGCAGTTATGTGAGTCGATGGATCAGGTGAGAGGAGGTCGTGCTCAATCTTGACTCTCCGGACGGACGAGATTATCGCAAACTCTTATGAGTGCAAACATTCTCAGCGGAAGGGATCGGAGATAAAGCAGAAATATGGGATATATTCATAGAAAAAAGAGGAAAATAACGTAGCGGAGAAATATTTCCCAAGGGTGCGATATTTCTAATCCTTAGAGGGGACACAGATTCAGCGAAGGGGTTGCGATAGCTGATAACAGCAAATAGCGTTTGAAATGATGCGTTGTGTCGAATGTTTCTATCTCATAATTATATAAAGTTTGCGTAAAAATAGTTATGCGTGACTACGGAATGCTAGAGCGATTCATAATAACTAACCGGATCCGAACCGAAAACCGAAGAAAACGTATATCTTTGCCGCCTAAGCCGAACTGCAAACGAAAAAACAGTTTTACCGGAAATTGTTATTTAATCCGTTCGAATATTCGGTTCCCATTAGTGAACATTTTACATAATTTTAATTGGAGGAAGGTCTTTATAAAAATTTAAAATTTCTACTTGCAGTCAAATGTTAATAAGCTTTATACCGAAATTCAGTGGAATCTAGTGTCAGTGTAAAATCATGTTATGAAAAAGGTTAGAACTAACAATCAAAATATCATTAAGAGAAATACGATATCAAAATAGTTGTAACAAGAAATACTGGTTCTAAACAATTCTACGATATCAGGAAGGGTAAAATCGGAATGAATCGATGTTTGTTTATTTTTTGTTGAACTGGAGAGAAAACCGGAGCGAAAAATCATACGGTTCGATACCCTGGAACAACTTTTATAACACTAAGGAAGTTATAGTTAAAGCGTCAATCGACGACAATAATGCATTTCTCCGTATAAAGGTACTTAGGATGTATGTATGGGTATGCTCGGATCCAGAGTATTTGCATCCTGAAGGCAATGAACATTTTGGCGACTCTTCATAGTCTTTTGATTTTCTATCACAATCATCGAAGTGTAATTACAATCAACTTATGAGGATATTAATGAAAATAATCATAATTTCACTGGAGGAATTTTGCAAATCTATATATCCGTATTATTTTATAAACTTATTTACATTGAGACGTATGTGAGATCCAATCATATCGGCTCAGACGGAAGACTACTTTACCTCGAGATAAAACGTTCCGAGATGTTATTTTTTTGGAGAGCTGTTTCGACATCTACAGCGTTAAAAATATTGATATTGTATGAAATAGTGATGGAAGAGGAATTAAAAACAACTTTTACCACAGAGTTTTAATCTTCCACGATCTAGTTTTCAACGCTTGACGTCATCATCGGGCACATAAAATCAAGTTTTATTCTTTTCCTGTCATGAAGGGTAACCACAAAGTTGAGACCGATACAATAGATTTTGTGACGTGAAATCGCTTATGAATCACCGTTAATGAATGTAAATTCGTGCTCTAAGGATGCTATTGCTAGTGTGACGACCAAACCTCGAAGGAAATACTTAAGCTTTAGAAATGGTTAAATCGACTTTGAATGCTGGACATTTTCTTTCGCCTTCCTCGCTACTCCCGATATCTTCTTACCCTACATGTATTAATACAATTTCTCGCTAACACGGGTTCTATCGAGTTCTTTTTGATTAATTCCTCCTTTACTCCGACAACCTCTCCAGCATCTCACAATTCCTGGAACCATTCTATCGTTTGATGTTAACTCTATTTATACATTACGATATCTCGAATGCTTCAAATAATTATCGTTCTTTCAATAACAGAGTTTACGTTTCGAAGTAAGGAAACGAATGAAGGCGAAACGACAGATCAATTGATGCCCCAATACGTAAAGGAAACGTACAGATTGAGTAGATTTTGCTGTGACATATACCTTATCGTTTAAATTTTTATCTTCATCCCCAAGTGTATATATAATTAGAATGAGGCATTCGCTATATCGTGCGATCTTCCTTATTCATTCAGTTTAATCTAAATAATCCATTAAGGTTAATCCATCGCTCGGATTCGGAAAATTATCAAATGAGGAAACCCTTCACTAATATAAGTATCTATAAATGATTAATCGAGAAGAAGGTATAAATTGTACAATTGTTGACACAACTATGATATTGTAACTTTTGTTTATTTACATAACTTTCTTATTATACATTATATTCTGTTTTAGATTTAATGTCTACTTTGGTCTACAATATTATATTGTAGTTTGATGAAAAATAATTTTCATTTGAAATAAAAGTTATTTATTGACGCAATATATTAGATATTCATAACTAAATTAAAATGTTTTAAAATTTCATTACTGAAAAATGAATTCTTTAATAACGTGTCTCCTCCTAATTAGCAAACGTGTCAATTACTGTAGATGGGATTACGTCATTTACTTTTTTGTTTTTTTTTCTTCTCATTGTTTATAAAGTTGTGTAAACAGCACCATGATTACACCATGATTAAATAACGCATTTGTTTCAATCGCGTACTGGTAACATTTTTACTATTTAAGAGAAAACAATTTTCCTGTAGACCGCTCAAGACATCCTGATTTAGGCTGTGGATGGCTGTAGGCTAGCATCCATCAATAAAAACCGTTATCCAGTTTAATACATATTTGTTTGAATAATGAATGGCATTTTCTTCATGCACAGAGTCTGCATTAACCTTGATTTATCCGTAGACGGATGTGTCATCTTTAGCTATCGCGAAATCAATGGGCTCATTGGTTTTCAGCCTTTAGTTTGACAACCGTGTGCGCTGTCGCTTATTAGATTAGTGCGCTTGTCCCGTCCTCTTGTCTACAACTCCCACAACATTGCTCCGATTAGTATTTCCGCCTCCACTACCAGTTAATCTCACGGTGTCATCCCATACAGCATCCCCCTGTCACCATTAACAGTCTGGTTATAAAAGGAAATTGACTCTTTTCTTTATTTAACTTGTACGTCCAATATTGGCATGTTGATATCAACTAGTAACTGAAAAAAATATTTTTTGTTAATTTGATGTTATTATTAAGGCCCGGTATTGTAAACTTTTACGAAAAATGGACTTTAACTAATGTTCCTTTAAGGGCCTGATCTACACCATCCACCTAGTCAAATTTTATGCAGACATTATAATAATTGTCCTAAATCTAACTTTCGTAAGAGCTAATCTAATCCTGCGACAGTAACTAATAAAATAGCGTTCTCTCTAAATTATCTCGCCTTTTTTAGAAGAATGTATATAGTTTGTATCAATTAAATCCTTGTCTTAGTCATCAAATAGTACAAAAACAGATGTATGATATTGTTTAACTGTTTATTCAAATTGTATTAATATTTAGCTGTTACGCACAATGCAAAGGCAATCTGTAAGTTAATTCAATTGCGTTTTAAGATACAAGTTTACCACTCTATTTAATTTGAGCATTCAATTTAACTTTTTACCTTCAGTTTTTCGTAAAAGTTAAGTTAGTTCAAAAGATAAACCAGTTTGTTTTGTGGTAAAGAAGAACATGAATGTAAAAATTTCACCTTCATAAAAGAAACTAAGACGAATCGGAATGATAATCCGATAAGGTAATTCGCAAAGATGTGGAACTTCGATGACAGCGAAAAAAATTCCTCGGTTGGGAGCAGAAGAGTGGAAATATTAAAGAGTAGATGAAAGGAGAACGAATGAGGGAGAGAAAATGAGAAGGGAAGAGAGAGGCGTACCCATCCGTCCTTTCAATAAATGTTAACCTTCGAAATTTGGGTCGCGCTAATTGAAATGTACAGAAATTCAAAAAGCGATGAAAGGGCATAAAAAAGAAGTGCTACGCGGACACCGCAGCCTCTCATTGGAATCCAATTCCATAAAATTCCGATGTCTCTAAGGGAACTATCTAATCGATTAATGTTGTGCGTTTGCTTCCACGTCTTTCTCTTTGCACCCAGCCGATCCTTTTTAAAATTCTCTCGAACGATGAGATTTGCTCGGCTTTTCATTGGTACGTTTAGCGAAATTCTGTGACGTTTCCTATGCTCGCATTAGATAATATATTTCCGAATCAATTTGTAAAAGCGAAAAGTTGTTTAATAAATTGCAATGAAAGAGACTTGCAATGACTAGGTCTGCGAAATACCATTCTTCGAGTGAATTCCCATAAAAATGTTCGAAATAGTCAAACATCAAAGCCAATCGTTTGTATATAATTTTTATATTTAATTACATTTACTATGCGACAGAAAACATAAATATTAGATATCATCTACGCTTCTCAACAAAAAAATTACAAGAAAAGTCTTATCAATATTCATGGAAGCAAATACTAATTAAATTAGCGAAGATATTGAAGTAAAGTCCTATTTGACATATCCTCATAAACAATCATATCCTTGAGTTAATTTCTTCATTGCTTTGTTTTTAATGTCATTCTTCAAACGAAACCCCTAAGCATGAAATGTATTGCACGATTTTTCCCAATCAATCGTGGTATAATTTTTATCGAACCATGAGAAATTTAATGAAAAATTCATCTACGAATCGTTGATATTTTTATGAATCTGAATTGGCTTTTGTTTGCATTTTGGATAATTGCGTAGTGTCAACGGTAATAAATTGCACCGTCACTTTTGTATATATACATTGGAAACACTCGGTTTTAATATGTGGTGTTATTATTACAATCCAATACATTGGAGTCCATTAAATATAGTCATCTGATAATTCTGAAAGCATAAACAATTTCAAGTAATTCCATATAGACTAAAATGACATAAAATCGTACCTTTACTGTAATTCAGGTACATCTAAATCAATCGATACCCCTATGTTCTTATCTAATATATTCCTTTGCCAATTATTCGCACATTAATGTTTATTACATACGTATCTCTATATTGTAAAGTAGCGTGCGTGCGTGTGTGTTCGCCTAAAACTTCCAGTTCAGAACCAAAAGTCGCAAAACTTTCAAAATTGGCCGATTATTAAAAGTCATCTACATCCCGCAGAAATAAACTATTTTTTTCTTTACCTTACAGTCCTCAGTTCGATTCCTGACGATTCAACGTTTCCCTAGTATATATGCGTGTACTTCATTTCATCGGTTACAGGCTTCGCTGTGTTTGAAAAATTTCATTTAGAGTAGTCGCAAAAAATATAAACAATGACCAAAGGAAGGTAAGTTGGACAAAAATTTTTATGTTTTTCGGGGTTTATTGATTTCGTTTCCTAATTGCGAGAGTTTAGCTGAATACACAGAGTTTAGGTGGATACGCAGAGCTTTATTAAAATGTTACCGATATTAAACAACTTCGACGGCCCATGTTATTGTTGGAATCAAACTCTTGAATTATCTCCAGTATTTTTTTTAAGAATTTAGCATCTTCTAAATAATGTAGCTGTAATTAACGATAGAATACACGAAGAGAAGGATGCGATATTAGTATTTGTAGTCACAAAGTAAATTACGGTGGCGTATCGATTAGAATATGAAGCGACTAAAACAGGTTTATCAAATTTAAAGTATAAAACGAAAGGTTTTGGGAGATTATTCCTAAATGACCGACTTTGGCAGAATTTTAGTGCATAGTTGAATTTATCTTCTATCGCCCTAGAAAACATCTAAGAACAACTTTATATGTATAAGGCCTTAGGCATACGTCCGCTGCTGTAAACGTCATACGACAATCGAAGAACAATAACACACTGAGGAAAGAGGTATATTGACCGATGAATATACTCGTAGAATATGGTTGGCTCAAATAAAATAAAATGAAAATAATGTTATAGAGATTTGACTAAATGCGTAATAGAAAAACTAGCCTAGCATCTCTCTAATCCATCCGACTGTATAGATTGGGAAATCTTTTACATTTCCTCGTCGTATGAAATCCTCGCGATGCATCTCACTATTGGGCTCTAGTTATTGAGCTTGGCATTGCCAAAATTTGATAAGATAATGGCTTTAATTGCTGATTTGACAAAGAATTTGATAATACCTGAAATACTAACAGCTTCTTGCAGTTAGCGAACGCTTTTAATACTTAATAACAAGATAGCATTACTTGATCATTTGTAATTTTTGATGTATTTCAAGGAATGTATTACGAATATGGATGTGTTATACAGAGGAGACGTGAATTAATATCTTCTCAAGAGCTGTTTCTTTTCCTCATAGTTTTTACTTCGGCTAATGAGGAAAAGCAGAATACGAAATTCGTGGAGTTAGTAATTTAAAATCTCTCGTCCATTCCACGCTATGATAATATAAAGAATTAAACAGTTATGCTAAGAATCGGGTTCCTCGCAAGTTTCCGAAAAACTATTGCAATACTGCGATCGGTTTTCGGTCAGATTTCCCGAAATAGGCCTCCTTTTACGAACTTTAAATCTGCTAATACAATGACAGGCAAACGTCTTAGTAAATGTCATAATGATAATAAAAACGCGCAAAAATGCGAAAAAATAAATATTTAGAATCATCATCTTGCAGTTTATTACATTTATCAAAGATATAAATAAATGAAAAAAATAAAATTGACGATAAATGATAAACGTATGCTTACCAGAATAGGAGAGAGTTGTCCTTGGACGTCCCCAGCTCGCATAATCAAATACCAGACACATATTTCCAAATTTGGATTTCCGATAACTTACCGATATTTTTCATAATCCATATGGTTTAAAATACATAGATAAAACCATGGGAAATGCAAGTATGAGATTAATTTGGAGAAACTAATTTCGGAATCGAAAATAAATATTATAATACATTTTCGCTCGTTTTCGAGAATCGATTACTTCCATGAAATTTTTATAAATATTTACTTGCCTTTTATAAGCCAAATCTTTAGCAGTTCTTCAAGAATGGACCTTTAGCTAAATAATTATGACGTTTTTTACCTTGTCATTTATTTAAATTCTTATTTATTAAACAAAACGCGGACTGATGTCCTAAATTTACAGTCTATCATATTGTAGAAAACTTTTCGTGGTAAAACTAGACCTATGAACCTCATACTTTAGAAATATGTAGTAGAAGGTCCGATGTAATGACAAAAGTCAGTAATATTTTAATAAAAAATTCTATTGCATCTGATAACAAACATAGAAAAGCACTCGTTCACTCTCAGGAACAAATCCCATACAAAAACGAGGGCGGAAAAAATTTTCGAATTTTGCGAAGTTAATTTTCTAATATACCTACAGCTTTTGGCCCCGCCAAATCGGTATAAGGTTATAAATAGTTTTTGAAACTGTCCATTAAGTATTCTCTCCCAAAAAAGGACTGAGGAGAATTAGAAACAACACTGATATCAATATGGAAATAGTACCCTCGCTGGAAAATAAGTTGACAAAAGAGACCCAGGAAAGATATTTTCGCGCATACGTTTTAAAGCGATGTTTCAGTTTTGTTAGCTGTCAAAGTTACTGTCTCATTAATGATCTACTATAGTAGCAACATAGCGAAAGCAGTTACGGATGAAATTCTTC
>KZ308295.1:804111-829772 GCA_000376725.2 Ladona fulva | reverse complement strand
CAAACATTGAAAATTATATTTGGAAAACAATTATATTTAATTATAAGGACAATATTTTTACATAGTACAATCTAGTTGAAAATATGTATATTTTAGCTTTAAAGTGGTAAAATTAAGATTTGATAAATTGGTCAAAATACATTAATTTTTATAAAAGAGTAATTAAGACATGATATAAATATTTGATAATTACATAAATACAATAAATATAAGGAGATAACACATTAAGAGATCCTTTACAAATTTGTTTTACAATAATTCTTGGATTATAAAATGTTACCAATCATGTTTGCAGTAACCATTTTTTTCACTTTTCTTTTTACTGTAGAAAAATTGTCAAGTGATTGTAATGATGATGATAAAAATAATAATAATGAATTGATTTAACCGGTAATATACACAAGTATGTATAGGATAAGAATAATTGTAAGACATTTTATAATTATCAACATTAATAAGTTGGTAACCCTACTTAGAAGTGGGTTTTATAAATCCACAAATGCCTTATACCGATTTGGCGGGGCCAAAAGCTGTATATTAGAAATTTACATCGCAAGATTCGAACATTTTTTCCGTTCTCGTTTTTTTATGAGATTTGTTCCTGAGAGTGAACGAGTGCTTTTCTATGTTTGTTATCAGATGCAATAGAATTTTTTATTAAAATATTACTGACTTTTGTTATTACATCGGACCTTCTACTACATATTTCTAAAGTATGAGGTTCATAGGTCCAGTTTTACCACGAAAAGTTTTCTACAATATGATAGACTGTAAATTTAGGACATCAGTCCGCGTTTTGTTTAATAAATAAGAATTTAAATAAATGACAAGGTAAAAAACGTCATAATTATTTAGCTAAAGGTCCATTCTTGAAGAACTGCTAAAGATTTGGCTTATAAAAGGCAAGTAAATATTTATAAATGAATTAAAAGTTCTAGGGGTCAAATGACCCCTTCCCGTCCTTCTAGGTAGGGCGAAACTCCCGTCCTCCTAGTGTTAATATATAAGACTACATAACAGTAGGAAAAGCCATACACTGCATTAAATTTGTCACTAATTTTCTGCCGAAAATTGTTGTATTCGAGAATTTAAAAAGGTACAGAGAATGGCGATACTTTTCGTTAAAAAATTACGTGAAATCAGGGACAGTTACTGAAAATCTTCAGAATGCAGAATGGCAATCTCAAGAAGATAAAAGATTTAAGGAAAGACTTAATTTAGTTAAGTTCAGAGAAGGTACATTTCTAGAAGATGTAGCTAATATTATGCGTCCCTTCTGTTACATAGGCCGTTCTAATTCTGAGAGAAAAATCAGAGAAATAGATACTAGAACATGTCACTTCAAAAATTTCTTTTTTTCCGCGAACGATACGCGAAACTAATCGATCAAGGAAATAAAGTACCCTGCCACTCTTCGAAAGGCAGCTTGCAGGGTGCATTTATATATGAAAACACTGGTAATTCTTTCTATTTTGGTTGCATTCTTTCGCCGTACTATAAAAGTTTCTTTTATACTTTACAACTTTTCCTACAAACAATTCCCTTCTAACTATTTTCATAAAATTAATATTTAATAATACAATAAAATATTTGTTGGTAAAATTTATTCGAGGAAGTGTTTTCTTTGTTCCATAAGGAAGTGGAAAGTGTTGAGATCTACTTGTTAATGCATGCATATTGCGTGGTCAGCCTACTCCAAATTTCAAATACAAAATTTGCTTTAACAAGGCGTTCTGAAAGGCTATATATACCCAGAAAGTCTTGAGGAATTCCATGTTACAGAAAGGTGATATACCACATGTTAGTATAAAGTAGTTTCTTGTAATTTAATTTTTTATTTTTAATGTTCGTAGAACATATTCTGACGATATATTGAATCGCTCTTCATTTTTCACTTACCTGAGGAATGCATTACTTACAAATTTATATCCTTTCTTGTTGATAAGCTAGTTCAGGGTACGTACTGCGTTCTTTAAACCATTCGGATCGCATATTAATTGCAAAATGTGTGCGCAATTTCAACCAAATGACCATATTACCTATCTCTTCTGAAGTCCGTCTATCAATACTGACATGCAACGCACCTATAAATTCATTGAAACGGTCGATTCAGATATATTTCATTTTTTGTGCATAATATTGTAATTTAAGAGCGATATGAATTAAGAATTATGTTATAATGATTTCGCGATATATATTTCCCGAACTGCAAACCATATAAGTTAAAAGAGATGTCATCCTTCGGTTGAATTAGCCCTCCATCACACTCTGGATCAATACGGTTCAAAAAAACGATGATATTTGAGAGGTGAAATATCGCTGAACCCCAACTGGAATGTTCGTTTTGACGCAATCGCTCAATTTCAGCTTCGATTCCGAATGAGACGGCACAAAAAGAGAGGAAATGTGCCTACGATTCGTATTGAAAAAACGGATGGTGTGTTCTCCACTCTAGATGACAAGAAAGGGAGATAACGCGTTACCTGAAACTATTCGTGGCGTATAAATATGGCTAGTCATCAGTGGAGAATATTTCGAGGAATGATACTGTGAAAATAACGGATGATCGCTGCCGAAAAAATGCATTTCTCAGATACGAACTCATCGGAAAAATTTCCGACGGTCTCCGATTCTTTTTTGTTTTATCTTTGAGTTATTCTTCCGAAAGCTCACCGTGCTTAAATGGCCACTTCCAAATTCCGCATATGTGTGAGAGTGGGTAGAAGGCTGAAAACCGGGCAAATCCAAGCTTGCCTATATTTTCCTGTCAAATGTTTCCATCTGTCAGAGGAAGCATACAATACTGACGTTACTGCTCTTTTTGCTGATATTGCACATCGTTTCCTTTTGCGAAAAATGTCGTGCATTTTAGGTAAAATAATTTCATTTGAATCTACCTCACTAAGTATTACAATTTTTAATTATTCGGATTAATTATTCAACTGTTGAATACAAGTTCCGTGCAGATTCCTATGCTCTGAACATGCATTTTGCTTGCGATTTGAATAGTTGCACTGCAGTAAAAAGAATGAGAAATAATAAAATTTCAGTAATTTTTCTGGCATTTCTGAATCTCGTTTTCTTAAGAATTTACGTTTCGACTATAAATATTATTGTAATAAGTATTTTATGCTATTGAACTCAGGAGTAATAAGCTGCAAAGAAAAGCAATCCGACGCGATATTTTTAGATTTTCGGAAAGCATTTGATAAGGTTCCACATAGTAAATTACTATGCAAAATAAAAGTGGCGGGCATCAATGGAGAAGTAATAAAATGGATTAAAGACTACTTTCCAACAGAGAACAACGAGTAGTACAAGATTGTGTAAGTTTCAACTGGGTTAAAGTGACCTCGGGTGTGCCACAAGGAAGTGTAATCGGACTGTTACTACTTTTAGTGTACATCAACGACCTTAGCAATAACATTGATAGTAAAGTTAGCATATTTACGGTAATTTATATGGAAATAGGAATTTCATATGGTAGATTAACCCTGTCGAATAATTTAGATAAAATTATGAAGTCGTGCGATGATTGGCAATTAGAGCTCAATATAGAAAACTGTTCAGTAGTTAACTTCTTTGATAGGGAAAATAATGCCAATGATACTTAGCGACTCCGAGGGACAGCTTTATCAGCGACTCCGAGGGACAGCTTTATCAACAGTAAAATCGGTGAAATATCTTGGAGTAACCATTACACGTAACTTTACCTGGAGTACCCACATTCGCAATATCTTATGTAGACGAGCATTTAAGAAACTTGGATTCGTGAAAAGAATCCAAGAGCGATGCTGAGTAACGATGGTCAGGCCTCACCTAGAATATGCGTGCCGTGTACGGGATCCTGCAGAAAAGTGTTCTTTTCGATATTTAGAAAAGGCACAGCGAAGGGCTATACGTTTTGTAAAAAATGTTACGATAAATCAGTGGGTGTTAATAAAATGCTTCTGGGCGCAGGTAGAGAATATCTATCAGATAGAAGATTTAAACAGACTCAATTCCCTCAACTCAATCAAATCAACACAAAAGTTGCCGACATAACCAGGGTCGGCAACCTTATAATTATAATATAAAAGTTATATTAATGACGGTAATAATAATTTTACAACCTTAATTGATATTTTCGTTTAAATTAATTTTAATAAACGATAAACATTATCTCTCGAGAAAGTGGAGAAAGTCTTTAAGAAATTGAAATTTTTAAAGTAATTAATTCATTGTAAGGGTCGTCTGCATGATTTCTAGCCCAGGGCGCAAACTCTCCTTGGCCATATATATGTATACATCGATAAGATAGCTTTCCTGAAATGGCTTCTACACCCGATTCTGGTCTACTTTTTCCAGCTGAGGAACTTTTATTCTCGTGGGTGTCTTTCCTTATCAATTTGTCACTCCGTCGTCTGTTTCTGCTTCGTCATTCCATCAGCGATATTCATTCCCATCCTCTGCTTGTATTTCTCATCGTTATGTCCCAAATCTCTGTCAACTGTCTTTCTTTATTCGTTCTGCGAATTAATTCTCTGACGTTTTCCAGATTTTCAATCATTATCCGTTGACGCAACGACTGTCCTCTCCTATTTTTCAAATTTATCGCCAACACTCTCGGATATGATGTTTTCACTTGGATCGAACTGATTTTGACACATTAGGTGATTAAATCATGAGATTTTCGCAAGATTTCCATGTTTCAAAATAAATGGTGTTAAATTTGAATTTCCGATTTCTTTTCGAAAGGGAACGATAATCTTCTTTTTACAGATATTTTTACGACTTTAAGATTTCTATTTGCTACTGCTACTTCGTTTAGAGGCTCGCTACACCTCAGTACTGATCTATAAATATTTTAAACTATTTAACTTTACAAGGATCCTTATTAAAGCACAAAATTGTAATTCCAAGGCCACATTATACATTTAGAATGGACTTAAGATCAGAGCTTCGCCCAGCCTACTTGCCGCCCGGGGGCGAACATAATGTGCCGCCCCTTACCATTGTTACTTACCATTGTTGTATGACTTTTTCCACAGCTTACGTTGGTCACAAAACATTAGAAACAATTAATTTAGCAAATTCCATATGCTGACATTAAATGTAAATGTTCATTATGAGTTATTAATTTACATTTCTTTTGATTATCATTACCTTGGTAGCAACAATATACGGAAGTGTAAAAACACACAAAGCTATTTATAAGTAAGATAGCAGTTTAGGGCCCGGTATTATAGTTAAAGTAAATATTATCTTTAATACCCATGCTAATCCATCCTATATATGTATATACCAAACCAATTTGTATTACTTCAGGATCGTAATTCATTAGACTACTTAAGGAGATAGAGCATGTTTAATTTCCATCAGACATTTGGTAATAGTTACTTGAATTTATATCTATTCAAGTTAACCTTAGAAGTTGATTTTAAGGTCAACAACTTTTTAACTGTAATAAGATAATACTTTTCTAGCCCACGAGTGAACTTCAAACGCAAATATTTCCATCGAGAGGACTTTCTCTTCCCCGAATTTTCAGCTCGTTAATCCCTTATTCTACGGGGCGAAAGTACAGCTTCCGAAAACAAAACCCACGATTTTTCGAAAGAGCGACAAACCGACGAAAATACTATTCATTCGACTATTTCCATTTCATTTGGCTGACTCCCTTTATTCTCCCTTCTTCCGATACCTCTTCCTTTTTTTCTGCTGTCCCTTTCTCTCCCTTGTTCTCCCCGAACATCCATTCTTCTCATTTGAAACCTTGGAGCGGTCCCACCGATGCCCCCCACCACACATCCCGCCCCCGCACCAATTTGTTGCTTCTGACGCGTTTCATAATCCCTATTGTAAGCCCTGGGGAACTGCCTCCCGCTCTTTAAGAGGGAAGCAACTCTTGTAAAAGCGAAATGGGGCATCAAAGAGAGTCGTGCGAAGATGAGCGGACGAGAAGTGCAACGAGAAAGAGAAAAAAAGCGGCCGTCGTATGTGTGCACTATTTTCTTTTTTCTCCCAATTTGAGTCCAAACGCCAGCAGGGAGACTCGCTTTAATATTTCTCAGAGCGGATGGTCGGGCGCTCGGTTGCCATGTGCGTGTTCCCTATCTGAACGTTCGAATCGCTCCGAAGGAGACTTTGCGCTAACAGCGACGGTTATATCCTGAGGATATCTGTCATTAGGCTGACCATGTCCCGAAAATTTGAAACCAGGACTGTTTCATTAGTGAAACTGGACGAGAGGGGACAAGTTTCTCGTACGATTTTTGGAGCGTACTTTTATTTTTCCAGCAAGAATATTGACTATTTATTTGATATGTTGTAACAGAGAAAAATTATCAACGAAGCAGATTTCCGTATTCTTGGGGAATTCTTCTTTGAAACGTTGTGTTCTGATGTAACCTGAAATTATTTATTCATAGCTGACACCGAAATTTATTTCAACACTGCTTTCTTTCAATTTCAAGCTGAAGTATGATCAGATTCTTAAGCGAAAAAGAATTCTCGATTAGTAAATGAATAATTACCGTAAACCGGGGTTACTTGAACCCAAAATTTCTAATTTTTTGGANCTAAGCAGGGTTACCAACTTATTAATGTTGATAATTATAAAATTTCTTGCAATTATTTTTTCAGATAAATCTCGAGCAGATGCCTTGTGATTAGTTGCAATTATCTTTGTTGAACAATTATGAATGCATTTCAAGAGTACCAACTTCATAAGGTAGGGTTGCCAACCTTCGGAATGTATCTCTTAATAGGGTGTCATGCCCTTTCTGTATTTATAAATAAAGAGATTTCCTGAGCACAGATTTTCTTTGTATAAATGTTGTAAACTCTTTGGGAGCCAATATAAGTTTATAAACTATTAGGAATCAGGGTGGCCAACTTCTCGGACTGTTTAATGAAGGAAAATATCAGATTTTCATGTACAACCAAGTAATTTATTTGTTTTTCTTGATTTTTATTTGTTTTTCTACACGAAATCGCAGGGCTATCAATTCAATGAATTATATTATCAACATGTGAAATTTTCTTTACTATTTCCACCCTTTTTTGAGTGTTACATAAACATATTTAGCTTGTTTTTTATACATCTGGACTTTGTTTATTACTATCCCAAATTAAAAGAAAATAATTGAAAATTCTGTCGTATATCATAAGAAATATTTAACGAAACACACAATCAAACGTTGTTGTAATAAAATATCGGGCTCTAAAATATTTTCCAGTACTATATCCAGGGATCGATTCTTGAACATCGTGAAAATTTACAATTTGATACTAGAGCTACTCGGAGTCAGGTTTTAAGAGAAGATAAATTTGCTTTGGGCTTTGAACCTTGGAATAAATTCATTACAAACTTTCGAGCCTGCTACAATCCAGGCGAAAGTGTAACGGCCGAAATTTTATAATTATCAACATTAATAAGTTGGTGCTAGAGAAATACGATCAAATTTATAATTGTGCTTGGGACAGATTCGTGGTAGCTATAGAGAGTCAAAGATATGTAACCACTAGGGCATTACAACAGTGGGCCATGTCTGCCGCAATGCAGTTTTTATCGAAAGAATTTAAATTTAACGCTTCGGAATCTTGAGCCAATAGATTTAAAAGAACACATGGTATAAAACAACGTAATGTTGCAAATTATGTACCTAGTAGTGATATTTCACAATGGATGACATCCTCTCCGTGGCAGAAATGTTTCAACGACAAACCATTTCTATAATTCCTGAATTTCACCCGCATTATGTAATTAACGCTGACTAGCCTGGTTGTGAATATCGGGTGAAAGTACAGCGAAGATTAAGTATACAGTGAGAAAAAAGAACGGAGGTGTTTTTAGGCTATTTCTCTACTAGAAACTTCGTGATACATAAAAACCTTAAAAAATGAAGAAAGTAAAAATGGAAAATTAAAAGGGAGGGTTTCAAGCAGCAATGTTAAAATTTATAAGCAGTCGATTCTTACAGGAGACTTTCATATTAGTCTGGAAACGAACCCAAGACCATATTGAAAAACTCTTTGCCGTTTGCGTTACGAAAACATGTCTAATGACAATATCTTGGTTATCAATTCTTTATCGTTCTGGGAAGTGCTCAAAATAAATTCTCTATAATCCGCACCAAGCATACTTTACGGAACAAATTGAGTATTTGGGCCTTCTGGGAATCAAAGCTATGATAGCTATGTTCGATGTCTCACTTTTCTTCGGGGTTTCCCGTTGGTACTGATACCACATAAAAGGGCCAAGTCAAAGACACTTGTAGTTACGGCTGAGACTCCATAACCTACGTGCAGCAGTATAATGTATACTGGAGTACCTACCTANAAATCGAGAACACAATATGGAATCACATGTGAAATAATGATGTCTTGGAATTTGTATAATTTTTGGCAAACAAATTGTGACAAGTATCTACAGGGCGATAAAAATCACCCCCTTTTAATAAGTTTCGGTGGAACGATTTTTCTGTCTATATGACACCACTTGTACTGCAAAATGTCTTTCTTTTGGCCATTTCCAGCCTCTTTTTGCTTTGGGTCCAAGTAACCCCCAAGGGCTCAAGTACCAAGTACCTCAAGTACCAAGGGGTTTACGGTACCCATTTTTCTCAAGTTAGAAAATAGGAAGCATATTTTAGATAAATTTAACTCGGGAAAAGTACATTTTTTTTATTTAGGCGATTGTGCAAGAGATTCGCTGACCGATCTGTCGCAATGAAAGTCGCATGCAGAGTCAACCTAAACATAATGAGCGAATTATATTTATATATAATCACTTTGATTCTGATATGCTTTTTGAGGATTTTAATATACGGCAATTTGTCCAAAATGTTAATGTTTGCAGCTGTACTAAACATAAATTCAATTCTTGTTTTTAAAATGTACTAGGAGGTGGAGTGTGTATTCTCCATTGTATGTACCATGTGATGAGGACGCGATTCTAACATTTCGCACGATTTGTCTCAGCATCGAGGTATCACAATTTCATCTTTATTTTCGGAGTAAGCCATGATAGATATATCACGAATGGCAATGCGAGTCAAATTATAGCTTCAAATCACAAAATCGTGGTCTATTATTTGGTGAAAAACCAGGAGTTGGAAAGTACTAGGCTGATTTCCGTCTCTGATGCTGAAAGAGGCTTGGACAATGCTGGAGTGGTTTCGAGAAACATACAAAACTAAGAATTATTTTTAGTAATTAAATGGGCTGTTTAATATTTATGTTGAGGTATTATTTATTAGATAGATAAAAGAAAGCATGCATGTTTTTTGAACAATCTCTAGCAAATCGTGCTAATTAATATTTCGTTGGTGTACATTAATGAAAAAGACCCGTTAGTAAGTACGTATACGTCAGTGTTGTTATAAAGAGGAGACCTCAATTAAGGTGTGGCTGAATTTGGCCAATGTTAGTGATGTATTCCATTGATTTATTAACTTTGTGCTGTAAAAGCCGCTGAAGCAGATTCTTAGAGGACAAAGGAATAACAAGTGTGAAAAATAGCGACACGACTGGGACTCGAACCCAGGTCTCCCACTTTCCGGGCAGGTATTCTAACCACTGAACTACCTGCCCGGAAAGTGGGAGACCTGGGTTCGAGTCCCAGTCGTGTCGCTATTTTTCACACTTGTTATTCCTTTGGGATTTTCGTTGGTTTTCAACCAACTAAGTTACCTTCCTTTCCTTTATTCTTAGAGGACAGTCTAAGAACCGGGATGGTGTTTCATCCTGCATATGACAAGTCATTCCTAGCGCGTTGAAAGCACTGCAGAGAGTTTTTTGTCTCTTGATAGTTGGGATCAAAACAAAACACCGTATTCCGACTTTTTATTGAATATCATGCCCTTTGATAAAACTAATAACAAAAAGATATATGTTAGACAACATTGGTTCTTACATTGAAATTAAGAGTTAATTTCCTTGCGATATTCTCATATTCTTCTCGCACAATTATACCCCAGTCAATTTATACATCCTTCTTGCAAGAAGTCATGCAGCTCTAATGTTTTGCTGTTAAGATCTATTTATAAAGTAAAAAATCGATCTTCGAATAACCAGTAACAACAATGCAATTCAACGCCATAATGCATAAAAAGCGATTTAGATTTTTTTCGATTTTTTTCTAAGTATCTCCTAAGATAAGCATCCTAGGTAAAAATTGAATGGAATGCGCTTTGAAGTAAATAACATTTTCTACATTTTAAGCCATAAATAAGCTACACATATTTTACAATTCTTAAAAATTGGTATAAATTAGTTGATAATATTTTACCAAGAGTGAAACATTTTCGTTCTGGTCGTGTATCTTTCTACATTTACATCTACATCAATACCCTACTATCCATATTTCGGCGTGTGGCAGGGAGTGTATGAACACCGGATGTTCGAGCTATTTCTTTATCTTGTTATTGTATCGTTCGCGGAAAGAATGAGTCCTTTAACCCACAAGTCCTAGCATCTATTTCCCTTATTTTACGCTCATTGTCGGATCGGCCAAAATAGCAAAGGGGTCGCATAATATTCATTACGTCCTCCGCGAACGCACTGTCTCGAAATTTATCAAGTAATCGCAGCCTAGCTTCTAATCTCTTATCTTTCAAGGATTCCCAACCTGCGTCCGAGAGCATTTTGGTAACAATTGCTTTTTTATCGTAGCATTTTTCACAAAATGCTTTTGCGCTGAACTTTGTCGAGTTCGCGGGTGCACGTTTCATTCGTTGAAATCTAGGAAAATAGCGTCCACCTGCTTTTTACTCTGGGCAGATTTAGAAATGTCGTGAACGAATAGCACGAATTAAGTTTCGCATAATCGGGTCTCGTATACCCGAACTCGGGATACCCGTATACCCGAACGTTCCTTTTAAAATCGCATAAAACAGAAATTTCGCAAGAATAGATTTTGTGGAAAATCGATTAAACAGTTTTAATTACGACCTAAAAGAATTATATGCTATGAAAATTAATTAATATTATGTAAATTTTGCCTTTGATGTGTGATTACTATGATTATTGTTCCATCAGGAGATTAACATAATTCTGATTCCACAGACGTATTATCGTTCCTACATGACCTTTCGCAATGTCGAGTCCTCTTTTGTGTGTGAGATGAGAGGGCTATCAGCCATTGAAAGCGAAGGAGCAAAGGGAGCCGCGTTGGAGACAAGCTGAAGCAAAAGAATATAGCAGAGGTCGGCTTTGCTAATAATGTAAATAATTTATGGTTAATCAAATGATGCGGACGATTAGCTAAAGGGGGTTTTAGCCCATATGAGATGGGGAAAATCCGCCTTATAAATAGTGAGTACAGTGACTTGAGCTGTATTATTCCCATTTATTTCCTCTGATAGAGACCGGGAGAAAAGCGCGTAATTGGTGTGTTTTAAGCAGGAATGTTTCAACGGGGCTTTACTGTATTAGAACCTATACGGTAGCTATCTCAACCTGAAATTTTGAATCCCAAGAAAAAAGGGACCTAATTAAGGCTGACAGTATTCGAAGCTGAAATCTTCCATCATCCGGGGAGATATCGAGCCAGAATATATTTTCAAGGCGTTTTTGGGAGACTCTGCCTTTATTTTGCTTGTAGTATGACATATTGTTCTAGTATAAGATGTAATGAAACAAACAGTAACTTTCTAAAGATTTGGAAAATATTACGATGATTTTTAATAAATATATTAATTAAAGTTAAATGGAGGTCATGGAAAGTATATTAATTTCCTATATCATGGTTAGCTTTCCTGTCGCGTAAAAATTGCACTGTTATGATCCCTATTTCAAGCTATCGTAGAAAAAGAATCCAGAAATGCTGACCACATTAAAATCAAGTTGAAAAAATTGCTACGCTCCATTCGAAATCAACGTAATTTCTCAAAAATTTAAATGCAAATAAAAATCGAACCGCAATGCATAGTCCGAGATGAGACAGTATTAAATAGTTATCGGATTTTTTTCAAAATTGGAGAAAAATGGATAGCGAGAATAATTGGGAAGTACATCGTGGAACATTTGGGAGAGTCCGATCGGGGAAAATAAAAATTAGAGGCCATCTTAAGGAAGAGTTTCATTGATTTATAGTCTTATTGCGCGAATTCTAGATAAGCGAAATAATGAATGCAGATGCAAATACAAACTCCTCACTTTAACCTTCTCTCTCCAATCTTGCGCTTTATTTCCAATATTCTTATAGTCGATCTTAATGGCAGCACACTGCCTCTACGACATCGATTTCGAAGCTGTTTTTCTCGAAAACCACACAGTCCGTTGATTCTCTTCGTTTAAAATCCTCTCCTCAATATTAAGAGTTTGACCTCTTTCCCGTGCATTGTGGAAACAGGGCTGAAATATTGCTCGGGAAGATTTCGATTTGGCAGCGTACAAATAACCCGATAGAGGTCTCTA
This sequence comes from Ladona fulva, assembly GCA_000376725.2. Classification (NCBI taxonomy): domain Eukaryota; kingdom Metazoa; phylum Arthropoda; class Insecta; order Odonata; family Libellulidae; genus Ladona; species Ladona fulva. Next base: position 817,370 of record KZ308295.1, on the reverse strand, counting down.
TTACACACGGCACGTAGGGAGTTTTTTTCTTGGAGCAAAAAAAGTGGCGATAGCGATGCTCCGAATATGGGATTAAACCAAAAACTGCTTCCATGGGATGGATAGTGGGATATCAAATTTCAGTGAAGATAATCACGAACGGGGAGCGTAAAATTGCAAGGAACATCTGTCGGTGCTGCGATAACGGAGTGTCTTTATTTATCTCACCTCAGGATCTTCGGTATATTTATGAATCTTCATCATCACGTCCGACCGACATATCGCACCAAAGTAATTCCTTGCATTATACTTTAGTCGAGGCATGGAAAGGCAATGTAACTTATTTAAAAGTATGTAACTGAAATGCCCGTTGACTCTCAAGGGGGGAGAATTATAGATGTATGTATAATGATTGCAGTCCCATTAGAAAAAAATAATCAAAACACTCTCATCTTAGCTTATTCTTTTAGGATTTGCTATCAAAAACGAAAATTACCAGCCTCATCAACATATAGAATTTCTTCCTTATGAAAATTGAGAGCAGTTCGTTCGATGATTTTTCTGAGGATGATTCACATTAGAAATAGTGCATGCCAACTGTTGGAACGAACTTTACTTGTACTTTTTATGGAAGCACTTTCAACTGTCTGGGGTCGAACCATAGACCAATACGCACACGATAAGAGGTCCATAATATGCGGGCTCTGGATTTCTATCAATGTGCAAGATTGCAAGTTTTGCAAAATCTGGATCTTGAACTTAAGGCAGAGAGACTCGTCCCCACTCAAAATTTTAACACATTATCTGATCTGACAAGTGCCACAATAATAAGTAAAAAAAATTAGATGGCAAACGCAATGAGATGTGCATTTTAGCTATTATTTGCTGGACATAATACTAACAAGATGAGATAGGGGATTGTATATGATTCGGGAAGTAGATTGATGTTACACGCATCCTCTTCCTCACGACAAAAGGCAGCTCGTAAATATCCCAGTTATAAACATAAAGAATGTTTTAAATCAGAGTAAATAAGCGACAGTGTCGTACAACGAAGTACCGCTAGAAGTTAGGGTATTGAACATTCGCATAGTAAATAAATACTCTTCTTAAATATTAAGTGCATGAAATTAAATCTTGGGCTCCTAGATATCGATGTGGGTAACGCGTTCGACCGGTCGGAAAGCAGTCTTGGGTTCGATTCCCGGAGGGAGCACATATGTGTTAAAATTACTTCAGCTGTCGAAGTACTTTTAATGAAACTAATACAAATTAAATCTTAAAATATAAACACCTCATAAGAAGAATTTATTTTGTCGAAAACAATTTGTTACGGTTACCAGAATGTTTCTTACTGTTACTACCGCTAGATACTTCCCTGTTGTCTGTAAAGATATAGTTTTTCGTACTAAAGAAAAATTAAAGGAATAGAAAGTCGCAAATTATCTCAAAATTACAATACATCCGTGCAGAGTACGTTTTCTTTACCTTCCCAAAATCGATATTTACGTTTTTCTCGCATGGTGTCGTTGAGAAACATAAAAATAAGCCTTAGTTCCACGAATACGGGATTTTCCGAAGGAAATAAACTGCTATTTTGAATGAAGTCCCTCGCATGAGTCGCTCCGAACTTGTTATCATACTAACAGTAGAATTCCGCGTGGTAAAGTATAATGATGATAAATGACGGTATTTCACCGTAAGGGTACTAAAATTCTGTATTCGCAAAAATGGAAACATTGGTATAGTTAGAGTCCAATTCGAATAACTATTGGAGCGCGTATTCATTTATCCTGGCTACATTTCTTGAGAGATTTTATCTCTATCGAGTCTCGTTAACGTAACAGAAATATATAAATAAAGCAATGAATAAATAACATATTTTCGTATTAAAGTATTCCACACAAAAAACTATATTTATGACAATTCCCGTCAAGTTCTTTGAAAATTGGTAGAAGACAAGTTGAAAGATTTAGAGAAAATTACTTTTTCAGGGAATTAATTAGCAAATAAAACCATATCATTATTCATGTAAGAATTTAAAGGTAAATTATGATATGTGTCAAGGAAACAGCAAAGTATACTACATCAGCGAAAAATATATGATCTCAAGATAAAACTAATTAACCAACCATCCTGTTTAGGTCTTTACTTCTTCATTTACTCCCTCTTCCAGTCAATGCTGATACTTTTTCGAGATAAATTTCTCCTAATCCCTTCTTTCTTATGCTCAAACCCTTTGCTATCCCTTCCCTCCTCCAATTACCGTTCTCACCTTTTGTATTGAAAGTATATATATTTTTTATGCATTTTTTCTGGTTGCCTGATCTCAGCTATGCATCGGCCAAACTTTGCAACCCTGGTAAAATATTCTGCACACCTCTTTCATCAGAATTACTATTCAGCAACCAGCCTAATTTTAGTTAAGGGCTATTTCATAAATGCATTCTAACATTTATGTAACGGTACCCAGTAATCCTATCTATAAAGCCGCCAGTGTTGTATTGCAGGGGATAAAGCATCATGTAATTTTAAAATTTTATTTTCGGGGATTAAGAAGCTTAGGTGAACATTTATGATAGGAATTCCATTAATTGCAATTCGAAAAGTATTTTGTACCAAAGTAAATTTATAGGATCGTTAACTATAAAGGCATTATCCTTAAATTTGATTATTGGGAAATATCATAAGTGCTCAACCTTTTGAAATTATTATAATATATCAACCGGCAATTGGGAGACCCGGGTTCGATTCCCGGTCCCGTCAGACTTTTTTCAAGTCCATTCTTCCTTAGGGATTTTTTCCTGGGTGTGCACCATCTTGCGCAAAGTCACCAACATTTTCCTGTAATTATAATATAGTTTCAGAATAACTAGAAAGGCGGATCTTTTTAATAAAGGACAACTTATGGATGGAATTAAAAGTCTCCGAAAATCTTTAAAAAGAAATGGAATTAGTGTGAAGTGGCGTAACTTGATCGAAAGCCATATTATGAAAGATGAGAAATAGTTTTTAGTTTTATAGTGCTCATCGGAACTGATTATTCACGAACTAATGTTAAAATAATTCCTTAATTCTTGAGAATGATCCAAAATTCTAGCACCAATCCGGTATAGTGATCCATTCGGAGATGAATGATTTGAAATATCGCATGGGAGAGGCTGCGTATCAATGTGTGGGCATCACTGAGAGTCAACAGTGGGATCAAAAAATGGAATGTTTCGTTTCTTGAAGCGATCTGATATCTCCGTAGGCATTTGTAATTCAGGAAATGTATTCATCGGATGATACAAAGGATTTAAAATGCAGGAGAGTTGAAGCTATCTCTTGAATATCACACCGAGTGGCAGAAAAAATACCCTCCCTGTCTCACATAAAATGGAATCAAAGCTGAGTTCGAAAAAACGGCTATAAATCTTCTCCGAATTGAAATATCCGAGCGGAATTTTCGTCGGCCATTATTTAGTCTCGAACAAATAGCTTACATAATTTTTGCTGCTTATAGAACGCATAAAGTATTAAATTAATGATAGTATTCTTAAACAAAAAATCACATAAATAATCACATAGTTACGTAAATACAAATCTGCATCGTAAATTGTCTAATGTATCTGAAGAAATGAGAGCTATCACTAATCATAATGGGAATGAAATATTCGCTTCGTTTTCTGGAATACACGTTCTTGCAAAAGGAAGAATATCTATAATCAAATTATAAACCAGCTTATAGCAATTATATTATTAGTTCAGTCAATCGTGCGTTTGTTTAATGCGTTTGAGCTCCTGACAAATGTTTTCTCTCAAATAAGGTATTTCCATATGTATATTCTTGAAAAAATGGCGTCATTGACAATATTAGAACTCATGTTTGAACAAATTTCTTGATCATCAGATATTTTGGTCACTACAACTGCTGCACCAATGAACTCTAATAAAAAATCGAAATATGCATTTTTCACTTTATAAGAAGTAAAAGTTTAGGTTGAAACAGAATGCCTTTATCACTGAAGATTTCGACTTGTATCATTTTAACTAATATGATGCATTTTTTCTGTAACAGAGATTCAGTATGAATTAGAGTGCATTTTAGAACTATGCTAGTATTGCTCAATAATTTGTAGTATCTTAGAGAGGTTCAGCGGTGTCTTCCAGCAAAATTCTGATAAATTACCGACAGACCGCAAGTCATAACTTTACAATTCCGTTATGTGCAACCTGCAAAATATTGCTTAGCTGAGGTTTACCATAAATATGGTTGCTGATGAATACACTTACAATCAAGCCGAGCAAAACTTGTGATAGAATGTAAATTTCCCCTTGTGGTTAATTAAAATGATTTGAACTCTAATGCATATCAACATATTGGAATAACAGGTGTGAACAATAGCGAATGACTGAGACTCGAACCCAGTTCTCCCACATTCCGGGTAGGTATTCTAACCACTGAAGTACGATGCTGCGTCTTAGGTAGATAGCGGTAGTTCAGAGGCTCACTGGTAATCGGTGGTTCAGCGATTAGAATACCTGCCTGGAAACCGGGATACCTGAGTTCGAGTCCCAGTCACGTCATTTTTTCACGCCTATTATTCCTTAGGATTTAGTCACACGGCTTTTCCGTGCAAAGTTATACACCTTTCATTAATCCTTATGAACGTATCGTTGGTCATAATAATTTTGCTATTTGCCTTTTTTCGGTGACATGTCCCTCTCTAAATTACCCTCAGTAAGAGAGATAATCTATGCATTTATGATAGTTATAAATGGAGGATTTTCATTTAACTAATTTTTAAAAATATGGAAATAATAAAAATATGCTTTTATTTTTCAAAATGATCATCATTAAGCATGATAATTACAGTTCCAAGGAAATATTCCTCTTTAATTTAACTTTATTCTGATGCGGAAGTTAAGATATTGCTGGGAAAGCAGTTCCAGTTTACAGCCATTCCTTCGTACTTATGCAGTTAATTCCTATATCCTCACTATTCCTAGTTGTTTGAGGTTTGTTACTGTGATATTGTTTTTAAACATTAGAGGATATAGTCGATACAAAAACTTTTAATGGGATAAGGAAGTAGTTTGTTTCTTTATGGAGTTGTGGCTGCGTTTGTCGGTGGGTTGAATGATTAACCGCTTAAATTGAAGTCGATTCGAAAAATTTTCGGCGCGATTGCGACAAGGACTAAAAATAATTCGAAGAATATTTTTATTTCAAACCGTGTTAAAATGGAATGGTGAAAATGCCCTCCCGTGGAAATTGTAACTCTACAACTCTTTCAAAGTGGCAATACCTTTATTTCCACCGTAGGTTAGCGTCATCTAATTGAAAAACGTGGCTGGAGATCGGTGACATCCACTCCTCGTTATATCTACGTATTAAATTCCTTCGTAAATGAGGAACAATGGCAGATTTTCGAAAAAAAGAAACTCGTGGATTTGAGTGGAAGGGGAGAAAAGAGATGGCAGTTCGTTCGTTACTTGATTCGTGCCCGCCAGCGCACCCCCGCGTTTTCATTCATTTCCTTTCGCCTCCTCTTCCGCCGAAAGTTTTTTGCGCCCCCTTTCATCCGCCGAAGGGTAAACATCGCGTGTGCGCGCGTCTGAGACGAGGGATGATGAGGAAACAAAACTCGCAGAAAAAGAGAACGAGATGGGTTTCTTGAGGAGACAAAGCACAATTTAATATAGGATCTTCGAAAACCGCCGTCGCCTAGTTTTCGTCTCACACGGGATCTTGAGAGATTCCCTTATATAAACACCCACTCGCACGTTCCCTGTTTGCTCTGCTCTACGCGCACTTTACCTCCTTCCAAAATATTTAAAATATTCCTGAAATTTATCTTTCGAAGTGTTGCTAGTGTTACGGAGTGTTGTGTACCTCAGGGGAAACAGTGAATGAAAATATTGTGATTTAACAAAATGGAAATCTGTGTTGAGAAATTTATGAGAAATAACAAATTGATATTTAAAAGATTTCTCATACTTTTCTTACCTATCTCTCTCTCTCTCTGTTATAGTTAGACCATGGTTACTTCTGTCTCTTGTCGTTTTCGTTCACACTTATTACTTTTATCTACTTCTTACATTTACACTTCTTCATTTCTTACTTTTATCTACATTTACATATTCCAAACATCTCTAATTCTGCCCTTAGTAACCTATAATATGAATGAATAATCCATAGTTGTCTTTAATTTTTAACTTTAAGAAAGAGTCCGGGATCAGTGAATTTATTCCTGGGCAATGCCAGTGAGAGTTAAAATATCTCGATGTAAGTTACGATCGGAATTGGAAAAGGTTTAATTTCCTTGTTCTTTTTGAGGGACACCATTTTTAGTTTCAAGATTCTGCGATGGAGCTTAATTACGTTTTTCCTATTTGTTGGTGAACTCTTACAGTTACCCATTTTTATCGTAGCACTAATTGTCCCATTTTTAATTAATAAGTGGATCTGTATCATAAAATTTGTGAGTATTTTGTAGTATTTTAACCAGCTCAACAAATGGCAAACGTTTGTAAATAAATGAAATTGGAATTACTAATATCACACCAATGCCGACCTAGAGGGTTAGCGTAGTAGCCTAGCAACAGGAGTTCTCAGGTTCGAATCCTGGTCACGAGATAGTTGTACTTGTTGTGATATTAAAGTATCAACTGTAGGAGTTGTCTTTTAGAAATGAGATTTAAGAGAGTCTTAGTTATTATTATTTTTATATCTGCCTGTACATTCGTACCAGTACCTTATCGGAGTGTGGAATGGGACGTAAATGCCAAGTGATAAACCTATCATTTTGGTTTATTCTTGATCGAAGAAACGATTTTTGAAACGAATTGCCCTCGCGTCTGTGTCTCTTATTTAACTTTTGTTGCAAACTCAGCCGCTCTTATTGGAAAGTATTATAATATATTTTACTTCTACAGTGAACGCACTGTTTGGGAATCCGGTTATAGCCTTAGTGTAGTATCTTATTAACAGTGTAGGAAATTAAAGAGTCGTTGTGGTTGAATGAATACTTTTCCCGATTTCCCAGATACTTTTTTTCGATTTCCCAGATAGGTTTATCAGAGAAATTCAGTTATCCAAATCAATATGTTTGTTATGCATCAATTAAATCATAATTTATTATTCGAAATCATTATCGAAAGTGCGGACTTCGAAGGAAATGGAATGATTAAAAGCTAATTTTCGCGCAATTCGGCCACATTCGGTTTTTGTGGTGAATGCATTTAATGGATAAACATGCTCATGGTGGCTAAAAATATAATTTGCTTATAATCGGATCGAATCCGATCATCCTTTAATTGCCGTATTTACGGTATCAAATTAGCACTATTCAGATTTGAAAAGCATCGATTATTGCTTCAAGGAGTGGTGTTTTTTCCGAGAAGTAATCTATTAATCATTTGTTCAAAGAGCAGTTTCACGTATCGGACGATAGTTGTGCTTAAAACTTGTTTAAAAATAACCAGAGAGTGGTAAAATCCCTGTTTTCTCAGCTTTTACTTCTACATCCGACATGAATCTAAGCAATCATCGGTTATCTATAAATCCAAATAATTAATTTAAATCTTTCTATTAAAATTAATTAATTATCAAATGTCATTATTAATTGTCAGCTATTTAGTGTTTATTATATTAACAGGATTGATGTACGAGTACTAGTGATTTAGATTCCATATTTACTTGTTTAGCGCTTTAGGTACAGTAACATGGTGGTAGAAGGAAGAAAATTACAAATGTGAAACTAAGGCCGAAGACTCGAATTTAGGTTGCAAAAGATATAAAGGAGGCAAAAAAGCAACCGAATAATGCACGTGAGAAAATGGGATTCTGCAACGTGATCGTATGTAAATAGTACAGTGCCTAGTGAACTCAGGAAAAACAAAGCCTAGATAATTTTTTTTCCTCCTGTTAAGAAGTAATAGTTTCAACTTTTATATAAATGTGGTATAAGTAATTCCACTATCCGAATTTCTTTAATTTTTTACCATTGGAATTAATAGACTGTGCGCCATATTCTCAAAAATTTTTCTTTAATGGAGTGATTAACAACTAAGTAATTATATGTAGGTAATTGTACCAACTGTTAATATTAAACAATGGACAATAGCTTTATTTTGTGCATAAGGCAAGATCTAAAACGACTTTAATATTTATAATTCCACAACTTAGAGATTACCTCATTGATTCTACCACTTATTAAAAGGGCCAAAAAAACTTGAGTATATTAACTATTGGGAGTTGGTAAGTGCTTATTTAGAGTACCTCTGGTTTTACCAATTGATACTCTCGCAAATGGTCCAGAGCTGCATTGCTCAGAAGGGGAACATTGAAAGATGCAATCGGTGGTAACAAAATATTCCATTGACACAAGGACAATTGTAAGAAATTCGACGAATTTTCCAAACTGTTCATGTAAATTCGTAATCAAAAGATCAAGAAAAATGTTCACTCATTCAGTGCTATAAATGTAATAATAATGAAATACAATTAGAAATCAACAATACATTCGTGAGAAAATGGTGATGAATCTATCAATTTGGCCAGGGACTGTAGTTAAGTAATAAGCCACTTCTATTGATTTACATGGAATAAACCACATCGTATGATACTATATTGTGAATAACGAATTTTATTAAGGTATGCACTATCTTCCAAAAATCTATACTTTCTTCCAAAAACGCAGTATATTTCACGTACACCGGTTGATGTAGGATAGCACTAGAAAGGGATGCGTCCCATCTCTGCGTTAAAAGTCTTCTGGTTGAGAGAGCAATGCAGTATGCACTTCCTTCTTACATCGCCTTCCCCCACTCAGCGACGTGCCTATCAATTCGAATCGCAATTCCTCGGGGTTACGATAGAGGGCGCTGGAAATGCGGATATCCGCCGTGTAAGGAGAGATGAGTCTCGCCGACTCCATTTTTTCCTTTCCTCCCGTAATCCCCTTCCCATAATCCCCTCGCCTCTCGGAAAATCGCATTTCCACGCCCTTACCCTCTTCAGGGCCCGTGAAATGGATGCTTTCTCGCGATGCGTGTGATATTCACAGAGTTTACTTTTCTTCTCTCTCCTCATTTGGACGCTCTCTTGCTAGGCGTGTGGGATGCAGCACATCTGCCACCATCTCAAGGAGGTTCACCAAATGGTGTATTTTTCAACTGAAGGTCGTGAGTTCCTTCCCAGCACTTCTGTAGTTCACATCGACGTTTTGAAAACTTCGTTTGCATATTGAGAAACTGACGTCAATGCTTTTGCACCGATTATACAGAATTATAAAATGTATGCAGAAGAGTAATTTTGAGATAGGTCACCAAACAGGAATCGAAAAAGTACGGTATTTACTCTGGAGCGAAAAGCGAACCTTAGCCGAGAAATTAGTAAATTCAATTTCTTACATTTCTTGAACCTGAACGAAAACGGAAAACCTATTTTTTCGCTACAATTTCTGTTCATATACGCCTATGAGAATTCTCCTTGCGGAAGATATGGTCTTTTACTTAAGTACAACGCAGTTTTAACACTCCCCACTACTTTCACTACAGTGTACACTGCACGTAGTCACATCCTCACCACCCTCAGAACATTTCATTTGATTTTCTTCGCAACATTACAGAAAAGTAGAACAGCGTCAGTCTAACATTGCTTCCTCTTCAATATAATCCTTTTTCCTATTTCACTTTTTTACCTAGTGAAAAAGGTACACATAGTAAAAATTACAGACGGATTAAATTACTTAATTCTCCGAGCAAAAAATCACCATCAAACCTGATCAAATTTGGCCAAGGAGCGAAACCGAAAGTATTGGGGTTTAAGGATGCAAATCGCTCATTAATAGTAGATTTGAACGTTAAACTACGGCGACAAATAGTACGTAAAACAGACTTCCTATAGCATTTATGGAGCTGATAAAACCTTTGTATCCAACTGTTTGATCCAGTATATTGAGTCTGTAAATTGGTTCCCAGAAATACAAAACTTCACATGTTTTTCCCTTTGGGAGAAAATAGCCTTACACACTGTCGCATTCCAAAAATGAATTTAAAAATAATAAAGAAAAGTTCGAATGTAAAAAATTAAGATTCCTTTATATCCAACGTTTTCCTGCAGTATTTATGAGATTTGGAAAAGAACTAGATAATAATTTTGGAACGGATATAGTAATCCTTTGTAAGATTTTTAAGAATGCTTGATTCGAAATCTATCGGAATCAGAAGAAGTGCTGCACTGAATTTCCGTGAAAATTAGCATTAGCCACATTTGTATGTACATACTAAATTGACCCCTTCATTTTGATGAATATATTTTCGTTTGTTTTTTGGTACAAAATGGGCGAGAATTTACCTTTTATTTACTTTTTCTCAGTGTAGATATGAAAGCTACAAGAGAATGAGTGAGGTTGAATAATGGCATTAATAAAGGTTTCTCCTTTTTGAATGCTATTAAAATTATTACTTGTGGAGTCATTGTGATTCACAATGTGAACTACTGTTTTTCTTAAAGCATTCATACTCAGTAAGAAAGGACTAGTAACCTCACTTTCCGTCATAGTGAGCCTCATTTCCTAGCTCTGGAAGCTAATGATAAGGTTCTAACCAACATCGCTCTGATTTTCCCCTCAGAATCAGAACGGCCTATTTAACAAGGAGGACGCATAACATCGGCTTCTACGAAAGTAATTTCTCTGATCTTACTGAATTTGACTTACCGTACTGAATTGAGTCTTTTTTATTAATCTTCTATCTTCCGGAGATTCCCATCCTGCATCCTGAAGCATTTGAGTAACACTCACTCCTTTGCCGTAATTTTTTTACGAAACGTATCGCCTTTAGATGTACTTTTTCTAATTTTCGAAAAAAAAACACTTTTCTGCGGGATCCTAAACACTACACGCATATTCAAGGTGAGACCTATCCAAAGCAACATAAAATCAACTTTTTCTTCGCTCTTACCGGCTGTTCTTTTCACGAATCCAAGTTTCGTAAGTTTCGTCCACATACGTATGTGGTAGTTTGGTCACTTCAGAACATAGTCCAGAATGGTGACTTTTGCGATCTAAGAATCCTAAAACTTCCCATCAATAAAAAGAAAATGTGACAGTTGCAGACAAAAATTCGAGAGAAACCATTCTGTACTTTTAAATGACATATGAATGGTGTCTTTATAAGGGCGAGATTAAGGCTAAATCTACTTATACATGGAATACATTATCTTTGATATGCTTTGTAATAAGAGATATATAAGAAAATTGATGGTTTGAGAACATTTTTATGGGTATGAAAGCTTTAGAAAATACATTAAACGAAGAAGTAACACCAGGGAACTAGGAATGGGAAAAAAAACCTGTTCTAACCCTCAGCGATAGCTAAAATATGAGAAAAGAAACTTTTGCGACATTACGTACGTAAATTTGCGTAGAAATACGAAGGCAATATAAATTTAAATACTGTTAAAGATGTATAATTTAAGTTTAACTACATGCTAGTAAAAATTTGAAGTAAAGTACTTGAAAACAAAGTTAAGGGTATAGAAAATTGCTGTGAAATGACCTAAGCATGTGCAATATGATTTGAAGGTAAAAGAACCAGTTGAAGATCTGAAATTTTTATTTCGGATTTTAGAAAAATATAGATATTGAATTACCAGGATCATATTAATCTTCACTTCATTATTTTGCTGATATAAGGTTATAACATTCATTTAACTAATTTTTGTATGTATGATTAAGAAAAACACAGAAAATACATGCAAATAGTCACATATATGGTTTCCGTTGTGGTCCTCCCTATGATACTCTACAGAACATTGGATGAATGCATGGGTGGTAACAATCCTACTTCCATTTTTCCCGTGAATTCTCAAGTCATTACTCCACAAACTGTTACATTTCTGTTCGTAAATAGAAGACCTTTGGTTGTGAATGGGAAAATGTGGTCCTAAAATATCACCTTATAACTTTCTACGAGTTATCAAACCGGAAAGAAAGATTCCTCGGTAACCACCATTATTTCCAATGAATACTAAGACACGGAGAGAGAGGCTTTGAATGGAAGGTTGACAGGGAATGTTGGAGTAGGAAATTCTGAAAGAGAAAGCGGGAGTGTGTATTCGGTGGAAAAATTCAATTATAATTGACAGAAAAGGGATTCTTATTCCCCTGAATTTGCAAGGGTTTCCGAAATTGGATTTGCGGAATGAGTCTAGCGCTTCGGTTGGAGGGATGTGATAGGAGAACGGCGTAATTGCATTCCAAGAAATGCATGGAAAAGAGAGGAATTTTCGAGAATCATAATCCGTCACGATTTTCCCTTTCAAAGGGGCGTCTCTATCCCTGTGAAACAGATGTCTCGTTCAAATCCCTTCTTCGCGGCTCAAACATTTTCTCTTTTGGACGAATTGGATTTCTTAGGACGTTAACAAGGATGCAGTTTTGGATTCGGTCAGAGTAAATAGGATTTTCACGGAGAGACGTACTGCGAGGGCGTTATTGAGAGTGATTGGTTACCTCCGTTTACTCATTTGTCTCCATTTGATGCTTTATAATTTTATTCCATTTTTCGGCGATTCCATCATTTTGTTGGAGGCTTCCGTTATTATGGAAATTTCATTTCCGACGAATAAGTTACGCTGTTCCGTTTTTAAAGATTATCCAAATGTGCATTCTCAGGGATGTTTTCAGCATTTTCGACCTGATTTGCGTTCATATTGAACAAGGAAGAAGTAGAAATCTGCGAAATTTATCAAGTTTCTCAAATTTTCCCTTCTCTTCAGCACTCTATTTTAAATGGATCATATTTATAATTCAAGATTCAGCATTTATGATGGTATTTTACCCCAAATTGTGCGTAAAATGTTTGGCAAAAGTTTTCTACTTGCACCTAAAATGTAAATTTGATGAAAATGTCTAAACAGAATACAGCGAATGGTGCAACCGATCTCTCCTCGTAATAATTTAAACTTACGAACAATTAAGAATATCGGCGACAGCTTCGGAGAAACCGAATTGCCACATCAGTATATGTTTCAGCAGAAGAAATATTTGCTCGATTCCATTCGATAGTAAAGCAATTTCCTTAAAATGTTTCACGAAATCTCTCTTATTTGGTTTTAATATAAATATGCATATGTTTTTTATATAAATTTCAAGTACTACCAGTGTTATTTTATGCGCATAGATAAGAAAGTTTTTAACGAGAAAAACGTGAATTGATTCGAACTCATGGGTAAAATATATGTAAGTATCATATACTTAAGTAACCGTCAGTCTATATATATATAT
>KZ308295.1:742714-804028 GCA_000376725.2 Ladona fulva | reverse complement strand
TAGTAAATTCTTAAGTATATTTAAATATTTAAGTTATCGATGTAAAAACTTTTTGATGGCATTTATTGAACGGGTTTTGAAACTTCCACTTTCTATCGCAAAAGGAAATTTTGATTAAATTCGACACAAAGAAAATATAATACAACAAACTTTGAGTTTCGACCCCGTAAGACTCTTTTCCTTAGTAAATGGATATTCACTTGAGAATAATATAATTGAATACTAGCGTGCTGATTTTCAAATAACGGAGGATCATTTACACTTTCAGAGACTTTACAGAAGTCCATGTAAATTGAATTACTTTGAACGCTGCCATTTAGAGATCTATATCGTGACGGTATTGGTCTCTAGACCATAATTTCCTTTGTTATTTTCCCGTCTATAATTTTTGTTACTATTTTACTAGCTTGGTGTTATACATTTTTGGTGCAAGGTGCATGGTGTTATGCTAGGAGGAACTAGTGTTCCCTACCAGAACATGCCTTAAGTGCCGGGCCCCAATCGTGGTCAAGGACAAAAAGGTATATAAGAGTGAACGAACTCTGAAATGTAGAGGCGTTGATCCAACGTCCTGCTATCGGGCGATTGTCCGCTTCTCAGCTGGTCCCATGTCAGGTTCGTCAAGGCACGGCTGATACTCGGTGAAGTTGACCTGGCCAGACAATAAAAAATGAATTATTGAAACAACTAGTTTTAAGAAATATTTCTCTGATTTTTGTACTCAGTATTAGAACGGCCTATAATAGGAAGGACGCATGAACTCGGCTACATCTTCAATGGAAGTAGCTTCACTGAACTCATTAAATAAATAAAGTCTTTGTTTAAATATTCTGGCTATTTCCAGCCTGCGTAATATTATGTCTAATGCGTAATTTAGCATGCGTAATGCGTATTATGCGTAATTTAGCATTTGAGTAACACTCTCTGATTTGTCTTAACCATTTTTACGAAATGTAACAATATAAAAACGCAAGACGCCTTTCGCTGTACTTTTTCTAATTCTCGAAATGAAAACATTTCTGCAGGACCTGTATGCTTTCTATGTATCTACGGTTTCTTCATAAGCTTTTAGGTTACGCTATTCATACATAGGATGTTCATTAATCATTAAAATTATCAACAATGAGATTAAAGATTTACGTGAAAAAATTAATTTGTATATCGTAAATAACTGATAAACGGTCCATTACTACTTTGTCTCTAGTCATTTATGCCAAGGTTTAATAATAATTTATATTTATTATTTATACCAATTTTCAGGACTGAAAATTATATATAGTGGCGGAAAAAGATTTTGATGTACAATAGAAACCTGGTGCTATATTTCTTTTTCCGAAAACTACTCTAAGTTAAACATTCCGCCACCGCCATCACTTCTTGATGATGTTTGCATAATATACTTTGGATGTCGTGAAATATTGGAAGTGAATTACCAACGGGGCGAGTACATCCGAACTAATAAATATTTAATTCGCTCGCTGCCAGTACATGTAGACGAGCAAATTGAGTCCCTCAATTCCTAGCAAATGAAGACTGCAATCACTTCGATGCGCAGATTCCTAACGGAAGCATTTCCGTTACCATTTCGGCTCTCTTTTTCTACGCGAAATGGAATTGGAGTTAAATTTTAATTCAAAATGTTCGCAATAATGGCGTCATTGGAGCGTGCAAATAGAGCATTTGTAGACATCTACGGCCCGAATGTGATTTTTACTTCGAGATTTCTTTTCAATGAGCTCCTCGTCCTCACCTTCGGTAAACACTTGAGACATACCTCGGAAGTAAACCTCGAGTACTTCATTTCGAAGCGTTTGCAGTTAACGGAAAGAAGAGCGACGTTTTAATGATATCGAAAGCTTCCTCGAGAGCGCGGCGCCGAAATTTCGTAAGAGAAAATGGATCGAAAAGTTTATTAAGCCTGACATTTTTCATTCGGTTGAGGCCTGAGTTGCGTTTGAAGTTACTAAAAGAACTGAACCTTTTTACTAGAAACTGAATATCTAGTTTCAATGTTTTTTAAGCTACTTTCGATTGTATTATGTTACTTATTTCGTACATAATATCTGTCAATGCTACCATATCTTCATTAATAAATATTTATCATTCGTCTTTTGAAATGGCATAGAAAATTAATATATATTTTGAAATATATACTTTTTTCAGTCTTTTTCATGACTGTGATGATATGAAAGCTACTGAGTTATGAGTCATTCTGAATAATGGCCTTAATTAAGGTTACTCCTTATGTAATGTTATGAAAAGTGTCACTCGTAGAGTCATTGTGCTTAATTTACGTGGGCTTGTTCTGCTTGTAGCATTCTGGCTCGGCGATGAAAACAAGGGCAAACTACCTTACCTTGCCTAGTTCGCGATGTTAATTTACCTTAGTTAGACCAGATATTGAGTATGCTTGTAGTGTACGAGAGTTGTGTTCGAGAATTAGAAATTGTATATAAAAATACATTTTATAAAATAAAGTTGCAACAAATCAATGAGCGTTAATCAAATGCTTCAGGATCCTGGATGGAAATCTCTAGTAGTTTTAAACTAATACTATATTTATAGTTATTTATACGCTAGATTTTAATGTAGAATGAATGCGATGTATTTTTTCCACAAGAATTAGTTACAACGCCTTTCTTAATTCTACGAGATGGATTTCCAGAAGACCTCGACTATGACTGTGAATTTTAGATTTCTCTTAACTAAAACAAAAAATATAAGAAGACAGAACGAAAAAGATGCGGTAAATGGCATTTGGCAAAAAAATTAACAGTTATTTTAATATTATTTCATGGCTCTATTCTATGTTAATTATTTATTTATTAATAATACATCAACATACAGCACAAGACCGATCAAAATTGACGATCAAAAACCACAATAATAATAATTATCAACAAATTAAACAGTCATATAAATAATTAATCAAAATTATCGAGATCAGGTCCAAAATTAGTCTCTTGCAACCATATTTAGGATTCATTTAAGAAGTAGATAAAATGGATCGAAATTTTTATTGGAGGAAAAAGGGTTGAGAATTAAGGTATTCGGAAGAAGAGTGACCGTTTTATTACTGACAGACATGGAGTGTTCGTAGAGAAGTTATTAGATACACGAGTTGTTCTTGAAGGAACCCGGAAAGAGAAAAGAGAGAGTCGAAGGTGGGAATCGAACTTGTTGTTGATAATATTGTATAGAAAGGCAATGTCGGAGAAATTATGAGAGGATTCCATAGAAATAAGATTAAGATGACTTAAAAAACAGTCTTTGACATATTCTTATAAGACGGCCCTCGAAAGCTAATTTTAAAAAGAAATTTAAGACATGTTATCATGAGTTATACATAATGATAAAACGTAATCTTATAAAAAAATATTTCTTAGTTCTATGGTAAGTTTGACTAATGCCAGTAACCTTTACACTGCTTACGTTAGAGCAGTGATTGCTACCCTTTTGGATTCCGTGTTCCCTTTGGCTTGGAAGCACATAGTCCCGATTAACCAAGGTGCCGTATTATCCGAGTCACGTATTTGTGTGCTTTTTCTTTTTTCACTTACACACATATATCTAACTCCACACCCCTCAAATTAATTTTGCTGTAACTGCACATGACATAGTTGAAACAAGCAAACGTCGGTATAATTATCTGCAAATAATCGGGGAAAACGAGTGAGACATGAAAAAGAGTAAAAGGAACGCAGCATTAAGGAGTTTTGGGCAGAGACTATCAGAGTACTTATTTCGAAAACTTTTCTCAGAAAATAAAAGCAAAGTCAATTTGAGGAATAACGGCCTCAGGAAACGGTTTGCAATCTAAATATCCGACAGTTCCTTTTACAAATAAAGGGTTTTTGCATAGACTCCGTGGAGGAGGGAATAAACAGAGAAGCGGAAGTCAGCAGCATCAGCAATGGAATTCACGTTCATCGCATTCCTGCGAGCGCAGATATTTTGCAATCCCGGATCAATGACCCCAAGTGGATGAAAGGTGCGTAGATTGGAGAGCAGGTAGTGTGTGTATACCACGTATCTACTTCCCTTTTGTCTGAGCCATCAAAGCGTTCGCCCATTATTCGTCACCGTTGAAGCGTGGAATAGCTGCCGGATTCAAAAGCACGCCACCTGCCATAAAGAACCCAACTCACACGTCTTCTTGTTATCACTCATTCCTCGCATTTCTTCCATTGGTGTACATTTCGATCTCTCTCATTGGACATTGTCTTGGGGAAGAGGAGTCAACCGAACGCCCACCGAATGAATCCCGCTGCTTCAAAGGAGATGCTCTGCGACACAAATGATAGAGTAATAATCACACATCTTTCTCTTCACTCTGACAGACTTTCTTCTTTCGATAATTATGGGTAATATCTGTCCTTTCTCTGGTGTTGCTGAAGCAAATTACCGAGGAATCTGACGAGGCATTTTAAGTGTGCTATGATTATTTCCTTAGTAATTGAAAGCTGCATAATTAGCTAAGTGGCTTTGGTTGAATGACTGCAACCGTCACCGTGTATTCTGCCTTTCAGTAAGTCCCATGCAGCAAAGCTGTCTCCAATTCGTCCTGTCCCTGGCGTCTCCTTCTATCCACCTATCTTTATTTCATCCATCATTTTTAGCCTTCCTCTTCATCTTTTCTCCTTCCACTGTTCCCTCAATTTCCGTAGTTAAAATTCCTCTTAAAATGTTTCCAATTCATTTCCCTTTTCTCATCTGTCTTGTAATCAATAGAGTAAATATTTAAGCATCAGATACACATATGTAACCATAAGAAATGCATTAGGGGCTGATTAAAAAAAAACATTTACTACTCTCACACTTCTCGATAAGAGAGAATTAAATTCTAGGATTTTCACAAGGGGATTTAACTGACTGTTGAAATGCCTTCTTACTCCTACCAATGTGCCCTCATTTCGATTCTAGACGACTTGAAAATCAAGAAAAATC
The DNA here is from genome assembly GCA_000376725.2 of Ladona fulva. Classification (NCBI taxonomy): domain Eukaryota; kingdom Metazoa; phylum Arthropoda; class Insecta; order Odonata; family Libellulidae; genus Ladona; species Ladona fulva. The sequence goes on along the minus strand of KZ308295.1, from coordinate 799,081 downwards.
CATGTAAATCTCTTTCCATCGTTTGCAGTCTCTTTTTTTTTAGCATAATTAAATTGAACATAATGGTCATGCGAAATCGTGGAAATTTCCAAAAGAAAGAAAGGTTAATGATGTTTATTATTTTGTTCATATAATATCGTTTTCAATACGAAATTTCGAGCAGTTTGATAAAATAACTAAAATATATCAAACGTTTCTGTGGTAAATAACTCATTCCTATGATAACGAAGGAAAGAGTTGAATCCGAACGCATGCATTTCCACGTAGGAAGAAAAATTGAGTTTGCTGTATCAAACAAAGTAATAAAAGAAGGTTATAGTGTTTATGATGAGGAAGCACATTCCGTATTCTAGCTTTTCCAATTACGATGAACAATCTTAAGAGATAAACCTATGATTATATGAGTGTTTCTTAATCGAACTGTTTTCACCGATTGATAGTCACGATCGAAGTGAATATTAAACACCAAGACATTTATATATGCAGGGAGAGAAAATGGAAATATTTTTGGAGAGCAGTACATTTTTTTGGAAAAGTGATACGTAAGAGAAATGTTCATACAGTCTTTGCATGTCTCGTGTTCCATAATATTCGATTAACTAATATGAATTCCACTCACGTTTTAATAAGTTAATGCTTTGCTAAAGTATTAATTCATTTTACATCACATTTATTCATTTATCATGGGCTTAATAATCCATTAAAATCAAATTCCGTCACTCTTGACGGATGACTTCAGTGTTATTATTAGAAAAATAATCAAAATAGGAAAAAGCTGTATCAATCAGAAATAACTGGGAAGTTTTGATCTATATTCATGGGTAGATGAAGTGAATCTAATCATAGAATTTAAAGCGTATAAATCATAAACTCTGATTACAGAATGGTTGAAGGAGGGAGTACAAATTTAATTACACTATCATTATAATAATTTAGGCTCATTGATTAGATTGAAGTCGCTTCATTGTCCTATAGCTATTGCCTATATCAGTCACAGATAGTTTTAAGCTGCGTTTGAACCATTCTCCAGAGCGTCTAAAAGTATCCCCGAATAATTATGCCGATGAAGAGAATGGAACCCGCTGACAAGAAGGATCTGATTGCCAGGGTCAAATAGGAAAAGAAAAAAAGTCGCAGTTTATTCCAACGAATCAAACGCGAGGTTTTAGAATTCCTCCATCGATCCGAAATCTTGCTGCAGTTTCACTGGATCGTTTGCAATATTTTTCCGTTACGCTCTCTGCAAATTTACCTTTCCCCAGTCGAACTTTTGGTTGAGTGAAAACCTATCGGAAATTTTCCGCCGGGAACTGGTATTTGAATCACGTAGCTTTCATGCCGATTTAAAAACGTGACTATTTCAGCGCAAAACGTACCAAAGTTGCTCATTAAGATCTTTGCAATCATCCCTAAAATTTTATCGTTACAAGAACCGTTCCGGAATAATTTTTGCGCATTTTTTGGGACATGAAAGGCGAAGTTTCCAAACGCCCGCTTTTGCATTATATTTACATCGGAGAGAGAGTTGTTTTTAGAGTCGTCCGTGCCCGTCCGTGCAAAAGATATCCTGACTTTTTATTTTATCGAGTCAGCATTTCGTGTCATTAAGCTCGCGTGTGTGAGAGACAAGCGATGCGTTGGTTTGCGAGAAAAAACAAAAAAGGAACGAGAGGCGATCGATCCCCACGTCAAACACAGCGAACCGTATCAGTGGGGCGTTGCCTAAATATGATTCGGAGGAACACGTGTATGTGTGTGCGTTGTGTGTGCGTTGCGGCCGTCCGCGGTGCAGAGGTCGTTAGCGATTCCTCAGCTAACGCTCCGAAGGATCTCCAAAGATGGGCGTTTGTTGTCGTCTCGTTTTTTTCCTTCACGTCCTCATTATCAGAAAATGAGAGACGGCTTCAGGAAAAAAGAGAGATTCCGGGTCGCGATTCTCTCTTGTTTTCGATACAAGCCGACTTACCACAGGGGAAAAAACCCAGGACAAATTAATGGGACCCTTCGAAGTTCGTACGTAAGGGAAAGGATCGAAATCCGTAGCGTTTTACGCTGGGCTGACGTCCAATGGAGTCTTTGCTGATTATATCGCACTGATGAAACGATTCGATATTCGCTGGAATCGATGCATCGAGGCCGACTTCAATTAAAAATGCCTTTCCTTTCCATTTCGGTGGTTATATTAAATAAGAAATCGGCTTCTCATGCGTTAGTTTCTTCTTTTGCGCTGGTTTTACTTCGATTGCTAATTGCGACTCATTGTCCCGTTGAGCTCAAAGTCATCTTTCCACGAAACAGTGTTTTCCAGCGAAAGGCTTTACAACCAGCTTTAAATTTGATTGTGGATTTTCGATACTATAGATCAGTGGTGCGCAAGCGTTTTACTTGGAGGACCGAATTAGCACACTACTTGGAGGTCAGCTGACCTTTGTTACGTATGTAAATTTCAAGAAAATATATTTTTTTTCGAAAGTTATCGCATTTCTCGAGTTCATTATCCTCAATATATCTATGAATCATTACCTTGAATCGAATTAAGAGAAGGATATGAAAGTATCATATACTACAATATAATTTTTAAAACTCCTAATCATTTAAAAATCTATCCATACATATAAATCAGTAAATTGAGTTGGTTTGTTTTTCAGTTTGTTTATTATTATTATTAAGGCCGTCTGCTCTGCTCTTAATAAGTGGATTGAATCAACCGCTTAAAGTTTTTACAACCATTGCTCTTGTTCTGTAGCTGCAGTCTAGGGTTACTATTTTATCTTTGTATTTTGAAAATAATTATATATCAATATGCTTTATGACAACTGTCAGCAAATGTTACCCAAGGACGGTAGAATGGCCTTGTATAGAGGTTGTGGAAGTAGTGTGCATTTTCCATGCGCCGGCATCTCTGAGCAAACTTGGAAGGCGACGTCTGCAAAGCTGAAAGACGAGTGAAGACGCCGGAAGACGAGTGAAGACCCCGGGTCTGTAGAATAGGAGGAGATACAGCCGCTTCTACTATAATCGACGCAGACGTTGATGAAGATTCGAGCACCCAAAGGTTAGGAAAAATAACGTATGTGGAGCAAGGCGTAAATGATATAAAAAGTGGTCTCATTTTTCTATGTGATAAATATGACTATATTTGTGAACGAGTTACATTGATAAAGGAGTTTAAATAAACTCTAAACATATAGAGGAAAAAAATCAAACCATTGAAAACCTGCAGATTAAATTGCATGATTTGGAACAGGAGGAGTAGAGTAAATGAAAAGAAATTGTTGGTGATTTTGTAACCGAAAATAGTGACTGTAAAAAAGTCGTAGATGAAATAGCCAAAAATCTGAAGATAATAATAATTTCTCTAATGGAAACAGGTTAACCCCAATTACATCCATTATATTACTATTTACAAACACACACAACCATTCCCTAAACGGAAAAATCCGGTTAGCCGGGATCCGAACCCGGGACATTAGTGTTGGAACGCTAGCACGCTAACCACTTCGCCACCGCGGCCGGTAAAATGGCGAAAACATGTAGATAAACAACTCCAGCGATAAGGATACTGATGATTTGTACATTGCACCTAAACGTAAAGAAAATGGGCAAAGAAAAATAGTATTGAAGTTTGTGTCCAAACATATGAGGGATCAATGTATCCTTAAAAGAAAACAATCTCAGTAACGTGGGGAATGGTAAAATATTAATCAATGAAATACTAACAAAGTACTATAATTATCTCTTTTAGCAAGCAAAAAGTATGAGTAAAGAAAAGAATTATAAATATGTATGGGTAAGAATTGGCAACATACTCGTAAGAAAATATCTTAACTCTTATTAAAAATTATTGCTGACAAAGATATCAGAAAAATGCCGTAAATATAATTACATTATTCAGTAATCTTATTTTTAAAGAAAATTATTTTTTTAGGATTACTCAATTATACATAATGAATAGTTTAGATTGTATTACTAAACCAAGCAACCTGGACTTCATTGTCACCAATAATTATGATCTGAAGGTGTTACACCTCACTGTAAGGTCCATCAGAAGCACGTGGGATGAAATCAACATTCTTCTTCACTCATCTAAAATTAAATTTGAAATAATGATTTTCACTGAGGATAACATAATTGAATCTGAAGTGTCAATATATCACTTAGACAAATACAATGTATTTTTCAATTTGAGTAACTATAGAAGAGGTAGTGGTATCGTAGTGTACATAAATGATCGCTTCCACTTTGTGGAACAAGACAAAAGTAATATAAATAATATCAGCTATAAAGATGCCCTCAACATGTCTGGTTTGGCTAATATCATTGATGACTTCACCAGAGACGCAGTAGTAAAGAATAAGTAATATAAATCTACTATAGATAATATGTTCTTCAGAGGAAATCTTTTTCATCCAGATGGTATCATAGTAAAGAAAAATATTTCTGACCATTACATCGTTGCCATTGGTTTTAGATTTTTCCAATAAAAGAAGGGCTGATAAAAAAATAAAAATCTTGAAAACAGAGCTATTCATACATATCTTACTACAAATTAAATAATCTAATATATTACAATGACTGGGGTAGTGTATCAGAAATTATGAATCCTGAGGAACTGTACAACAAACTGTGCAATTCCTTCACCAAGTTCTATGAAGCAGCTATGGTCACAAGAAATTACATTGCAAAACCAACCAAGAAGGAGTGAATGAACCAAGAACTGTTAGAAGATATAATGTAAAGAGAAAACTGGTTTAGAAAATGGACAAACAACCCTAGCAATGGCCATTATAAAAAATGTATCAAGAACAAAGGAATAAGGTAACAAACTTGATACATACCCAAAAGAATAAATTTTTCTTGCACAGATTTGAATGTTTGGGGAATTACCTCAAATAAATCTGGAAGGAGGTTAATAATTAAATGAAATGGGATAACAAGAATCAAACTAAGGATATGATTCAGAAAGAATCCAATAGAAAAACTGAAGATGACATAGGAAAAGTATTTTTAAAACAGTTCACAGGAGAGGTAAATAAATTTAAGGTAAATTGTAATGAAAATTTTCCGAAATAACTTGAAAGTCATGTACAAAATAGTATTTATGTACCAGAAATCACTGTTCGAGAGGTCAGCAAAATCTTTTCAAGTCTGAAAAACAAAGGGGCAGGTATTGACAGAATAAGGCTGCTAGATCTCAAGAGTAGTGATGTTTTACTTCCTATCTTGAAAAACTTTATTAACTGGTGTATTTTCAATGGTATTGTCCTTGAGAAACTTGAAACTGGGATTGTTATCCCCATTCATAAGGGAGGTACCTACGAGTATAAAGACCCCAGCAACTATAGACCTATTACGATCCTACCATCACTGCATAAAATACTAGAAAAATATAATGCAAACCTCATGCTTGAGTTTATGGAAAAAAATAATATTATAGTTAAGAATCAATTTGGTTTTCAAAAATCTAAAGGAACCAAACATGCCCTTGAGAATCTCTCACAAACAGTCAGGAATGCCTTAGAAAACAGATTATATGTTATCTTATCAATTTATATACATTAGAAATTTGATACAGTGGACCGTGAGATACTTCTTGAAAAACTTTACAAAATAGGTATTAGAGGGATTTTGTACGATTGGTTTATTAGCTACTTAAAAGATAGGAAAATTAAATTCAAATTAAATGACCATTTAACTGATATTTTAGCTTTAACAGATATATAACATAAGGGCAGTTGCTATTTGCTAAGCTCCCATATTTGCGTAAACATACAGCATCTGACCATATGTTATGGGCCAAGCTCCATTCCCTTTCCGCTTCCTTCCCCAATGAGGGGTATTTCCATGTCAACGTCCAACTCACAGGTAGCAGGTCTTGTGCTCTCAGGCCAACTTTTCCCATTCTCTGCATAAATAACTTCTTTATTTATAAATCCTCCATCTATAACTTTCCCTTTTACTGTTTATGTAATGTTGAGGCGCACTTCCTTATAAAGCCTCTTGACGCCTAGTTTTTACCAAACGTTTCTACTTGAAACGTAAGGATCTAAATATCTGCCTATTGTAAAATTTTGTTGGGTGCTGCTAAGCCAGGCCCCTATATCATCAAACAAGGCAGCGTTAAGATAGTGTATAACCGTCCTCTTCCATGGTTCTTTTCTACTCTCTGAGAATATTAGCCGTTGGAGCGTTTGCAACTTAAGCACTTTGCTAGTGATGCGCACTAACCTCCTCCCATCACCGGCGTGATTGTACATCAGCCTTTGTCCAATGTTATCCGTTATTCCATATGAAATCCGTTATTGTTCTATGTTGCTGACAGAGAAAGGAATTCGCAAGCTCGATTCCTCGGAGGCTGTGCCAAAGCCTGGAAGCGAATCTTTTGGCCACTTTCACCCTTGCTGAGGTAGATATACCTGATGATTTAAGACTCCATTTGTCCATCGCACGGTGGCTTTTACGTCGGAGTTCCTCAATTGTATTGGTCACTGCATCGCCTTCTGGTCCGTCTGAGTATACACCAAGGAACCTGTCAGCTGAGCTGGTTCACTGTAGATCTGCAAGATTATCGTTCATTTTACTCCATGATCCCCACCATATAAAATCTTGCTTAGGCTAGCATGCCATAGTCCATGAAGTGGTGCAGTGCTCCATTAATACCGTCTTCTGATGAGGGGAATATACTCGTAGCTATGTCATTGGCGTATGCTGACGTTACCAGCTTCCTATTCGGATTACCGAAAATATCCATGCCCTTTAACTTCATCTTCAAAAGACGGAGAAGTGGTTCCGTCGAGCATACATAGAGCTGACCCGGAAGAGGATAACCTTCTCTGATACACCTATTAAAGAGTATTGGGGCCGTTAACGATTGCCTCACTCTTACTAAGCATCTGTCTCCGTTGTAAAGAGATTTGATTGCTCCTACGAAGCTCCGAAGTCATCTTTGTGCAGAAACCCGAAAAGGAAACTATCTTTCACTCAATTAAATACCTGACTTTGGTCGAGCTTTATCATGGCCAAAGGCTCATTACTTTAGCGTTTCCAAGGATGACATTTCTCGTTAGGGCGATGTTGTCAAGTATCGATCGTTCGGGCACTTAAAAGCTTTGAACGGTAGAGTGTACCTTATTCATTACCGTGGTTAATCTAAGTGAGAAGGTTTTTGCGACTAATTTGTAACCGCTGTTCATTAATAAGATTGATCTACGGTTTTGATTGCTCTGGAATTATCTCCTGTTCCTATGAAGGTGTGCTGATAGATAATGATGTGCTGATAGATGGTAGTTGTTTTTTGGACGGATTTTAATAAATCATGTTTTGAAACGGAATCCTCAGCTGCACCTCGAAGGTTTGGTAAAACTCTGCAGTTAACGCGTCTATCCCTGATATCTTCCTTTTCTTTAGCTGAAATGGGGATGCCCCTAGTTCGTCATCCGTGATCTCTTCTTTGCAGTATATCCTTTCGTGCTCCTCTAAGGTGTTAAAATTTAGTTCTGTGAAGTAATAATAATAATTTCTCTAACGTAGATCAGGTTAACCGCAATTACATCCATTTTAATAGTCATTACTATTCACAAACACACACAACCATTCCCTAATCGGATACATCCGGTTAGTCGGGATTCGAACCCGGGACCTTAGTGTTGGAAAGCTAACACGCTAACCACTCCGCCACTGCGGCCGGTCCCCGGTCCCCTTTATTGGGAGAGAAGACCGGAGAGGTGGTTGTGCACTGCGGAGTTCTGACGGATTAACCACTCTTCTTCCTTTTAACTCCGACTCATTCATCTGCGTAGGGAGAGCTCCACGAGCCCATCTCGCTAGTGTATTAGTCATAGGTGTATCGACCTCCACGATGTCCTGCCACGCTACCCTCGCCAAGGCGTTCTCGGCTTCTGTGACGTAATAGAATTCTTCCAAAACCGCTAAGTTTATTTCTTTTCGACATATTGATTTAGAGGTGATAAAGCGGTTTTTCGTTTATTTCTTCATCTCTTTCCATGTCGTAATATGACTCCAGACCCCAGTAAATATTTTTGAGATCGCTGTTATCATATCACGCGTGGCTCTTACGAAAAACTGATCCTGTGACAGCCTATTATCCGTTCTCTAGTACGGCGTTCGTTTAAGACTGTTTTTCACCTCTACCTTAATACTGATAGCCCAATGGTCTGAAAAGGAGGACATCAGTTCTATTGTGCGCAGTTCATTAACGTAGCTTTCGGATACGTAAGTCAAGATATTGATAGTCTGTATCCAACCGAGAGTATGCTCTAATTCATTGAGCCCGAGGTATACCCTTGCATCTCTAAGATTCTGTTTTTCAGGGCTCCTGCATACTTCGTGTATCGTTCCGTTCGTGATATTCTGTCTTTTATTTCGAGAACGACGTTGAAGTCCCCAGCTACAATTATGTGGCTATTTTCTTTGGATGGGACCAACTCGAATCTGCGTTTCAGTGAGTCGATGCACATCGTCGCAATCTGTTGATTTCTCGCTCCATATAGGTTGAATTACTTGTATTTTTGGTTTAGCAACTTAAGGATCAGCAGGAGCTAGAGTCCGAGAACGATTGTTTCAGCAGTTTCTACGTGTATAATATTTATTCTTCTAACTGCTATTACCGTGCCCAATTGAGGATTTGTGAAAATAAATATTATAGTTATCCAGTCTTGTATCTGTGTTTGTTTCTTGCAACATTGCAACATACGGCATCCACGTCCGAACGAAAGCGGTCAACTTTGCCGATTTCTGTATACTATTTACGGATTTCAGGTGGAGCGTTATTGTTTAAATTTGTGACATTGGCTGGAGTCTATGGGCTCTCTACCTTATTAAGCCTTTTCAGCAGTCTTTATAGGAATTACATTTCGTATTCTATCATAGATCACAGAAAATACGATCCTTTTGTTTCAACTGCGGCCAAGGAAGCATTGTCTTGCATTTTTGAGGATTTGCGTCATCCCTTATAATGTAGTGAATATATTCTCTGATGAAACAGAGTAGATGAGGCAGATATATGTTTACAGATACGGTAAATGAGCTACGCGTTCGATTTCCGGTGAAATCGGTTCCGGGTTCAACTCCCGGTAGGGGCTTACATGAGAAATGATCTAATCTGTCGAAGAACTTCTAGCAATATTCACACTAACAATAAGATGAGACAGGAAAAAAATCTTTTATCCTCACATTTAAAATAAAGATTTTAATTTAACAGTATCTTTCGACTAAGAATTTCTTTCTGGTATAAGGATAAACATTAACTAAATGTGCTATTCGAAAGTATAACAGCATATTTGACTAACTTGCGAGATATTTGATGCTGAAATACAGAATTCTTTCATTCTTCATCAGGTTTTGTGCTGTCAACATGGAGATGGAGGAGATGTCCTAAGTGTTGAAGGTTCACGAAAATTCGAGCCAATCAAATGATTGAGAAGGGGTTCGGCGAAAGGTTCGTTAATTTTCGTATTTCGGGAACAAGAAGACCTGCACAATTGCACTCCCAAAGCCCAAGGAACAAGTCGTCTTTTGCAACTGCTGGATAACTCCATGCAAGTAAGTAACGCAGGATACGATTACTTAAAGTTATAAGGGAAGATGAGATGTGACCGGTTGTCAAACGCGGATATTCCCACGGCAGGTTGATGCTTTACCTAGATACAATTGTTGTACAAAACAATCTGTTTTGGCATAAATGGGCGAAGCATAGACTCCCTCCCCGTCTCGAAAGTCCTCCACTCTTTATTTATCTGTTCTTTATTTATGAAGCGTATTTGAGTCAATTGTGACTATTCTTGCAACAAACCCCTAATAAAAGGCAACCATTTAAAGGCCAGGATTCAAACCCGGTACTTCAGAGCTGCAAGGTTAGCATGCCAACCACTACAACACCGAGGCTAGCAGATTTTCTTTCTCGCCTTCTCATATACTGAGACCATAGATGCCAATTTGCATCCTAAAAGTAGCTAAAGGGTCGATAAGCTCCAAAAAACTTCCTTAAAAAGAAGTAGTTAAAGAATAAAATTGATTTAAATTCTTTCTGACGTGACTTAATGGTAGTTCTTCGTAACGTATATAACGAAAATATACAAATTTTCATTCTTTACAATAAATGGCTTAAATTCGCTTTCAAAAATCGAGTATCATTTCAAGAATAATAAAATTTTAATATTTAGTATGACCATTATGTAATCTAGCACCGGAAATAATTCCATTTCAATTTAAAATTGTCAAACAAATTGTGCTTAGAGTAGGAAGAGGTGATTCGACGTCATTGAACATAAAGTACGAGATGTTACTGAAATAGAAAAGGAGTTCGTTAAAAGAAGGGAAAAAAATTTCAAAATCGCTAAATAGGGAACTATTTCTGAGTCCATAATGCACCCCGCAGATAACCGCTTGCGAGTCGCACGTTCATCGATAACGGAGTAGTGGACAATCGAAGGGCCTGAAAAAAACGATTAGGGAAAGTTTGCAACCTCGAGAATAGGGTGCATTGAGGAAGGTGTTGGTGTGAGTGGGGTATACCCCTTAAAGGAGGGCATATTGAAGAGGTCTGCTCTTCAACTGACCATGGAAGAAAATCCCTTTCCAGGTTCTTACAAGATCACGTTCAATTTCTTACCACTCCAGTTCCTTTGATTTGGAGAATATAAAACTTGATAGATAACTTTACCCTCATCATACGTTGCAAATTAAAAAAATAGTCAACGGATATTTTATCTTTGACGTGTTTATCCGGAATGCATGTAAACCAAAGTATGCCCAAATTTTCCAGATTTGACATTATGAATCGGTGAACTGTATGTTAAATGCAGTTGAATCTGTTCAGAAAATTCGCTTAGCCTGACACCGTATTCATCTAGATTTCGTTCGAAAAGACAATATTTTCGGCTGGTTTTTCTCTTTTCAAACATTAAGGAACGTGACGAAAATAACTTTAAAAGGATCGTCGTTTACAATATGATGTGATTGGCCAATCGAATGAGAAACAAAAGAAAACGCAGAGTTCAGTGCGAAATTCCGATGGGTCATTAGAATGCTTAAATGCGACAGTCTGGTATTAATTTAATTTGAATACGCACCGTTGGTCAGTAGTGCCAAAGCCGTTTCGCTCACTCAGTTGGTCAACAATCAGTGCGTACACACAAGAGGACAACTCAAACAAGAGATTGTTGACAACAAGAACGTGCTTTCTAAGAATTAGTTTCCATCGCACGTAGATTAAAGTCAGATTCGAATTTGATATGTTGGTTTTATGTGTTTTAAGTTATCGTCAGTGGTTGAGATTCTGAAATAGATTGCATAATACGAGTAAAAGTTGCTAGTATTCCGGAGAAATTTGATCCGCTACTCATGGCAATCCAAAAGACCCAAATTTTCCCTTTTTAGACGAACTACAGTACTTACCCCAACAAATGTTCCGATTTCCTGTGTATTCCTTATAGAGGAATGTTAACTGCGGCCCGTCGTCGAACTCAGGTTCTTTTCGGGAGATTTCTTTACTTTACTTATTCCTAAATTACTTCATTTAGAAAAAAACACTCGGGTAAAAATTCCCTACCATTTTGCTAAGCGGTTCGGAAAATTAATGAAATGCGTCACAATGCATTTCTTGTTTCAGTTCTTTTCGGGACCATCTGGGATCGAACTCATGAACCTGTTCCGGAATATTCCTGTTGGAGTCTGCACGATATGGGAAGATCAGGCCAATGATACTTTTTTGGTGTGACATTTTATCCTGAAAATTATTGAATGTTAAAAGTTGAAAATTTGACCCAATTCGTTTAAAAATTAAACCCTTTACGACTGTCAATGTTGACAGAAACTAAACATGCAAATAAGGGACTGTAATAACGGTAATATACAGTGCACTGTCTTAAACTGTAGAGACTATGGACGTCATCGGCGGTTAGTTTCTTTGCAGTTATTTTATGCATTGGTCACTATTAGTCATTGCAATCGAACGAATAACTTTACGGGTAAAAATACAAACATCAATTAGTATGAAAGAGTGGCTTGTATGCAGTGGTTTAAAGATTGCTATTTTAATAATTACTAAGCTAGTATTATATGTGCGTTTAAAAAATACTATATTTATAATACTAAATTTCCGTTTATAGAAATATCAACAGAAAAACTACGTTTTCGTTAAGTTATTTTCCTTTGTAATCTTTGCATTGGAATTAATTCTCAGTTAGGGCGGAGATAAACCGCGCAACTTACCTGATCGGGCAATAGCGCATTACCCGGCCTCAGTGGGGTGCCGTTAACACTACTCCGTGTGTTGTCATAAAAACGAATTTTCGCTTCATTAAATCGAACGGTGACTTCCCAAGACTTAGTCATTACGGTTCGCATTCCCTTTACTTGCTCTCGTTAATGTCATCATCATGTTCAGTACTGAGTCTTACCTACTCGAATGTTTGCACGTTCCATAGCCTAGTTTAATTTAATTATTCATTGCAACGGCGGCTCGGTTTGTTATCAGCATTCCGTTATCGAATGTTAGATGAAAGGTAGGATAGTAAATGCATCCGAAAATATAAATGGACCGCGAAATATATCCCCCTGGATCATTAGGCATTCTGGGAAACTGCGATGTACTCGTGAAATTTAATGTATGAATTGTGAATGTATTCAACAATCACAGACTAACTTCTAATCTCCTTTCTTTCAATGATTCCCAAGTAAATTGTAAATTATAATATGAATTGTATTGTTAATAACAATACAGAAGTATAAACCCATAAATATAAAATAGCAATAGGAAAAAACGAAAAGTAAAAGAAGAAGAAAAGAAAGATTTTTTCCCTATGGTGAATCACTTGAAAATGGAAGCTCTGCTACCAAAATGCGCATATGGATTTTCCGAGAAATCAATAATCCGGAGCTTCGCGTTTGCATTAAAACGCGAGTTCCGGCTGCCGACATACGGCTTACGAAGTGCTATTCGGTTAGCCAATCCAAACGTCTAATTTCCGAAGAAAGTTTATTCCTGCGAATTTTAAAAACGTATGAGGAGATCTCAAGTAAAAGTCCGTCAAACACCGTTTCCATGATAAATATTTGATGAAGTTTCAGATATTTTGGGGAAAAGAGGACACAGAGATGTTTCAGGAGTACCAACCACCTGCTCGATTGGCATTGGAAAATATGAGAAGTACGTAATATTTAATGGAGCCGATTCCTTGCATCTGTGACTCAGAGAGTCAATAATTCTCCCACTTCATTCCTCCGCCGACGAGAAGAAGATTGAGATGAATAACGATTCCGATTTGAGAATTTCTTCCAAGAAATAAGTTACAATTTTGGAGAAAAAGTGTGAAGATATATATCCTTAAGATCCCCAAGAGTTCTGAACACGGATTGAAGCGTTCGATTCTACGTAAAACTTCTTGAAAGAAGGAATAAGTAAGGGGGTGTGGAAAACTATTAATAGAAATTAGTGAATATACCTACAGGTATTATGTTGATGAAGGAAAATGACAATTACATCTGTAAAAGTTATTCTATAAAACGTGATTAAGGTAAAATATACGTGATAAAATGTAAAATTTTTGAAGTTAGGGAACGGTTGTCTGTATCGCAGCAGTATACAAAAATTGCTGTTTTTTTTAAATAAGTAATGAAGTTTAAATAAGTAATGTAAGTTTCTTGCATTAAGACGTGTAAAGGACAATTTTCCCGTTTCAAATTGATCAGGAAGTCGCAGTCTTGCTTGAACTGTTTAATAAAGAAATCATTTTAAAACCTTGCAAGCAGTGCGATTTAGGCAACAGGTTAACTAAATCACGCCACAGGCATCCCAAATTGCACCCCATTTTAAAATGTTAATGCATAACAAGCTTCAACCATATTATACACCGTAGCAAGTATATTTTGAAAGTATATATATTGTAAGACCATATGAAAGGACATATTTGTATTAACATGTCTTCCGAGAAAAATAGATAAAATGCTTATATTTGAAGACAATAACAAATAAGTGAAATTTTTCTCATTGAAAAATCTAAAACTTTGAAATAATTCACAAAATATTTATACTACCTGAAAAAGTTTGAACTCTTTTTAATAATCTCTACCCTGAATTCTTTTCAAATATTCTTAATGAATTAATATATATTTGCGCACATCTAGTTTGCATTTTTAGATATTATAATCTCATCCTGCTGGACGAGGTAACACAGTTTACCCGATACATAATACCGAACTCATATTGTCATTCTACAAAAATACGCTTGGTATTTAAAAGGAGAGTTAACGGTTACGAAATGATAGTTTTTTTACAAATTTCATGTCTTAAAGTTGAAGTATACAAAACATTTTTATACTTAACAACTAAACATGTGTCTCTCATGAATGAAGCTGTCTAGCGAATGATTTGTCATTGATATTATCAATAAGAAAATCCTCTGTTTTAGCCTCAACTGAACATTATCAATAATAAATAAAATAATTAAAACCCACCCTTGTTGTATCAGTGGATCGAAGCTTATGATTATAAGTGATGGATGTCGAACCCAGTACCCGCCGTTCAAAAATACTTTTCAACTTCGTGTATCGTTCCGTTCGTGATATTCTGTCTTTTATTTCGAGAACGANAATAATAAATAAAATAATTAAAACCCACCCTCGTTGTATCAGTGGATCGAAGCTTATGATTATAAGTGATGGATGTCGAACCCAGTACCCGCCGTTCAAAAATACTTTTCAATAATTCATACAATATTGAAACTACCTGAAAAAAATTTGAACGCTATTTAATACCACTACCTATCAAGCTTATCTGGAAACCGAAGTTTTTGATGCTTCTGAAATGAGTACTTCACATAAATCGGTTATGCATTATGTTGCTATTCAAACATAACTAATTGTGTTTGTTACCTCTTCAGGAGCTGTATTTTCTCAATTTTTTACCAACCTTACTCAAGTTTCTATTAAACAGTTTTATTTGATACCCTACCTACGTTTAAAAGCAAAAATTGTATTTTTCAAACTTTTTGTAACAAAAAATGAGCTTCTTTCATGGAAACAAATATTTTTTGATTCTGATGAAAAACGAGATTCATCTCAGTTTATTGCAATACCTTTTATTTCAGAAAACCTCATATGAGTATTATTTAATCTCTTCTAAACATTTCCATTAATTTCTGTTCCCTTTCGTTTCTATTTCTAAGTCCGAACCCTCCCACTTCTTTCCCATCATTACCTTGTATAATTACTGTATTTTAATCTCCCTTTGCTGTTAGGTTTTTATTGCCTTTAACCCTTTCTATAACTTCTTCTATTTGCTCACTAAATATTTTTTCCGTCCTCATTCTATTCACTGAACTATATCTGCGTTTACTGGTTCAGCCTCTACTTGTACTGACATAACCCGGTCGCTCATCAGCTCGGTGGCAATCACCGCTTCTCCCGCTTTCTTCTCCAGTACTATCGCCACGCCCATCTGATAAGTATTTTCCACATTGTACTCTCATCGTCGCTCCAAAAGTCTCCCACATCTTCCGTCGCACTTAACATAACCCTAATGAGTTAACGTTGGGCCTCTTCATTTCTACCTTTACATTTTCCAACTTCCCTTTCCTAAGCATTCTCCTAGCATTCCACATTCCCAACATAGATTCCCTGGTCATCTTTCTTCATTTCTTGTCATTCATTGGGTAAGGAAGTCGGAGAATGACAATGGAGTTGGCTTGGGTGACCCTACCACGAGCAAAGTTCCCGCCAGTTATGTTCTTTAGGTCATAGGAAAACACATACCCTTCCATCACGCACGCACCCACAAGATTATAGTCTAGTGAAGAAATACATTTATAATTTAAAACCCAGCTATCCACTTTACGAATTAACTTCCTTTTGGCTGTTTGAAACGAATGAGTCGCATATGCTGAAGAAGGAATTTCTATTTAACCGAATTTAAGAATTCAATCGTCCGAAAATTATTATGTGTAAAATATGCGAAATAAAAATCAGCTTCCCATCATGTTAGCCAACGCTCCGTTAATAAAAATCATTGACCTCGCATTTTCATCGCAGTCGTTGCAACTATGTACTTCGAGAAGCTATTTGCAGAGGATATTAAGGTTAGAAAATAATCCTGTCTTCTTCTTTGCAACCTCTCGAAAATATTTCTCCCGTTCGCTTGACTGGACTTTTCCAAACGACTCCAGAATGTCGGAATCCAATTTCGAATTTTAATTGCCTCTGGAATGCGCAAATTAGAAACTGAGCTTTTGAGAAGCGAATCGGATAGAGAAAGGGGTTTTGAAAGCGAGAAACACTGGCGACAAAATTGGAAACAGACTGAAAAACTACATTTCTACTTTTACTCCGATTGCTTTAATGAACGGATTTCATTACGATTACTTTTATCAAATCACTTTTTATTTTCTCTAATTAATTTAATTTATTTTCGTCGTTTGTTAATAACTATTAACCGTTTGCATTTATCTAAAATTAGCAATCATCCGTAAGAAATGATTTGGGGCGCGATTTGCTTCCATGTTTTGAGTGGGGGAGAGAAATGAAATTGCAATTCTCGGCATGGCTCTGATGGCAATCAAACATCCTCATTGCATCTGCTGAAATAATCTTGAAAACAATTCCGAATAGCTGGAGAAAACTTTAATTTCCACGAAGTACATATTGATATCATTTTTATTTACTGAATAATTATAATTTGTAAACATTTAATCATAAATATTGTCCACTCGAAACTAATAGAGTATGTTAATGAAGGGAGTCGCTTTCTCTTGCTTATTCTGGTCAACATTTTCTCTCGTTTCATGATCCCGAAAACTAATTAACTACTAAAACTTTTATGAAATTCACATTGATAATGAAAATGCTTTTGTCGAGGCTATGAATGAAATGTATTGACGACAAATAATTACTTTATAATTAAATTATTTATGATCTTATCACGATGTAGCAATCAACATGGATTTTCTGAAGGATAACCATTTCATAATAATAACTGTTTAGTTGCATAAGTATATCTATATATCTGTATCTGTAGGCCAAAGGTTGGTTGGATCCTCATTCTTTTAGTAGGTAAGGCGAGGAATGTGGAACTGGTTTATTCGAGAAACTAGAAAGATAAAAAAAAAGAAATCGTCCACGTAAAGGGGGTTCGTTGACACAGAGATACGTTACCCTAAATAAACAAAAATATAAGAAATAACATTTTTTGGTACAATCAGTAAGGAGTGACTGTTACTGGCACCCGACATTACTCATTTTTTGTAGCTTTGATATTATCATATATCACAGAAAAAAGTAAAATACCGGTAGAGCACGATCCCCTGAAATATTGGGAATACGAAAAAGGAAAGGGAAAAGGGAGAATGGGGAAGGGCCTCAATATTGTTTCTCAGCCTTTGAGATTTTTCAAAGGGCTGCTCTTTATTTTTCCGCACCTATTCCGAACACATTCCGACGCACTGCCAATGCGGAAATGGAGCGGCGTTCTCGCCTACGAACGTGGCTTGCCAACTCTCAAATTATACATCGACCAAATCTATAGTTGGATGCGCTCTGCGTTCGAAGGAATTATTTCGAAGAATTTTCGGATTGATGCTTCGGTTATTTATGGGAAAGATTCAGATTTGGTCAATATTCGACGGTAAAGAAAGCTGTCTTGCCGATCAGAAATCAAAAACTTAACAATTCCGAAGAGACTAGGGACTAGATACGTATTCCAAATGGTCACTTTCGTGATCATTCATGTTTTTCCTAGATTCATAATCGCTGGAAGGGTTTGAACAAGTGTTCATTAAATAAGAGAAATGATGAAATGTTTGTGAGAAGACGTTACCATATAGTGCTTCCACTGAAACGAAACCGGTTGTGAGTAAAAGTACGCTCTGGATAGATCAGGAAAATTATGAAGATATCAAAATTCCGGAAAATCCACCAGAACAGTGCATTAGATTATTTTTGTGAACTATCAGTCGGATATAGCGGGCGAAAGAAAGCCAAGAGCCATCGAGAATAAAATCACCAGTGTAATTCACAAATAATATCAACCACAAAGACAATTCGGACTGGTTCCCATAATTACACAAAATAATATTGTGATATGGTCCATTAACAACAGATTGAAATTCATAATTATCTTAACTGAAAATACTTTGCCAATAACTTCATGGTTTTCAACATTATCAAAGTTCTTCACAAAGTGTCCGCGTTGAAATCACTTCCTCAAGGTGAGTGGCGTTACACAGAGTGACGTATGTCTCTCCCGTAGGGGCATCGGTCTCGAACTGAAGCTGGTTCTTTCCCTCAGGGAGCGATTAGGCCAAAATGCGGAAAACAAAGGACATTAGAAATTCGAAAATTTGCGGGGAATCAAGACGCGGCCAATAACCTTCCTGGAAATCATCGGAACTGTCCGCGAAAGTAGCTAGTTCGAGCCTGATCAGATATCCTTACTCACTGGGTATAAAAGAAGCGTTCCCCGAAGGCCTTTTTGTCGAAGCCATTTTGTCAACAACTTGAAAAAGGGCAACTTAAAATTGGGCGACTTAAAAATCGGCACAAGTGTTACTAAGTGTGCTTGCT
The DNA here is from genome assembly GCA_000376725.2 of Ladona fulva. Lineage (NCBI taxonomy): Eukaryota > Metazoa > Arthropoda > Insecta > Odonata > Libellulidae > Ladona > Ladona fulva. The sequence goes on along the minus strand of KZ308295.1, from coordinate 780,508 downwards.
TCTTTTCGTAGAAGAGAAATAGTTGGCTTTATGCGTTATAATCGATGTTGGTATGTGTCTATATATTTCTAGAGGTAAATGGGAAGTTTCTGAAACGTTGTGGGGATACACTAGTGCCAAAACTACATCTAGAGTAAAGAATTGTATTCAGGAATAAGGCGAATAAAAGCCCGTTTGTTAAATTTCCTTCTAATGTTTTTCTATGCAAACTGGGAGCAAAATACAATTTTTGAGAGGACAGATTTCCTTTGAGACACGGTAGTTGTTCCGATGTATCTTTCGTAAAAATATGCCAGTTTTACCTAAATGTAATCTCATTAGTTAATGCCAATCATGTTTTGGGCCTCCAAGTTTCAGAGCCAGGAAACACTGTTCTTCTTAAACCCCCTTTGCAACGTGAACTGCAATGATTATTACAAGCGATGAAATCTGCGTCCACCTCTATTTTCCGAGGATACGCTTGACCTGCATCGTTTAACAGACACCTCCATTATCTGACTCTTCAGTGCATGTAACGGATCAGCTTGACTTAATGTAAGGAACACTATGAGATGTATAGTGTGAAAATGACCCATCAGAATCATCAAAAATCATTTTGGTTGAGAATCGTTGATTTTTGATGGTTCTAGTGGGTTTTCTTACTGTATACATTCTGCCACCAGTGGTATCGCTCATCTTATTAATGAGAGATATTCACTGTTATTCGTTGTGTACTCAGTAATGATATGTCATTTACTCTTTCTTATTTTTAATTCATTTGAGAATCAAAAAGCGTTTCTAGTACTTTAAATATAGGTAGCACGGATGATTTGTTTACCATTTTTCAAGAGTCATTACCAAATATTGTCTTAAATAATTTGAATGTGTGCGAAGTTAGAAAATTTTATTGCATAAACTTAACTTATTTAATGTTTAAATAAATGTCTCTCAATACAATAAAATTGCATATCATCAGTAAATATTGACGTGTGTAAAAAGTTTAGGAAGTTAGAGAAGAATTTGATGCCAAAAATTTAACTTATTTAGTTTTTAATGTTTAAATTAATGTTCTGCCAGACTATCAAATTGTATTACATCAGTAAATATTGGAAAGAAAATAATGTATCGTTTAATATAAAATAAAACCGTACCATTTGTCTGACCGACTAGGTCTTACTATAATGTCAGTCAAGTGAGTGTCGGTAAAGTGGGTTGTCGGTCAAATGAAATGATCTACATCTACATATGTACACAGCAATACGCCTTTGGGCTTGTGGCAGAGGGTGCATGCTCCATGACCTCCCTCATCGATTACTTCTGCGTATCGTATGCGGTTTATGTAAAATAAAATGCACCAATTTCTAATTTAATTGTCACTCTTTACGATCCTGACATGAACATATTTCGTCAACTGCATCGTGCTCTAAATGGCGATCACTTCTCAGCTCCTCGCCAAATGAGATCCGTATTTCCTTCCCTAATCGAGATTTTAAACATAAGAAATGACGTCTTGCGCACAAACAGCCCCGAGGCACGGAAATCAAACGCTATTCAAAATGAGCAGTTTCACTGCAAAAACGTTTCGGTGGTGAGCGCACCGCAACTTCGTCTGTGGAGCATTTTGAATCTCTGAATGCTTCAAATGTGTGACGCAAACAGAAAGACAAAGAGAGACGAAATAGAAAGAGGTGGGATCCTGTGTGTCGCGGCGTACTCGATCGTTTCTGTAGCCTTGACCCCTATCCTTCTCTCTTCTTTTCAATTTTATCCGAACTTTTCTCATTCCCACTCATCTCGATTGGTCGAAAGAGGGAAAATTCGTCAAAATATTTGCCCCTTACCTACAGTTGCTGGGAAAAGGAGATTTCTATCAATTTGGTAATGACAAACGTGGACAACGCATAAATTGAAACTGATTGGAACTGATTTCAACTAAACCTATCATTAGCCTCCTTCAAGCTCATATACTTCTTCCATGAAAGAATACCATCCCAGTTGAAATGATTACGAATTACAAGGTGGTTATTTTTCCTTGTATGCTCACAATACAGTCATGCGCCAACGCCGAAGTTATTGGAAAGTTTTAGCCAACTTACGTAACAAAGAATGCTAGATTATTTCCTATTTACCCTTTATATATACAATGAAATTCAATACAACCAGATTTATAGGGCAAAACTGGTACTAGAGAGTCCCATCTTCAATTTATAATAATTATTATTTTGCACAAATACTTATACATAAGAATTTAACTACAATGATACATTGCAATGCACAATACATGATATAAAATTTTAAGTAACAGTTTTTTACGTTTTAACAAACTAAGTGAAAATAAATATAAAAGAGGGAGATAATGGTTTTCAGGAGAATAACGGTGGTTTTTTTATCACGGAGAAAATGCTACCATTGCAGGAAAACGTCCACAAAGAGAAGGGGGTGTGAAAATCCTACAAAAGTTGTAGGAAAAGGGAAAGAAAGATATAGAAAATTACATTAAGAAATTATACACACGATGATACAAAATTAAAAAGTAATTAACGTCTTCGTCAATATCGGAACATAATTATTCTTGATAATTGAACGTAAAAGAAATTAAAATTTAGTGCATAGTATGAATTTATGTATCTCAGATTCGTTTGTGTTATCAGTTCAACAAATAAATAAATGAAATATTTGTGTTGAGAATATATATTGAATGACAGGAAAATGTTGTTTCTTACAAGTATCTTGAGTTGAATAGTAGCTTAACTATTATCAAAAACGATTAATCGAAAACCTGCTAAAAGTACAGCCTCTGAAAATTGTACATGTCAAGTACCCCGCTGCAGTACTTATGTTGCGATGGTCTGTATTTTACGTAATTGTACTTCTACTAGGATCGATAATAAATAATCAGCGCAGCCATGCCCTCCCCGAACCCTGATAAAATTTAAAGTTATTATCGGCACTATGGGACCAATGGATATCTTCCCCGCACTCAAATCTGCCGTGGATCTCCCGCAATGACTTCCCTCTTCTCTTGTAATTGGCAGTACATTCCTCCACGTTCATCCCTCCTAAATCCCTTCCCTAAATCCTCCCTCGGCTCATTCCACCGTCTAATCTCGCCCTCCCTTTCACTTCTTCTCCCTCCTGCATTACCATTCCAAACTCCCTGACAACCTCTAAGACGCTTGTAACTTTCACTCTCCTTTCAGATCCACCGCCTTCATGAAATACCTCTTTCCGTTCGATCAGCTGTATTCTCAAAAGGTTTTGATGCGATACTATAATTTAAGAAAAGTCACAGGTAATCACTTGCTATTGTCTTGAAACTTTTGCCCTTCTTTAGATTCTCTATAGCTTACTATACTCATAAACTGTTCACAAGTATAGTATTTTGCTCTGATTTCAAAAAAATATTGATCAGGATATACGATATTCATTTTAGGAGATTCTTTGGATTTGAAAATATTTAAAAACGCTAACTTTGATTTCTCAGATATTTATGCTTCAAATATATGAAAAACGTGATTGAAAATTAATTTGTAATGCCATAATAAAAAATTAATCAACATTACATTCTTTGAACATTATATCCTTTACCTCATTATTTAATGAACTTCGTTAAGAAGTACAAGTAAAATATAGACGTGAAAGAATTGAGAACCTTGAGTTTACAGAGTTTCAAGAATGACACAGGATGTATTCGCTCTTTTCTCAGCGGAAAATCACAATGACACAAGCTAAACATATGTTATTTTTACAATCCATAAAATTTTAACAAACAGGACCCAGATTTTGTTGCCTCCCTACATGACCAGGCCTGACAGTTAATCGCCAAATGTATCACATATTCTTATGAGAATAAACTGCAATATATTAATTTAGTATTTATTGCTGGTCCCTCTAGTTGGTATATTGATGTCTTGAATTTTCGTCTGGTTCCATTTAATCAAGCTAAATGAAATTGTTAAAACCGTACAGCGTATATATTTAAAGGTTAAACTTAGTTTCTGCCTGACAGCTCTGTTTTTAAGATTCTCTTTTGTCTCGTTTCGTATTTTTGTTTCATTCTTTACTTTGTGTTAGTATGATCTGTACTAATATTTTGTAAGCAACCTAAATATATACATACATATTAACTGGACCCATATTTTTATTAATATTGCTTCATTTTCAAATCCAATGACGAACTGAAAAGTGGAAGGACGTGAATATTTACTTGGATACGTCCGCATCGATGATATTTTTTCCATTATATTGTACAATCAATATTACCTGATGCCCTGTAAGCGATAAAGCAATTTCTATAATAATTTATTCGTATCGGATATCAAGCAAACAAGAAGTATGCTCCATAAAAAAGTGTTAACAGTTGGCGCTTCAATAGTTAAGCCGTGTTACGAAGCCTCAAATTGTAATTTCTCCTCATTATTACTTCTCATAATCACTGGCAATAAACCCACGATGCGTCATCTCTCTTCTAAAACAACGCCCTCTTTTTTCCGCTTCTTTTTATCGTTGATTATCTTACTCAATTGCTTCTCGCGGAGTATTTCCATGGCTTTGAATTACAAATGCCGCCTTCAATCTTAATTTCCCCGTCTCTCAATTACCCTCGCTTTTAAGTGCCCTTCTTTTTTACGGCGCCACCCTAAATATGCCTCTTATTATTTGCATTCCCTCCGTGGAATTCCAAGCACGTCCTTCACGGACACGATCTCCTCTAATTCCTGCCTTTTTCTTCCTTCGCATTCCTTTTCTCGCCTTTGTTTTTTGCCTTTTCTTCCTCACCTAACTTTCCCCTTCTCGAAATCGACCTTTCTTTTGCTCTTTTCGCTCTTTCAAGCTCTTTTTTTTACGTTTCCACGCACATTCGCCGTCGATTATAAAAACAAAAGAATGTGGTAGAGTTTTTTTGCCTTTCGTGTGTTTCATGGTCTGGTTTACTTTCTATCAAGGAGACCTTCAAGGAAATTCCTTGTCTTTCATGAATGTTAAGAATTGAATTATTTTGTTATACTTTTTATCGCTGAATACTGTGTTTGATTCGAAATCGCAAACTTTGTGAAAAAAATGTAACGTCTTTTCGTGAAATTAATTAATTAAATTTGATATATGTTGACGTTGCAGTTACGTACTTTTCGTTGCTACAACACCGACACCTTTCCGATTCTAGAGTTTACGATCTTGAATCCGCGTCAATGGCATTCGCCTCGGTATTAATTTAATGGGAAGAGTCCTAAATATCCGATGGGTTAAGAAAGAAATTACCAATTTTTGGCATTGTAGATGGACAGATATCCTAGAGCATTCTAGATTTTCATTACTGATCTTTCTACATTCATACAGTGATACATACTACATTCATTACTCATCAAAAAATTTTGGTGTAAGTATATAGTATTATGAATATTTTTTTGGCATTTGAGAGTTGTGCTCTTTTTGTATATATACTGGATGTTTGCTTTTACTTTTGTGACGTTGCCATCGAAAAGCTGTCCAATTGTGGCTTGATTTTTAATATTCGTAGTTTTTCAACCTACATGTTCGAAGTTTTACATGAGTTTGCAAACTTAATTTACCTTTGTAGTAATAGAGGATTCTAACTAAATTTAATCACTTTATTTTTCATCAAAAAGAATTTTTATTAAATTACACAAGCAATGTGTTTTGAAGTTAGGCAACCTTGGGGTTTTAACAAAATTAACATGCCCAGCGTGACTTCATCAAATTTCACATCTTAAAAGAAAAAGCCCTCCGTTACTTCTACAGTAGATTTTTATTGATAATTTTCATCTATGCCAGATACCTGTAGAGATTTAAACGTACCGTAAATATTTGAAAATAGTGCAGGTTGTAGAGTATTTTCCAATCCTTATAATGTGACTCAGTTAGATATTTCGGAATCACTCTTAAAATAACTTAAATTGGAGCGCACATATTCGAAAAATCTGCGGTAAAGGAACAAAAGAGCTTTGTTTTATAAAGTGCATTGTAGGTAGATGCGATGAAAAAGTTAGAGAGCTATGTAATTTCACCTTACCCCAACAATTAGGGTACCCCTGGTATCTGGTATATGCGGCGAGTATATGGGACCCAGCGGATGAAACGAATGCTCGCAAACTCGAGAAAGGGCAAGGCGATACGATTCGTTAAAAAGTGCTACGATAGAAAAGCACCCTGTACTCTTAGAAGCTAGGTGAAAGAAAGGTAAATAGGCTGCGATTGCTAGCTAAATTCAAAGTACATTTTGGAAGACGTCATCGGAAGTACGCGATCCCCTGCTACTTTGGCAGATCCAATAATGAGCATAACATCAATAAATAAGACAATAAAATGATCGTAAGGGAAGTAGATGTTGTAAAAGGTCGTTTTAGGGACTCATTATTTCCGCGAACGATACGCAAATACAATATTCTAAAGAGTTACGTAAATGGAACGCTCGGCGTTTACAATCCGTCACATATCTAAAGGCGGCTTGCAGCGTATTTATTTTGAGGTAGACAAAAATATCAAGGTATTACCCAAGTCCATTTCCCTTAAATCTTTTATCTTATATTCCTACGCAGTACATTCTTTATACTGACACGAATATCTCATTAATTGAATTACTGACGCTACTTCACATAGCGAAATGGTTTTTGCCCATAATAAATGTAAGATTGTGAAAAAGAGATTCAGACGAAATTAGAGTAAAATAACCAGAACTAGCATAGAGTAGTTTCTTTAATATTGTTCTTATAACGAATAAAAGATTCAGAAGTGAAAGTGGTGGGAAGGGAAAGCGAAAGTCATAGCGGAGAAGATTGAACAAATGCAATTGTGAAGGAAACGAGATAAGGACTTCAAAGAGATTCGAACGCGAGAGAGAACTCCTTTATGAGGCCCTTGATAAAGCAAAAGGAGGCTTATGCGCGCTCTTTCCGAAAACCAAGGAGAAACTACTGTCGCCATTGGGTCCTTTCAAATGAAAACGCCTTCCCACACGTCCAAACTATTGCTTTCGGTTTATTGTACTTCATGGGATCCCTTTTACCTCGGAGATATCAAGTGTAAAGCTAAACATTAGAGATTTCTTTCTGCGCCACGTTTCTCATTATCTCAAATGAGACTCTATATTGAAGTTGGGGTTTCAATAATGACTCTGACATTGTTTATAGAGCATAGTAATCTTGTTATTTTACTAAGTTTCTAAAATATTATCGGAATAAGAATTTTGATTACTATTTACAAAAAGAAAGAATTCAGTGCCATTTATCGAACTGCAGAAACTTTCTCAGTCCATTTGTTTCCGCGTATACTAGTCAAGCACTACATCGACATTAGTTTTGTTTGTTCTTCGATTATCTTATGTAACAATCACAGTTTCCAATCTACTTATTGAGTTTCTTCTTATTCTCTTATGGAGTTTCTTTTGTTCACGCAATTCTCGACTTCAATTATTCACTAAATATTGGAAGACACAGTCTCGTGGTAGGCCATAGTAATGGGAATGAAATACTTCGTATACTTCCTCAGTAAATATTTTTCACCATGGGTGTCTATTAAGCTTTTAATTTCTCTTTGCTTATACTGAATTACGTCGTTAGTGACACGCATTTCGAAATTATTTCTTAATCATATCTTTTAAGCTTTGGCTCTATTAGAAACGCTTTCTTTTGCAAGGAAGACTTTGGAAACAATCTTAATTATTTTAAGCTTTTGTGTAATGAAGTGAGGCGTTATCTCTCAAATTGTTGAGCTTACTTCATAATATTAAGTTAAACGCATTTAAAAACACATCTTATCTTGTAGAAAAAGTAAGTTTCCAAAACCCTTCTCATGTAACGGAATAACTGTTCTAAAAAATTAACCTCTCCTTATTAAGCGAGGCTTGGGTCGCCGCAAAAATAATAACGACACTAAAGCGATAAAAAACCAATAAATTAACTCCACTTCTTTAAACTTGATTTAGCAACGAGTAAATATATTGTTTTTGCTGTTGCTTTGGCATTTGCGTACTCTGGAAATATGTTTTGCTCTTTTACGCACATTACAGAGTAAATGTTCAGATTTGATGTAACTTTGATGGACTTATCGGCATAAGAATTCGGAATTGTAAGAAGCCTTGCATTTTAAATAATTTCATATTTCTCTGCCATTTGTACAGCATTTATGTTCCGTGCTTTTGCAACTGCTGAATGCGTATTAATGAAGGCAGAGCTCTCTTATTGGATGGAAGAGCTCCCCGTTACAGAGGGAAGAGAAGTGGAATTTCCAGAGGAACTGCTGCCGTAGAGAAGATCGAATCTCATGCTCTTTGGGCGAATTAGCGCACCGCTGCATCACGGGAGACAGTCCTTCTCACTAATGCACTCTTTAACGCACTTGTTTTTTCTAAAATACGAAATATTCAGTGAGAATTCGCCGAACGATCAGTCAGCAGTAAAACAATCCCGAATTTGATTTTCGAGGAAAATTATTCGTCGTTGTAAGGATTTATTTTATTGCCTCAATATTTAAATTATGAATACAATTAGTGAAAATCGATTTAAAGTTTTGTTAACCATTAGAAAATGATAAGTAACGTAATTTCTTAAATCTGAAATGCATCCAAGTTTTCGAGGTCACGTGAGGAGGGATGACGACGCGATTGAAAGAAGCTAATATCCGTGGTTCGTAACTTCACTTATTCTGTGCATGTTCCGGTGTTATCGGCATGCGTCATTGACTAAGTGTCGTTTCTTACCTAATAGGTGCTTTTCGATAGTCATTCAACAAAGCAAGGAGTCGTAAGAAGCCTGTGCTTTATTTATCGCAATTTCCCCCATTACTATAAAGGGCAATGCGATACATGATAACTTACCAAAAGAACGTGAATTTGTACAAGGGAAATTTTATCATAGCTTTAAATCTAATTTTTAAGTTAACATTTTTGTGCAATTTCTGATTTACGATAATGTATTTTATATCGCAAATCTAAGACGAACCTGCTTTTCGAAGGTTTCCAAGATTGCAAGAACGGGTGCGTCATGGATTGAAAAATATACATTATTCACGTAAACGCGATTATTTTTATTACTCGATTACCCATCCCGCAATTTATATTATTATTATTGTTTTGAAGGCTGAAATTTGGAAACTACAACAGGTCGCAACCAAATCTAGCTTCATAATTATCTTCGTCATATACTTTACTATAAAAACCCCAAAATAACAAAAATAGTACATTCAATAAAGGTGTAACTTATATTGCACAATTTGGTAATTTTATTTAAGAATATCTTCTGACAAGGACATAATACAGTATGGATGAGTAAGGCTTATTCCTAGTACTAACAACAAATTAATTTGAATTTATTTAAATATTTCTATGTGATCAATCAAGGAAACATGAAAATCCAGATTTGATTGCTAGCAAATAAGAACTTTAAAATATTAACTTCCAGATTCAAATTTCTAAGATTTTGTGGGCCGCAGTATCTCAAAGTCTGTAAATTTCGTAATTGGAGTACTCCGTTATATTAAAAAAAACAACTTATCGAAAATCGTTGGCTTAGTTATTTTTATAACATTATTAGATGCAGGTACATCTCTTTAACTGGGCTATCAGGTACGCGTTCGACATCGGTGAAGACTGACCAGGGTTCGATTTCCGATGGTTTCATGGGCAAAATCACTTAAGCTACCGAAGCACTTTTAATAATACCACTACATAGTTTTATTTATTGGTATCTAACTTATATTTTCGTTCCCTACACGAAGCTTCGTATTACAATACGCAGCGGAAATTACAGTACCCAATTTCCTGGCCCCAATGAGTTGATAATTTGACCGCATATATCCTCTGACATACTGTCATTACATGCATTGGGTTAGGTATTCCTTCCCTGGTAGTTCAAACTTTTTATTTATAAGGTTTAAGGTTGAAGGAGAGCAGATAAGTAAAGTAGTAGTGAGGAGTAGTGCTTGAGCTGCTGAGCAACGTAAGATATATCAACCAAAAAATGAAGTGTAAAGTGGAATAGACTAATAGACGAAAGAATAGGAGATTCATGAAAGCTGACAAAATAGGGGAATCACAAGAAATATGACGCAAATAAAATATAATCGATAATACAATCTTAANTAGGCCGCTCCGATACAGCGAGGAAAATAAGAGAAATAGATGCGAAAACGAACCGATTCAAGAATTCGTTTTTTCCGCGAACGATACGCGAAAGTAATCGACTAGGTAAATAGAGTCTTGGTGCATGCACCCCCTGCCACACGCCGAAAGGTGGCTAGCAGGGTATACACATAGACATAGACATAGACAAGAATTGGTTACAATATTTAGTCGGTTTAATTGGTTTAATTCATCAAGTATAGATGTCTTTTGCTTCATAAATTTGTGGTAGTGAAAAAGCAGAGATACATAGCAATGTTCTCGTAGTGATTTACGAGATTAAAGTTCGCCAAAAACAAAGGAGCATCACGAAGATGGAATCTTGGAATGTTTACCGCGCGCATGCGCAGATGGGAAATCCAAAGCTGCGCGACAACATCCATCAATTTTAAGAAATTTATAAAACGCCAGATGGCGCGTTGGATCGGCGAGAGAAGAAAATGGAGGAAAACACGGATGTGTGCGGGAAACACGTGATAGCGCAGCAACAACGCGATAAAAAACCGCTGTCGCTCTTCACAACAAACGTCATCTTTAGCATTCCTCATATTCTCGGAGCAAACACGAACGAACACGTATCGATGGCCACAATTCATACACACGTGCACCAACACACGCGCTCTCGCGTCTCAATAACTCCAGCGCCGGAAAGCAATTACGTCAGTGACGGTGTTTGGAGAGAAGCAGAGGGGATGGAGGAAGATGGAAAAATGGAGGGTGATAAGGGAAGAGGAAAAAAAGGATGATAGAAGGAGAAAATAATAGATCAGTGTTTGCAAGAATGTTTTTCCTTTTTATTTTCATCCAAGAGCCGTCTACTAGTGAGTTGCTAATCCTAAAAGCAACCACATACTACAGCATGAGCATGAGATGGCTGAAATCATTTACGCAATGATAACTTTACAGTAAAATTGAACAATAGGAATATCAACCATAAATTATAAAATATATCAGTTTATATGCAAAAACAATCCAATGGGGAAGAGTGCATACTTTGTTATCAGAGTATTTACCATTGGCTTTAAGAAATTCTTGCATAACCTTGTATTAAGAGTAGGGGTAATATGCCTTATATCGCACTCTTCCTAATATCGCACCCCTCATGTTCTCGGGAAGTATTTGCTGCAACTTTGCGGGAACTATCTTAATTGGTGTCTAGCGGCAAGGGTTCAGTCCTGTAAGTGCATTGGTGGAATTGACTTTTCCGTTTAGTGCGTGTGATTTTATTCTTAGTTGCGGCAGCCCAAAAGTTTTTGAAGAGGTCATCATACAGAGATTAATATGCTAAAAACTAAGTTGTATTCTTAAAATGAATACAGTCCAGGGAGATCTGGTGGAACTTCATAACGATGAAAGTATTTATTTCAATACGTGTACAGGTAAGTCCACAAATGGTGGTCTCATTTGTGGACTTACCTGTACACGTATTGAAATAAATACTTTCATTGTATTCTTAACCAAAGCATAGTGATTACAACTATATTATAACATAGTTTGAGCAGGTACAGTGGTAACGGTTTGTCAGTTGATAGTTTCGCCGGTAGTGTCGATCATATTGAAATGTCACGTTGTTCCTAATATCGCACCCCACCTGTAGTCCTAATATCGCACTGAGCGATATTAAGCACACAAGATAATTTAAATGAATACTAACGCTTTGTCGCTTTATTGGTGTTCTGCAACATGTTTTAATTCATTGTTGAAGATGCCTCCTTAACAGAGAAAGCAGCGGCCAGAGGAATGTTTTTAAAGACCATAAATTTGCAGTGGTTAACTCAGCATATTTTCTCGGAATATTTTCAGTGTTTCAATTAGTTTTTATGCCTTTTACACTCATTCTTATGATTATGAAATACAGTATTCCTAATATCATCCCGTGCGATATTAGGAATGCATCCAGTGCGATATTAGGAACTCTTTTTTTCAACGAACGATATCTGATTGTTGCGTCTTTTTATTATAAGGGGTATTGAAATGTGAAGTTCAGTATAAGGCACAGTATTAATAACCTTATTTTAATCTTAACAAGGTATTCATTTTAATTGACAAAGCGCAAATTTTCAGGACATTTTTAAAAAGGGTGCGATATTAGGACCACTTCCCCTACGTTTTCCACTTATTTAGAATAAATATTCCTATCACACTTTTAAGAGGCATAGGTTTTCAGAATTATCGATTCTTTCGGAAACGTATGGAGTTCTGTATATTGAATTTCTAATTTATCGTACTGAATCAACATACCCTTTTTGCTTTTACTTTTACATTTATAACAGCCGATTTCTAACAGAATTACCATTACCTTATTATTTTTAATTCAACGCTTAATTTATATATTTCGGGATGGAAATGTTTTCACTTGTACGTTTCAATTGGAATGTTTTCTTACGTGTTCCGCTAATTGAGTTTCGGATATCATTGAAAAGTTTGTATTTTTCCTTCGCGCTTTCAACTTTAAGATAATCTTTTAGAGTTACACAACATCATCCTTTCATCCACTGAGATCCATTAATCTACTGCATTCAGTAATCCTATGAACACCAGATATCGTTCGCTTGGAATATTTTATTTCATCTCATTCGGTCTAAAACTTTTATTAATATTTTAAACTTTATCGGAGGTTGACATTTAGTTTAAGGCTTACCTTGATATACATTTCAAGAATAAAGGAAACACAAATCTAATAGTAGACCAACAGCAACTCGATTGCTGGGTTATAATTATCTCTTTCCGTCACGTATCTGTAGGTACGAGGTTACGCCTTCATAACTTTTGGTCGTTAAAAATCAACTAATTGCAGAAATGGCCTATAAGTATATTGGCTTTGGTCTCATTATATTTAAAAAAAGGACATTTCCGTCTGTATATTAAACAGTACGGGATAATCCCCCATTTTTTGTGTTTAGCTATCGTTACTTCAATACTCATAATATGGATGAAATTGGAGCATTACATAAAAGAAATAATCCTTTTCGAGGAAGATATTAATATAAGAAGATATATAAAAACAATAAAAGGCACGTTATTCGGCTTAAAGGAGGATTGAATATTAAAAGTTCTTTTTTAGGTTGTTGTTCTTGTATTATCGCTTTCGATCATTAAAGAATCACTCAAATAAAATATAATTTGATCCATATTTTAAATTTGGGAAAGTGAAAATTACTGAATGTTTGCGAAATGTGTAAATACATGTTTCGGTAATAGCGACAGAACTAAAGTCTCCGAAAAGTTTTCCCTGGGAAAACAAGACAGCCAATTTTCATATCCACATAAAAAAATAGTTGATACATTTTCATAAAATCACGATTCATGTTTCGATTCGCATAACATATTTTCCCGAACAACCTCTCTCCGTTTAATATAACAAAACGTAAATATATTTACATTGCCTACGCAAAATTATTTTGTAAACCTGCTATCTTTTGTTCGCGTTTTTATATCTAACCTTAAGTTTACCTTTTGTATTTCTTTTATAAACGTTTTTCTTTTATAAAATTCTTTTCTTTTATAACATTTTTATAACTAAAAATAAATACATTAAGTTATCTAGGATTCTGTTCTGATATCCAGTTTATAGTTTGGTGAAAATATTAAGCAGCTATAATTTCGATAAGGAAGACCATTAACATCTTGAAGAGAGAACCATTACAATAAGGAAAATTAAAATACTTCCTACGCGTTGCGTATCATATAGCCTACTATATGCTGACTATGCTAGTTCGCTGGTGAAGTATTTAGCCTTCACATCAGTCGGTGGAATTGTGAGGATTGTTTTCGTTTCATCATAGAGAAATCAGTAGTAGAAGTAAGTAATATATTTATGCATTTAAATACACTCGTTCTGAAACGGACAGCAAAATACCTTCACGGTTCAGTCAGAATTTCATTTTTTTCATTGTATTGGAAAAATTAATAAGATTTCTCCCTTGGGAATATCTCTCATCTCAAAGTTTAACTGATTTGCTTACTCTTGCGACAACGCCTGGTCGGCAGAATACCCGTGATTCAACACGTGTCGCGTGATGCATATAATCAAGGATAACTGCAGCCACAACTGATTTCACAGACCATTTATCCATCCTTGAACGCATCTTTAAACGGATTTTTAAAAAGTTTTCTTAGAATTATTTTATTCTACTGACTTTTCCTTTGTATCAGAAATAAATTGAGAATGGGCCTCGAAGAGTGTTCCGTAAATACGTTCTAAAGGCAAGAATCCGGGACGAATTCTGGAATCGGAAAAACAGGGAAGAAATCGGGACGTCCGATTCCGATATTTAATTCCATATGCTTTATATACGCTTTAAGGATGTGCAACCTTATTGCTTTACGTAAGTTTGCTTTTAAATTACTTTCATCAATATCACCTTTGGATTTAACTTCTATATTCTTTCTCCTCCATCAAACAAGGACAGTAGCAAAACTAATCAGGACCACGCGTTTAAAACGGGATAACCTCGTCTAAATGGGACATATTCTTAGTTTACGCATGAAAATCCACAAATGATATTTCCGACTTTATCTGCTGACAAACTTGCATTCATTGTGCACGATCTTATATTTTCTCCATGCTTCTTTATATAAAATATCATAAAATGCATGTCTTCGCTCGAAAAAAATAAACTCAGGACTCCCTGTATTACAAATATGCCCACTTTTTATATTTATTTATTCATTAATTCATTGAACTTTAGGCTTCAGTGTAGTCCTATGGTTGCGTCTTAAATTGTCACATTATAAAACCCTACTTTATATATTTACATATATGAAATATAGGTCTAATACTTCAATGATAACACCAGTGATATCTAATTAATATTCTGCAGTAAAGGAGGACTACATAAACTCACGGAAAAAACATTTAATTTTTTCCGAAAATCCTATTATTTGCCTGAAATATTTTTCCTTCACCCTCTCCCTACATTGATACGTATCTTCCTGTTTTCTCAATCACTTGATCGGGATGAGAAACATTTAGGTTGAGATAGAATTACTCTATCAAAACCATAAGTCATTCCCCGCAATTCGCTAATTGTAAATGCTGTAACCAAGCGAAAGTGCCATCTCTTCAAAAAAACATTATTAATTATTACCATTACTTTTAAATGAGACAAATATTCCAACCCATTCTAATGGGAAATGCGTGATCTTGTATTCAGCCGTGGCGTTGGTAGTCAAGGGGACAGGTTCGTTATAAGCACATCATTTTTGGAAATGTTCGATTATTTTATCTAAGTTCTTACTTTTTCAAATAGATAAGGATATACTTTGACACAATATTGTAATTCAATTTTCCCTCTTTAGATGCTTATTTCGATTTTCTTGGACCATTTTTGCAAATTTAATTTCGTTAACGAGACAAAGCCCTCTGAAATGTTACTTATCTTTACGTGAATTTCTTCTGAAAGCCATTCCCAACGTTTCCACGTCTAGTGATGCCGTTATTAACCTATGAAACCTTCGCAGTATTTAATTGCGCGTTTGAAATGTTATATGTGCAAAATTCGGTATGAATCGATGGAATTTATTACTAAAGGTATAAATATAGATTTGCGAAACCAAGCATACTATACACTGAATTTAATTAATTTATCTCTAAAATCTTTAATGAGTTCCTTTGGTATTATTTTATCAAAATGCAATGAAAACCCCACTATTATTCGAATATTACTAGTAAAGGCACGACGTAGTTGATCCTAAGCCCTAAAGATTTTCAAGAAAAAAGAGAGAGGGTAAATGAGGTAAAGTGATGAGGAGAGTGCAAAAGTAAGGCTGATATTTGCTGGGTAAAAGGTGAGTGAAGCCAAAGAGGAGGAAGGGACTTTCCAAGAGTTTATAGGACTAAAGCTCTGTAGCGTGGAAAAGTTTTTCTCATCTTCGCCACCAACCTTTTTCAATCTTTTCAATTTGAGAAGAACGCCGTGAGATGGATTAAGGGCGAGAAGCATCGCATATGAGAGCCAATCAGTGCGAGTGCATGGGCCGCTCTAGAAATTTCACTACATATTTGATGAATCTCGATTTGCATTACTAAAGGGTCCGTTTATTCATGGATATCTTTCTGGACGATTAATCTTCTTCTAGTTGATCAAACTATCCCATTGAATATTGCGACAGAGATAGAAATAGATATGCAGTCGTAACTGAATGTTATCTGAACTAGGTAAATTAGGTACCTAATTTATTATTTAAATATCATAAATAAGAAACTTCAATGATTTCCTTAGATTTTCTTAGCTCACATAATCGTGATAAGATAACTCAGTATTTGTTTGATTAATTAATAACCGGTCATGTAATCCTTTCTTGTAAATAATGGGATAAAAACGTTCATACGCTAACCAGCATCCGAACCAAGGACCCTAGTGCTGCAACGAGTAGGTTAGCACACCGTTAATGCGGTTGTTTTCGTCGTGAGTCGAGCATCATTTTGTTTCATACTATCTAAATACATTTTCTGTACCTTCTAAATCCCTCCCTTTCTTACCTGCGGCTCTTTAACTTTAATTTATTCAAACCGCAGGTTTCCAGAGTTTTCCCTTAAAATTTCCTGGACCATTTACACTTGAGGAGGTTATCACAATCTTGTACTATAGTTGTTTTACTGTTGTGACCGTGAGTAATGAAATCGATGGATGTTGAAAAAACGGTACGAAAGTGGTATGCAAAGAATTATGTGGCATATGATGTCTGTCGCAGTTCATGGAAGGAATTCCTTTCTTGAAAATCAATCAAAACCGACAAATCAGTTAATAGTTTTCCAAAGAAGAACTTGGGTAAATTTTGTACATAAATTCAAAATTGAAGCAAATGAATGTCTTTATAAAATAAATTTTACTTCTTTTAAAATAATATTAGCGTTTACCTCTTATATTACAGAATATTAGAGACCGGATGGCGAAGTACGAATGTTCTAGCATTCAAACCTCAATGTCCCTGGTTTAGGCCCCGATTTATCGGATTTTCTTGGTTACGAAATGACTGTATTCGTTCGCCCGTTCTTATTTCTTACTTCTTTCTCTGTAATTGCCAAGAAAATTGATGTTTGTGGAGAGTTTTGAAATAAACAAAAAACGTATTACCCTTGAATGTAATTGTATATCTGTCATATTTTCATCTGTTTTAATTATATTTAGATTTCTTAATGTGTAATATTAAATCTTCCTTTGCGATAGCTATTCAGAGACATTTTACAAAAAGGTTACACCTCACTGCCTCAAATTTCGTTGCTGTACCTCATGTATGTCAAAACACATGTTTTGGCGGACTCTCAATTGAGGTGAAGCCGTAATTACAAATTTCTATCCAATTATTTTGAGCGAAATGAGGTTTTACGTAACTAGAGATATTGAAACATTAAACAAGCAGAGAATAAGTGACTGAAAGGCTGATTATATGGATGTAGACGAAGGTTGCCAATGTGCCCCATCAGGGAGATGTGCTGCCCGACTTGGAGACAACCCCGAAGAGGTGACCCTGTTTCCCAATTGGCGCACGGGGCGTGGGAGGGGCCTCTGCCGATGAACTGCAGACGTGGCAATGAATGTGAAATGAACCTTAGGGAGTCGTCTTAGTAACGCCTCGGAATGGGTTCAGTTTGCTCTCCTCTTTAGCCCAGCGCTGATATCTTAGCGGAATGTTTGGCTTAATGTCACGGATAAGGATGTTAACTCCATTTACATACTATTCCAACTTGCTTATTATGTCTGCGTTGAAAGAAGGAGCGCTCATGAGAACACCGCTTTTTTCTCTCGCGGCGATCAAATTTTACAGTTTCCCTTTTGGATTTCACCAGAGGAGGATTAAGCCTTATCAGTGCTTGGGCAGAGGAGTCCACCGCAGTAAAGTTGAACGTTTTTGTCCTTCGGAGGAAAGTAGGACTCTATTCAATCGTTCCGGGAATTTGCTTCAGTGAGTGAGATAAAGGAACTTGAATCGGTTGGTTTTCTACACTAAGTGAAGGTTAGAAGTTCTGGTAATGTGTTGAAAAGAAATTAAGATAGGTAGTGTAGAAGAAAACCTTTATTTTGAGCTCTCCCAAACCTCACCACTCTCCTAAAACGATAAAAATTCTTACCAACTTAAGCTTGTCTGTTTATTTATAATGATGGCAGATTAATCGAGTTTTTTATTTTACTTCGAAGAGAGAATTATCTTATACGTACCGTTAGTAGTAATTCATATTTGCTGATTTTAGCTACCCGCCGAAGTTGACACAAATTCGAGGAATGAAAACACGTGTTAGCTAAATTTTCGTGTTACTGGAAAATTTGCCACGGAACTCTCGAGGTTAATGATGAAATTATCTTTTTTAAAAATGGCACTCCCAAAAATTTAAGGACACATAACTGTATACCGAGTTACTCAGCGTCGACATAAGAATAAAACGTATCGCCAGCGTTGCTGCCAGATTCTTCTACCAAAGTGAAAGTCTTCATATAAAATATATTGCATTTGCTTGAATTATCACAATGTTAACAAATATTGTACAACTGAGGTAATGCAGCGTCATAGCGTATGATTGAATCGAAACCCAAATCTCCATTTCAATGATACCTTAATGACCCCCCGTAAATTACGAAATGATATTAAAAATGTCTCTAAAATATTTTTACTAAAATATTATTTCTACTAAATATTTATTTCTGAGTAACTAATATAACTAATACCAATGGTTCTATTTCAAAACCTACAATGAATAAACGAATTATTTCTTATTTTTTAACATTAAATAGTTCCGAGTCTAATAAACGCCCCGTCAAGCATGACGGATATATTTATTTGTAAAATATATCTGGTCCTCCTAAACCAGAAAGTGTCTGCGGTAAGACTATAATACTCGTAACTCATTATATTTTTACCGATAGATGGTTTCTTTGATTCAATTTGATAAAAATTTTGAATAAATATTGATTTAGTTTGCTAGTAATCAAATGAATGTATGGAATTGTCGCCGACTTCCGAAAAATTGATATGAATTTCTATGAACATTATGCTGTTCGTGGGATTTACAGAAACTCATTAAAAGCTCGTTGGCTCGTTATTTCGTTCGCCTCCCAAATATCTTCCTCCTTTTTGCTATTATATTTCTTCATTATATTGATCGAGACAAAGCAAAGTGTAACATTTTACCAATTTTCCGTGTATTTTATCAAAATTCTCGCGATTTTGAGTCTGTTTCAATATTTCATGACTTAAATTAGAATTCATAATCATTTTCATTTTTTGGCACTCGTTTCTATATCGTATGACCATTACTTCTAATTTAATTTTGGAAAGAAGACAATCTCTACAAATAATGAAAACGTACCTTACGTACATTTCTCACGGAAACATATTATGGGCTCCTGGGTTCAAACCTGAGCCTTTAAAGAGTTGAAAATAGTTTTCGTGTTTCTTTCAACATTGTAAAATTTTATTGTAGTTTGTTTCATATCTCTGTATCAAGGCGTTTTTGAGATAGAGAGGGAGACGGACAAACGGACAGACGTTTTGTTTTTCATATAAATGATAAGTTGATGATCTTTTATTCTCTCCATGATTCTTGATAAATTTGCAGCGGAATTGAAAATACATACGCTGTAGAAAGAAAATCTTATCAATGCTAATTATAATATAATAACTCATAAAATATTGATAATGAACGAAAATCGGAGACTGTCTGTTTAGTGAAGAGCGACATGGTCGCAAAATGGTTTAATCGAAATGTAGAGGCAAAAAGTCACTCAAACATACGTACTCGTATTTCCGCTGTTTTAAATAGAGGCATATTTGTCAACGGAATGTTATGAGAATGTCGAGAAATGAAATACAGCATAGCAATGGTTTTAGAAGGACGGTGAGTTGAATGTGAAACAAATTAACGATGCATTTTGACAATGTTTGCATGATTTCGACTGTGACTGTATGATTGACGATAAGAATAGAAATATTATCAAATTTTCCTTCCTTTCGCACTTTCCCCAACTACGAATGAGCAGCCATCCTAATTTCAGTTTACGAAAGAAATTAAGCCTGCGAGCAATGTGTAAGAACCTTACGTGCATTTCGTAAGCGGAAGATTTGTTTCGTCCAGGATGGAGCCAAAGACTTCTAGGTACGTGAAAAGTAGCCAATCATCAAAGAGGGAGAAGAGATTTAACAATGTGCGAAGCTTGGAAGCTGGACGACGTTTGGTCCCCGAGTTTAACGCGGCCTTCCGAACGCTAACTCCCTTCCCCATTCCACTCAACTCCCCGTCCGCCAAGAGCGCGAATGAGTATTCCCTGATATGACGAAGCGGTTCATTTGATCCATCAAAATAATGCGATTCATCGAGATGAATACAACATAATAACAACATACAATAAAATAACGATAAATTTCATTGAATTACAACAAAATAACTCGGCTTTATGAGGCACGCTGTTGTTATAATCGATGAAAATATTAGAGGGAAGTCATTTCACCTTGGTCACACATCATCAAGAATATACGGCAAGTATATGGAGTACATCGGATGAAAGGTC
This sequence comes from Ladona fulva, assembly GCA_000376725.2. Lineage (NCBI taxonomy): Eukaryota > Metazoa > Arthropoda > Insecta > Odonata > Libellulidae > Ladona > Ladona fulva. Next base: position 759,889 of record KZ308295.1, on the reverse strand, counting down.
GCCCGCAAACAGAGAAAGTGCAGTGCAAGGCGATACGATGTGCTAAAATGTGCTACGATAGAAAAGCAGGCGTTCCGCAAATGCTCTCGGACGCAGGTTGGGAATTCTTGAAAGAAAGGAAATTAGTCTGCGATGCTTGATAAATTCAGGGAAAGTACTTCTGTGGAAGACGTAATTGGTATTATGCGACCCCCTTCTGCTACTTGGGCTGATCCAACAATGAGCGTAAAATCAGAGAAATAGATACGAGGACAAGTCGTTTTAGAGACTAATTCTTTCCGCCAACGATACGAGGCAACAGTAAACTAAAGAGTAAACTTGATTGAAGTAAGCTTGATGTTTACACCCCCTGCCACTCGCTGAAAGCTGTTTAGATGAAGGTAGATAAAGGGTAGATGTAGAGTTACATCCTTTGAATAGTTATATAATAATGCTATAACAAACCTACTTAAGGACAGAAAGACGAAAGTTGTTCATTTCTCTTCTTTATTACTTCTCAATACCGTATCTATGAGTATTTTGAAGATACATTTTTTCTTCGATATCTTTTCAATTGATTTCTCTTAGAAGTATTTTCGAAATTATCCAATTACATCTAATACTTACATACCCTTCGTCGCATCCAATATTCTAGATAAATTCATACTATATTTTATAGAGTGCCGAAATATATGTCTATATATAATGTACTTTCCTTCATATTCAGCATCAAAATCCTTTTAATGAACGTCAGAATTCAGCATTGCGCGTTTCTTGTTGAAATTCCGGCAAGAACTACGGCTAATCAAAGGCACTCTCTCTGCTAAGATGCGATGGAAATTTTCTGAATTACGGGAAATCCCGCTTTGGAGGTGGTTTTGGGTGAAAATATAGAACACGGTGGTTGCCATAAAGAGGGAGTGAGCAAGAAAGGGGAGAGAAGATGGATATGAGGGATTGAATGGAGACGATTACCTCGGCGGGGGATAATTCTTGCCCATCAAATGGCGACCCTTCGCTAAAGGATCGCCGTCCCTGCTCCTGACGTTCTCTCCATTCATCTCTATTGTGACGCTGATGGAGAGCAGTCGGTTGTCATGCGACATCTTGGACTGATAAATGCTGCGAAGATGCAGCATACGGAAGAGACTTGGAAGGCGGTGTTCATGCTGATGCGCCGCTTATTTAATTGCGAGGAATCAATAGCGTACTTCGGAACAAAATGCTGCAAATAAGTCTTTTGTAATGTATTGAAGATAATGTTGGGTCCTATAGAAAACCGATATTATTTTAGACGGTATATAAGGACATTAACAGACTGTGTAGGCAAGCCAGATCGAATAAATTCAAATTTACTATTCTATCAAACTCACTATTGTCATACATTTCTGCAGTGATGATTAGGTGAAAGTTCTTCGAAGCATCCCTAGAATTTATTTTAGGCAATCCAGGTCTCTTCTACAGCCATAATATTTATCGAATATCACTCAAATATTACTTGGGAATATTATTATTATTATTGGGCCTCCGTATAGTCGTGTGGGTAACACGTTCGATTTCGGCGAAAGTGGTTCCGGGTTGGATTCCTGGTGGGGGTTCATATGAGAAATTAGCTTAGCTGTCACAGCACTTTTATAATAACTGCTATAGTTTTTGTTATTGTTATTATTAACTAGTATTTTAAAAAGTGCTTCGACACACAAGGTTATTCCGCAAATATGGGACCCCACGCGTTTATGTAATTAACAAATTCCGTACCCGTAAGCCCTGAACCGTTTATACAATTAACAAATTTTGATGCACTCATTATTTATAACAATACGGAGTACTAATAAGTCATTCTTACATTATTTTACTTGTCACATTAACCATATTCTCATCTGAAGCCGTGGAGCTCACATATAGGGAACCCAGGAGCAGTAACAAGGAAACAAAACATTATAGTATATACAAATCTATATCTAAATTATACATAACTATGGTTTCCATCTGAAAAATACATTATTATCGCTGTAGATTCACCAAAGGGTCAAAAGGAAAGTAATGCAGATAATCTGAAACCACAGTATTTCAAAATAAAATTGATACCTGCTGATGAATTCAAAGGTTAGGGTAAAATAGTCTGTGACTTCGAAAACGATATAATATATGTAATGCTATATCTAAATTATACATAACTATGGTTTCCATCTGAAAAATACATTAGTATCGCTGTAGATTCACCGAAGGGTCAAAAGGAAAGTAATGCAGATAATCTGAAACCACAGTATTTCAAAATAAAATTGATACCTGCTGATGAATTCAAAGGTTAGGGTAAAATAGTCTGTGACTTCGAAAACGATATAATACATGCAATGTAAAGTCAACAGGAGCAAGTTTTCTACTTTACGAATAGTTACGGAAGCGTTTTTTTTATCTTCAGATAAGTCCTCAGAATAATCTTAATACGTCTTTCACAAACTAACGTTGAGCTCTGCAATTATAACATCGATTAAATCATCAACATCATGGAAACCGCTTCATGCTTTAAATTTCTTCACGTCTCGACTCATTCCAAACATCGGAATGTAATTAATTGAATTGCTGAAGTAGTCCAATCACGACTCCCGATTCTATTCAAGTTTGAAATCTCTCCGAACGAATAAATATTTGTGATTTTATTCTCTCATCGGTTGCGTTCATTGAGATGGACCTCAAATCTAATCTGCATAATCAAAGGCTTCGTATACATTAGGCAATGTTTGCCGGCGCGTGGTCGTGCGGAAGTCCTCGGACGGGGACTGCATATACAACCGGAGGACACTGCAGACAATCCCCTCGACGACTGTACGAGCAAATTAGTCTCGGACTCCAATAAGAGTAGTCCGCCGTATGACTTTGATCTCGCGGAGATGCAAGTTTCTCTCAGAGGAGCTCTTTAGCACGGCTACAAATGTCCTATCTTTCCTCGTCTCAAATAATTTCATTGTGTTTTAGACAATTGCGTCTTTTACTCTGAAAACGCCATGTTTCCTAACACAGTCACTTCTCTGCAGCGTAAAACAGATTTAAGTCCTCGCGCGAGAGTTAGAGTATGAAAATTACTGTGGAAGTGGGAGTGTATATTCCGTATTACCACGTATGGCCCGCTCCTTTAACTTGTCTCCAACTGCGCCGACGAAACGATATTTTACGCTAATTTTAAATAACACTTCAATGTTTTTTCTCTATCTGACATTAAACTGCTTGGATGTATTTGATATTCTCTTTCTTACTCCAACCCAATCTTTCTATGTTTTGTTGCATTATACTATCTTTTCTGAATAACTTATTTTTTGTATTGACAGTTGAGGTTAAGTAGAAGAAAGAGCTATGAAATGGCCAACTTGGCTTAACCCAGCCTTAGCAAGCATATAATTCCATTATCCATTCATTCATTCGAAATTAGTGAAATGAATGTAAGTCTACTATAGACACTGATTTATCTACTACATATATACATCGGCCTAAAGATATGGAATTTAATTCCTGATATTGTGGTTGACTCGAACAATATGTATACATTTTAGTTAAAATTATTATAATTATTTCTTACAATAACAAATATGATTATAAGTCTTCATAAAATTATATTCTATTACATAAATTGACTGGAATATATATTCTGTTACATATGCTGCCTATTTTATTTCCTGCATTTTTACGAGTACATTATTGTCTAGCGTTTTGTTATTGTGGTGTGGGTAGTAGATATTGTCCTTCAGTTTGTAAGCTGTATATCATTTAATTGTCTAAATCATTTTTTTGTTTTTTTTAATTATTATTTTTTTACTCCGCCACAGAGTTCCACCACATGTTCCAAATGACAAAGTGTCCTAGGACAATGAATTTATATTATATTATATTATGTTATGTTATGTTATGTTATATTATATATCATCAATTGATGATTACTTACACGGTCGACACAATAGTCGTGGAATAAAATATTGTGGTAAATGTATAAGTATCCTTTTTCGTTATTTTTCCTCACACTAAAATGAGATATACTTTTTCTGCGGGAACAAGACCGCAACGTTGTTGGATTACCCAGCGCTATGAATTCCAAACGAAAGACCGCATCACGGTACATTCGGTGGCATAACATTTTAAGCGTTTTTATTTAAGCAATACCTCAGACGAAACGAAGAAGGAGCCTATTTACACAACAGGAATATGATAAAAACGAGACATTACTATTAATCGTTGCTAGAAAAATTGCAGTACTTGTCATTTGCTATTTCTACTTAAGGGAAGTATTTTGACAACAAAAAGATGAAATTTCCTTGAAATCTTTCCGCTCAATTGAAAAAAGGTGTGAAAGGAAATGGAGTGGCGTTAGAGAGGTGTGATTTTGTAATGGATTAAACAAGGGAAAAGAGAAACAGTTCGACAGCCGCTATCTCACGGCAATGAGTGCGATGCGTGTTCCAATCTTAAGAGGCTACAAAGAGCGACGCATCCGTTATCGAGGGCGTGGTCACTTTTCTCAATAAAGAATGTATTTCACAAACGCACGAGCATTTGTTTGGAGGTGGGCGTTGTCTGCAGGAGCGAATGACTAAATTTCCGGACTTTGATTCTTTCTTTGGTCGATTTCGAGATTTGTCCATTAACTGGAGTGTTTCCGCTGAAGCCGTGTCTATGAATGCGTCCTTTCACGAAGTCTTTAAAATGAGATATGTCACAAACCAATCCGGCCGATGATTAACGGAACTGGAAGTATTTGTCATATAAAAACGCAAGGCCCCGCACTAAATGTTTGTAATTACAATGTAAATAATGACGAAATATTCCCATGTTTATGACAGTATTTCCCAGCCGTTGTGCCGCGGTATATAAGTGAGCCGCATGTAGCCGTTATTCAATGTTCCAGTGCGCCACATTTTGTCGAGTGACATATAAGTATTTAACTCTGCCTTACATATGAGGCGTAAGGCAAAATTAAATATATATTAATGATATTGTGATATATTTTACCCTATTGGAGGAGATCGATGGTAATACTAAATTATTTCGTACATATATTTCAATTTCAATCTCTACAGGAACTCACAAAAACTCTCAGAGAATCACTATTTTTCATAATTGTTATTCTTTGGGATTCAGCCGCATCGTGCAAAAATTACTACCTTTAACTTTATCCTCTCACAGAATGTTTGTGAGTTCCTCTGGAAAAATAATTCAAATTAGTTAGATAAAATTGAATTACATTAAATTGAAAAATAGTTAGCTAATGTTTTTCTAAGTTTTTGTTTTCCGCAAAATTTGCGATGATATATATGTGTTATTGAGGATAAAATGATCGGAAGCACGGTGTTTGGAAGCAGAAGACCTTAGGTTTAGCATTGACGTGAATTATAGAAAACTTACTTCTTTCATGTGTAAAGCTTACTTACTTCTTTCATGCATAACATAATACATTATACTCCATCGAGTACTTAGCGGTACTCCTAATACAGAGAATTTATTGCTTATCGCTTCTGCAAATGCTGTGAATGACAAATGGCCGGAAGGAAACGGAAATGAGTTTCGGTAATTCCCCCTGAATATCTCGGCTTCTATATCTCGGCTGTGACCAATCGTCTTTATATGAATCTCTGGAAATGTATGAAACTTTATTTTTTTCAGTTATACTTGTCCACCGATTCTCGCATTCGCTATATTAATAATACATTTACATGCAGTTTTAATGCCCGATGCAGATCCAATGACATCCTTGTTTCTCAATTCGAGTTCCTTCCCGTTCTACCCGTAATCCCAACCTACTTCACACACCTCGTTTTCCATCTCCCAAAGATCCATATTCAACCGCATTCCACAACTTTTCAACTCCCTCTTGTCCTGCAATCCCTCAATCGACCTGTTTCCTATATTAATAAACTCAATTCCTTTGTAAATTAATCATGTAACATTGTTTTCTTCCTCTTATATTGTTTTATCTTATTTTTGTATCGTTTCTCTTTCCTTTAATATTATGATACATTTTAATATTTCAATGTATTTTTTTACGTATTCTTATGTTCCTTTTTTCAGAATTGCTAATTATTAAGCACTGATATTGCTTTGACTGCTTTGATTCAATGTAATAGGCTATTTCTGGCTTTTTTGAATCCTATTAATTAATAAAAAATACAATACTCCAGTATTGGCGATGGAAGTAGAAAATTGGTACTAGTTTTACTAGTCCAAATGAATCATCTTAAAATTCCCTTCTATAGGCTCTTATGTTCTTTCTCTCTGCATTTTGGGTTGATTGAGCAAATCAGAAAAAAAACATGCGCTTGTAATACGTATCAAGATATACAGACACCTCGTTTTCAAAACGATAGTTAGTGCGTAGTTTGTTTGTAGTTATAAGTCTCGGTGAAACGTATTTTAATTTTTCTTTCGTAAATAAATAACGAACAAGAGTAAAATGATTGCATCTGTGGTAACCGTAACACTATTTGAAATTCGGTAGACATCTTGCTACCATCGCTTTTCCTTGTCGTACAAATAATCATATCTTTCAATCTTAATCATATAATGATATTAGCTATAAATCTAAAGGAATTCATCATTGAGGGACAATAGTGACAACGGCATAGATTCCTCCCCCGAGATCCATTTCATAAATTCATAACAGGTCCCTCGCATTCTAAATAAAAGCTATGGAAATAACATTTTTGTAATGTGTAGGTGATTCAAGATGGCTCTTCCATTAGTTATCCGTAAATACCGTTTCCACAAAGAGGACCAACAATACTCCGGCGCTAGTGATATATTGTAGCGAGACACATCCTGGAACCTTATTATTCATTGTTTCTTTTCAAAAAGTAGATAAGCCTGAAAGGGTTCAAAGGCCGTCCGGATATATTTCATCCAAACAGAAGCGGAATATGATGAAATAGAAGCTTTATCGTCGTTAAAATAATTTTGTACGTCAGCGTTTTTCCTGCTAAAGAATGAGTTATTACTTTGTATATGGAGGTTTTCATGTTTTTCAAATTAACTTTAATGGCTGTCATAAATTAAGTCAAAGCAAAGAATATATTTTTTTCGGAAAACCCTCTGCTCCGGATGAATACAAAGTTAATTATGGCTCACAGATAGTTCCATATTATAGTTTAACTGTTACCTATAGTAATAATCTCCATCCATTGATTTGGAAGCATTCCTTAATATTTTTAAATGTATTCAAACGGTGTTTGCAATTAAATACCTTTCGGAAGTCGATTTAAATTCTCGAGTCATTTTCCGAGTTGTGACAAGTTGAGGGGCGTTGCATTAGATGTAAATGTTTTAGAAAAGGTAGTAAAAACGGTTTATGGGAACACGTTTGCATGAGATCCAGAATATGATGGCGATGAAAGCATATTGTAAAATGTAGAGGGTGTAGTACTAGATTATTTACAAGGTATTGTGATATTTACATTTACAAAAAATCATTTGAAACAAATTAACAAGTTCACATACATTGCTGACAAAGATAGAGGATGCAAAAATATCCTTATCTAATATATATCAAGATATGATGATAAAATAGACGTTGGACACCTTAGTTCCATCATATTCTCATTTTTTACACTATTTGCATATTCTCTTCTAAAGTTTTTTGTTCTGTGGACCCATTAAGGAAGACTATTTTATAATGTGAAAGCATTATTGTCTACCAGCAGAATTTAGTTGAATCGTTTTAAATTTTTAGATATATTTTTTCTTTTGACGTACTTATGGTGATTATACGTCCATGCTCAATCTGAACATAGATAATGTGTAGGATAACGGAATACAGGAGCTCTTGGTTATGTTGATATTCAATATCCGTACCTCAGTTAATCCGCAGCTCTAAATGTCCTACTCGAACGGTCCTGAATGGGTGAAAAATTAATATTGTCACTTCCAGATGTTTTCATCATTCTTCATAACTTAGACTGGTTATCTTGCAGAACTTGAGGGGACAGAGAAGAGGAAATACATATCGATATGAAGGCCACCCTTTCGAACCCCTCCATTCCTCTGCGCCAAAGTGGTTATGTGCTGTTTCCTCGCCCTGCCGCTGTTATCCGCGCCGCTTCACATGAGACAGTGAACGGGATATTGAGGGATAGGCGCTTATTGTCCTTTGCGTGACGCAGACCGAAGGGGCGGAGGATCCCTCGTGCATCATCTCATTGATCCCGGCAGCAACCGTCTTTTGTTTCCAAAGGTGGTGCCAAAACAACTGAACGACGCCGCGCGGCTCTCCGCTTTCTCTGAGAAAGACAATGCCATCCAGCCTTCCATTTACTTTTTCAACCGTAATCCTTTGACGCCCTCGGAAGGCGTTCTTAAAGGAACCCTCCATGTAAACCAGTCACTCCTAACGCTAACTGGTTCTGCTCTGATGTTTATATAATAGGCTTGTGTATATATGCCGCAAGGAAGTGTAATCGGACCGTTCCTATTTTTAGTGTACATCAACGTTCTGAGCAATAATATTGGTAATCAAATTAGAATATTTGCGGACGACACGTTAATTTCAGAGTATAGAATGACCCTGTCGAGTGATTTGGATAAAATAATGAAATGGTGCGATGATTGTCAATTAGAACTTTTAGATAAATGTTCAGTAATCAATTTCTTCGATAAGAAAAACAAAGCCAATGATTGTTCGTACGTCCTCAGAAGGAAAACTTAATCAACGGTAGGATGGGTAAAATATCTTGGATTAACCTTCCAAACAACATGGGGTACACACATTCGTATTATATGTAGGCGAGCGCTTAACAAACTCGGATTCGTGAGGAAAATAGTCGGTAGGAGCGAAGAAAAAAACCGTGAGCGATGGTCAGGCCTCACCTTAAGTGTACGGGTGGCATATAGGCCGATAAGTGTTGTATTAGGGAATTGAATTGGAAAAGGTGCAGCGAAAGGTGATACATAAAAATTGTTAGGACGAAAAAGTTAGTGTTACTGAAGTCCTTCAGGATGCAGGCTGGGAATCTCTAGAAGATAGAAAACTCAATGTATTCAATAATTTCAGAGGAGCTACTCTCGTAAAAGATATAGCGGAAATTATGCGTCCTCCTTGTTAAACAGACCGTTCTGATTCTGAGAGGTAGATTAGAAAAACAGGTGCTACAGCTAGTCATTTCAAATTTCAGAAATGGTTTTCTGCGAACGATACGCTAAAGTAATCGATCACGAAAGTATGCTGCATGCACCCTCTGCCTCAGGCCGAGAGTTGGCTTGCAGGGTACATATGAAATTCATGCATTTTAATGACATAGGAAACAACTTGATAGTTAGAAAACGATCGAAAATAAACACTTGTATTGATCCTAGTATTGACCGTTGTCCAAGACATCAGAGTTAGATAAAAGCTCCAAATAGTTGTCGAAATACGTATCGAGAACAATACTTGCTTAGCGTGACCACGGAGATCCCCAACCCCCGCTGGTGGGAATTCTCCAACGGTTAGTTTATTCGCTAACAATGGCTATTTGGAGCTTTTATCTAACTCTGATGTCTTGCAACAGCCATGATCCTTTTCCTTATAGATTCGTTGTCCAGGAGGCAATTAATGTGGACATTTATGGAAGAAATTGTGTGACTGAGGGCATAGGTACCAAAAAATAGCACGATACTACTAAAGTTACAAATTTAGCCTTTTATGAAATACTTTCAAGAATATAACATTGTTAAGATTTCTACCTCACATACTAGCTTCGTTTCCTTAAGGGATTATTTGCGAGTATAAATTTACAAGAATAGGAATTATTCCCCTTCTGGTTTGAAAAACCACCTATGAAGGTTGCTGCAGTACTTTGCTGTCTGAGATGTAAATGTGCAAGTTATTTTAGGGCTGCGGTCATTTCCCATGTTCTTGCAATTGAGGAATTTTTGCTTTGACTCCTCATAAGATATTTAATCAAGGCTCATAATGTGTAATTTTAACTCTGCTGTCGTTTCTTCGCATAACTCTCTGAAATATTCGATCTAAATTATCCAATAGAACTGTTACACTTAACTCTCAATTCCATATCTTAAGACGAGCCGCGTGACCTTTTCTACGGTATTTTCTAATTTGCCAATATTGTACTTGAAGAAATAGATCTGAGAAATCTTGTACATCCTCTAAGATCACCCTCTAATAATAGGAAATATCCAAGCTCTTTAGTAGATTCCTGTTTAATTTCATTTTACAAAACTAAATTCTAATAAGTCTAGTAGGTAAGTCTAGGTACATAGAGGAGAAACCGCAGTCTTTCAAAATCATTCTTACGCATCAGCATTAAAAGGAAAAATTTCCTACATCTTCACATGTGTCCTATTAGCAACCTTTCGTCGTTTGGCACAGATCATGTGCACCGTACTCTATTTTTCTAATTGGTTATGATTACATTACATTCACGGATAAATTAATCTCCACTATCATATAACTATATATGTTATGTAAACTGCGTTTTACTTAATAATCCGTTACTGTGATATTCATCATCTGTATAATGGAAAAATAATAACCTTAAATAAGTTTTACGATTAAAAAAAACCTTCCTATAAAAGCTTCAATAGAATTTACCTGGAGTTAAGAAAAATAAGCATGGGACTATTTGGTAAGTTGATGTACGGTAACGACCTCGATGGCCGTGAATGTCTTTGGTAACTGTAAGTCTCTCTCAGAATCCTTGAAATATTTAATCTCTAACATTTCGTCTTTCAAGATATGGAAAATGTTGAATGCGCTGAAAGTTCGATTCGTTGATTCCTATGCAAATTACGAGATCCATCACGACACACTTGAGAAGAAGGAACATTTGAAAAATTGGACTGCAATGAGAGAATCGGCTCCAAAGAAGGCGAAGATAGTACTTCTGCTTGCAACGTTATGGCGTCAGTTTTTTGGTATGCGCGTGGGATGATTTTTATTGAGTATCCTTAAAAAGGAAAAAAATCAGCGACGAGTATTATGCAAAGTTATTACAGCGTTTGAGTGATGAAATCAAGAAATAACGGCCGAAGTTGGCGAAAAAGAAAGTGTTGATTTATCAAGGCCACATCCGGTACCACCAGTACTTAACAGTACAAATCCGTTATCGCGATGTCCAAAATTAATGAGTTGAAGTTCGAATTGCTTCCTCGCGCACCTTATTAGCCAGATTTAGCCCCCTAGGGTTACTTTCTCTCTCCAAACTTAAAAAAAATGCCTCAGTGGTAAACCATTCGCCAACAATGTAGAGGTGGAGTTTGCGGTTAATAGCTATTTTGAGGAGTTCTCTATGGTACCGAAGAACAGGGTATCGAAGCTACTGAACATTGCACAGTGGGCTAGAATCGAATAAACCTGGTCAAGAGGCCAGAAATGGTATTTTAGAGTGAGGAACGTGAAACTTTGCATAGGTATTCAGAAAAGATTGAAATTTGTTGTTCCGCCTTTTATTTTTTGTTATTTGTGCGCGTCAAAAAGATGTAGGCTGTCAAACGTAAGAGTTTTCTTTGTTAGGTCGGGTACTTCTGGGACTACCCTCGTTTGGCAATGCGGTGGTTAATATGGTGGTTTTTGGTAATGATATAAAATTACTATTCTTTCAATTCGCTGCCAACGATGACAAACGAAAAATTTATATCAGCTAAAAAATGCAATGTTTTTCTGTTTATTTTCAATGCGGGAAACATGTTAAGTGTATATGAAAACTTATTTAAAATGTAATTTTCTCAAGAGTAAACATTTATTTATGCGAATCGCATTGTTGCTGTTGCTTTTGAAGTTCAGCATAATATTCGCGATTTTATTAAGTTCACAAATCTCTTTTAAAGATGAGTTGCACGAGCAGGTCAAACATAGGCCAACACACCAAAACACAAAGCATTGAGAATAAAACCATCTAGTTTCCGAGGAGTTTCTTCTTATTTTTAACGTCTGGCGTGTGGCAGAACGTGATGATATAATTTCGAAAATAGGATCTATTCATTGAATGTGCTCATTGAAGCCAAAAAATACTTAGAGGCTGCACTGAGTGTAACGTTAAATGTAATATACTTCTTTTTGATTCGCTATAAATTTGAGTCACAGTTGGATGATTTTTTAATTAAATGTAAATTTGAGAAAATCACTGAATTGGACTATTTAGTAATGGGAAATTCAATGCATATTGATGAGGTTTTTTTAATGTGCCGACAAAAACTTTTTACCTTATTGTCATTACCCCATTTTCAGTTATCATATTATGAATATCGCATACCTCCTTTAAAATTTTAACATTTTCTGTGAACTGTAGTAATTGTTACATTATAATGAGTTTTACCGTAAGATTACAAGTGGAATAAACAGACGGACTAAATCAACAGTAAGGAAACTTTAACCTTAAAACGTTTGTTCGTGAAATACACAAATCTTAATGTATGTTCATTTCAGAATTACAATTCAAAAGTTATTCTTTATATATAATATACCAGATACTTAATATTCATTTTATTTCAGTATCACTTCTATCATAACTACATGTATATGCATTCCCTGTAATCCTCCTTTCAGTGTGTGGCAGGGGGTGTAAACACCGAGCGTTCGAGTTAACTCTTTAGCTTATTGTTATCGCATATTGTTCGCGGAAAGAATGAGTCCCTAAGACGACTTGTCCTCTCTTATTTTACGCTCGGATCGGCCGAAGTAGCAGAAGGGGGTCGCATAATAGCTGTTCCGAATTCCGTAAATGTACTTCCTCTGAATGTATCAAGTAGTCTCAGCCTAGCTTTTAATCTCCTTTCTTTCAGAGACTCCCAACCTGCACTTTCTCGTCTTTATGGGTACACAATTCATCCACCGAATCCTGCATTTTCTTCTTCCAGATCGATATCGCGGATAATATCCCACTAATAGCATGAATAAGTAACGTATTTTACAATTATAGTTCAGGTATTCCGTCATGCTTGCCGGGGTTAAATTAAGTTTCGTTATGCTTGACGGGACATTGACATACGCATATCTAATTTATCGCACTAGTGCTGCTCACTCCTGCAAACACCCCTTATCCCGCCAGCACTCCGCTGTGTCCCCCATAACTATCACTTTCACTTTTTCTCTCTCCAGCTTCCCACGCTTTCCTCTCTTCGTCGCCAACTTTCCGTAAGCAGCAATTCTACAGTGCCAGTCACACTTCAACTTAGTCTAACAAGATTTATTTTGTTTCGCTTTATTTCCAACTTTTCCTCTATAAAATCCCTCACCTCTTCGGAGAAAGGAAAAAAAAACACCTCTTCTCCTACTTCGTTCCTCACGAATATTCCCCGATTAATAATGCAATATATTTTTAAATCCTACATTAATTGGCTCTCGGGGAGTTTTATTTCTACTCTAAATAATTCTCCCGTTCGTTCCTTCTCTTTCAAAATTCTCCCATGTAATTTTTTCGCATCGATGCTTCGTAAACGGTAGGCGTGACCTTTAGTTTCTCCTTTCAGGGCTTCGAGGTATTAGTTTCTCCGAATGAAAACAATGAATAATAGTTTATAAAAGCAATCCCACCTAATTTCAGCACATAACCATATGCTCTCTTTCGGCTCTAAAAGTGCCTAATAGCCTCACCTGTAAGTCGCATCCCACCACACTTTCGTTACTTCTTGTTTTCGGTTCGAAGTTGGAGAAATAATGATTTAGACACATATCACTATATGAGTGTACACGAGTAGTCATAATTAGTATCGATAAAGATATTTCTAGTTAAGTATGCTCGCATGATTATTCTATTTGCGTCTTCAGTAAATTATTTTAGTGATATTATAATCCCATTCAAATTAAATTAATATCATAAGTTTGTAATTAAGTATTATAATTTTACAATCTAACATTAAAATTTTATGTCTGCATATTATATTTTTTTTAAACTATTACATGATTGAAAATATGACTAGTGGCCCAATCATTACTTATGCAAGTTGTGTTGACAATAGTAAATCACAGACCTCTTAAGCTAAACTCTGTCGAATGGGAATCATCACCATTGAGTATTATCATTACGAGAAATTGCTTTCTTTATCGCTTCATTTCCTCGTACATTATCACTTCAACATTTACCATTCCCTTTAATTCCCTGTAATTTTACGTTTGTCTTTCCCATTAGCTTGTCCCTGAAGCATTTCCTCCTTATTATTTTTGCATTATCTTGAAGAGACATGTGTTTTATTTTTCACCTGATTTATTTTCTTTAAAAATTAAATAAAAATTATACGTAATTATTGTCCCCATATAGCATGACGGAACTAAATTCAATAGATAAATACATTTGCTACTGTATGTATATGCTCCTTCTAATTGTAAGATAGAAAGTTTCCGTGGTAAGACCATAATAATTCTTTATATTTACTACGGGTAAATAGTTAATTTAATCCTGGACGAATTTCGAATAAATTTGCTAATAATTAAATAATTGTAGTGAATTGTTGCAGGGTTTGGAAAAATTAAATACTCGAATCCTATGAACTTTTTGCCGTTCTTGGGATTTACAGAAACACAGATTTAAAAGCTCGTTAGTGTTGATATTTGTTCGTCTCTCAAAAATCTTCCCATTTTTCGCCATAATATTACTTCGTCATTTTGACGCCACAGACTAAGTTTTACAAATTTTCCGTATATGTTATCAAAACTCTCAATTTATTATATATTTCAATTATTCATGACTAAAATAAGAATATATAATTATTTTCCTTTCTTTTGACATGTATCGATTTCGCAGGACCATTATTTCTAACTTAAATTTGTAAAACAACGTGCATAAATTTCATGATTTCTTATGGAAACGTATAATGGGTTCGTACCCGAGCTTTGTTAAGTGATGAGAATAGTTTTCGTTGGGTATTCAGCATCGTAAAAATATGATGATGTTTGAAATACATAAATCTATATGATAAATATTCAACGAATTCAATTTGAAAGAATCCTGATTAATATATAAATTTATGAAACTCCGCAACATATCGTTTACTTTAAAGGCCTTCCTACGACCTCGTGTTCGTAGTTACCCTGGTGTTTCAAAAATATCGATGGAATGTTCACATGTGTTAAACAATGGTATTTTACATGTTCAAGCAACGAAACGGGAAATAATGACGTCATGTCGTTTCAATTCTGGAGGTAGTATTACTGGAAACTACCTTTTGGAATCCGTGTTTCATCTCCTTCCAATGAGGTCAAAACACTCACGTGGAAATGGGTCGCTGATGACCTTATATTCTGTCCAAACACGACAGTCTTTTATTCAAACAGAATTTTATGAAATTGTATAACTAAAATTAATCTCGATATGCTTTCTCTAATAGCCATAAGAATATTAGTACTAGTTCTAGTGCTAATAATCCCAATTGAGGTAGAAATTGAACTCCTGTTAAGAAATTTTGGATTTGATTGCTAGAAAATAAGCAATAACTTACTCTAACGGCTTTTCATCTACCTTATCCAAAATTAAGGTTGCATAATGAGTAAAAATCATATTCTCGCGATAAAATTTACCGTGTTTCAGTTTTTAATTATTTTAGTTATGTCGAATAAAATCGTTATGGTAACGCCCACTTATACATTGAAATCGTCAGTATTTTACATTTTAACATGAGTTGACAAAAGGAATGCAAAATCTGCACTAACTGGAATTGGAAATAAGTTCGTGATATTCTACCATTATTTATTGAGCCAACATTTGAGAAAAATTCCTTTTCCTTATAGTTCTCGAAATAAGTTGTTGTGCATCTTTAATTCAAAAATTCTGCTGTCGCCGCTGCATCAGTAACTTACCAAATTATTTATGTTTTTAGTTTCTACCGAACCTTCGATGAAATTCAGTACTTGGCATTCACTTACTTGTAGCAGTTCTTATTAAATTGAAGAGTGAAATATTTTTAATTTGTATATGCTACAGGAAATAAAAAATGGATTTTTCGATTACTTTTATCTCAGCCTTATTCATGTGAAGATATGAAACCTAACGACGAATGAGTGATATTTAGTAATTGTATTGATTGAGATTTCTCTTAATGATGTAACAAAAACTATTTCTCGTAAAGTTATTGTACTTCTATTGTGTGGAGTCGCTCCGCTTACACCCTTCTGGCTCAGTGACGAAAGGAATTACCTCAGTCCTCGTCTTGTCTAGTAAGCCTTGTATCCTCTGCAGGGTTTTGTTTATTATTTAAAAGGAGTGGTACTTAATCCGTACTTCGGTCTGAATTTTTCACAGAAATAGCAATTATGGCTTAGATAGTGCATTAGAAAACCTTAGCGTTCTGATACACGTATACCATTTTCACTTTGCGATGCCAAAACATAGCGGTTAATAATTCCTCATCAGGGATCGGATGATGACGTCTTTTGGGCGAAATGTTGCGAATATAAAAAGAGAAGGAATCCTCACTTTTCGCTGGAAATCATCAGCCATAACTTCACGTAGCTTCCTCCGAACGTTAGAGAGCCCATTTCGGCGTTATCCCCTTAAACCTCTGTTCCCTTCCAAAGAAAAAGGCCACATTCTCTTTTCCTTGCAAAACTTTTCTTATTAAAATGTGCCGGGGGATCCTAGAGGAGACGGCAGCCCACGGTGAAACAGATGAGTTTATTTGGGAGACGTTTCTGCCTTAGCAATCTCCAACGCGGCGGGAAGAAGAATTAATTTCCCAAGGTCTCCACGGGAGACCGCTTCCGCGATAGCTCCCTCCCTTCATCTCCTTTTCCTTCTCTTTTATCTTCCTTCCCTCTTTATTCCATTCCAGAATCTCCTTTACGCTCATTTTATCTCTTCGAAGCATTTTTCAGTTTGGCCCTTAACTACTCGTTCGATGAGACAGAAATGGCTGTACAGTAATGTGCCCCAGTAATTTTGAATGGTAACGAAGGTTAGGTGCGTTGGGACAAGTGTGAGTTAGAGAAGACCGTAGGAATTGGTTATCTGAGGCCATTTGTGGTGAAAACACGAAGAATAGAGTCAGGGATGGTTGGGTCAAGATTAATGCAAATTGCAAGAAAGGTAGTTAGTATGGTATTTATAGAAACAAGAAAATAATTACAAAGAGCGTATAATAAGAGAATAAGAACGGTAGTAACATGACAATTAGATTAGAAGGGTATTTTATATATATATATATATATAGAAAATAATTACAAAGAGCGTATAATAAGAGAATAAGAACGGTAGTAACATGACAATTAGATTAGAAGGGCATTATATTTATATA
>KZ308295.1:716133-741601 GCA_000376725.2 Ladona fulva | reverse complement strand
TAGAATGGAAGTCCGATTTTTTCCTAGATGTCCAAACCCGGGACTTTACGGCAAAAAAATCGGCGGCTCCGTGAGGCACTTCCTTCTGCCTCGCCTTTAGTATCCTATATGTATATATATATCCGGAGAAGCGTCTATATAAAGAGATATATATACCAGTATGAAGGGATGATTGTTTGGAAAATTGATTTGTCGTTATACATTTAATTAGCTGAGCATCATTAAGTTTCAATTATCATAAACGGCATAGTAAGATGAAAAAAGGATAAGCTGGCATAGTAACAGTTTCATATATTTATTTTTACTATCAATAGATATTTTAATCTCCCCAAGACTACATAGTTTGACTCATAAGGGAGAGCTCGGGTCAGAAAACAAAATTATGGAAGTACGTAAACAAGAGTCAAAATAATTGGTTAACTTGATAAACTTCTGTATCGAAATTCACATTGAGTTTCACTGTTCAACTCATACTTAATTAAGTAATCTAGGATAATGTTGTTTTATATCACTCAATTAATTTTGCTAACGACGGGAGAGTTAAAGTAGGGCTGTGGTTCTGAAGTCCTTATGTGATTGACTCTTGTTAATTGCCCTAATTTTCTTATTTTTTATGTCGATAAAGATTTATTACTATTACTAATAGCCAATCATCGCACCATTTCATAATTTTATCTAAGTAATTTGACTGGGTTGACCTCTATTCTCTATACTCTCTATTTCCCATTAAATTACCGTATCGTTCGCAAATACCTACCGTTACTATCAATGAGATTGGGGATCCCGATAGCCAAGTGGGGAACGCGTTCGTCTTCGGTGAAAGCGGTCCCGGGTTCGATTCCCGGTGGGGGCCTACGTGCGAAATGACCAAAGCAGTCGAGGCACTTTTAAAAATAGAATACTATCAATGAGATTGCTAAGAATATTAAAAATAGAAACGGTCGGATTACGATACTCTGTGATACGCCCGACGTTATCTAAGCTACGTCAGCTACGTTAGAACTATCTCTGCCTAGTACTACGTGTTGCTCTCTATCGGAGAGAAAGTCCTTTATCTAAGATGTTACTTCTGGACTACTTGGATACCTGCAACTTTTTATTTATGCCGTAATTTATGATGAGGGATCTTATCGGGTGCCTTACGAAAATCTAAAAATACCGCGTCGACCTGGCTTTTATTTTCAGCAGAATTTAGGGCACCAATAATCCCAGCAAAGACTGACAAAATCGAGTCATACGAAAATCGTGTTGATTCCTATGAAATTGGATGTTTCAAGAAAACCCATCAAGAAACTAGCAATTCTATGCTCCGATATTTTCCGCTCAGTGATATTAAAGAGAAAGACCGGTGATTCCCTAAATCCTCCTTTACGCTTTTAAATATTTGAGTGACGTTCGCAATTTTCCAGTAATTTTGGACTTTGCCTTCACTCATCGACTTATCAAATATTACTCTAAGAAAAGGTGCTATATTTTCCGCTACCTCCTTGAGTACGCGATCTGGTATGTCTTCAGGACCAGAAGTTTTATTCGCTTTTAATCTGTTGCAATATATTAATGATGCCGTATTCCCTAAAGGTGATTTTTCACATCGCTTCAGGGCTATCAACTTCCGGTAGATTATCTGATGTAGTATTAGACGTAAAAACGTTTCGGAAGAAATCATTTAAAATATTAGCTTTGCCCTTAACATCGTTAATTAAATTACCGCTATTATCTTTTAAAGAACTTACGGTTTGCTATTTACCATGGACCTCACGTACTTATGACCAAAAAGCTTTTGGGACCTCGTCTAAGTATTCGCATAAAATCTTGTCTACTTCTTGATTATAGCTAACTATTTTGTTTGTATGTACAGAATAGAGGTACCAAGGAAAGACATGCTATTACGTTTTTTAGGCACTAAAGAATTCTAGTTTAGGATTGTGGATTACTTTTCAGGTCTTAATTTCATTTGAAGACGGTTTAAAAATGTTAAACATAAGATTTCTGAATCTTCAGTTTTACCCCGATATTTCATAATCACATCACCATTAGGATCTTTTCAATTCTATTTGAGTATGTGACTCCCTCCATAGGTTATTACTGTAAGACATAGTGTCAAAATTCATTTAAAAAAATAAATGTTGAAACAATACATTTTAGCAACAATTAAATTGTACTTTGTTGCATTCGAACGCCCAAAGGAGGGAAAAAATCATGGTTACGATTGTTAATTATTGAGATGGATTCACGTGTGTTTTATTAGAAGAATTAATTTTCTGAAGAGTTCTTTATAAAGTGATATCCCTGAATACGAATTTTAGAATTCAGTGTGCTCCGTATAAGTTAGATAACTGCGATTTATTTACCTTAAGCGTTGAAAAATGAAGCATATCAGATATAAAGTAGATAACATTTATGAGAGAAACGGTACATTCTCTTGTGTTGATGAGCTCTTTTGCGGAAAAAAACCTTAGAGAATTAAATTGGAGCTTAACAGCAAATGAGTTAATTTTCTCTGCTCTTTTAAAGTAATCGCTGAAGGCACTTTTCCCAGTGTGGTTGGTGCAAATGAAGCTTACGTGGCAGTCGGAGAAAAAAGCCAACCGTATATCTCACTTGATAATTGCATTCACTCGTCACTTTGTTTCAATCGTATCCCTGTTCTTCCATCAGAATATTCGCTTTGTTTGCTTCTGTGAAGTATACGCAGTCTCAATTGCCCCCTAATGTGCTGCAACAGTTGCCAATCTCTTGAAAAAGCTCAACTAGCTCCGCCTAGGAATAATTGAGCATTAATTACAATAATTTCTAGATTTTTAATAATGTTAATTCAAAATGATGTTCGTATGCTAAATCTGAGATATATTAGTAGAGGTAATCCTACATATCTGTGTACTCATCTCGTGCCTGTCAGTTGAACTGTAGAAAAGGATTATTAATGCTCCGTATGTGGAAAAGGTACCATTAATTGCATACACCCAAATGACGCATCGATTCATCTCAGAGTATACGATCCCTTCTTACTGAGGAAATCGTATACTCAGTAAATGTCGCACATAATAATCCAAGTAGCGGGAAATTATTTCATTACGAAACTTTTGCGTGTGATATTATCTTATGTGAAATGAAGAATCTTCTTTGGAGGGTGCAATCATCTCATTTAGAAAACTGCCAATTCCAAAACATTCTAGAAAAGACGAACCGAACTGCATCATCACAAGAGTTCTACGTAACAGTAAGCCCATGTATCCTGGAACTCCATTCACAACGGCTTTGCTTCTTGATAACACACCACCTCACCTTCCATATCATCCAAAAATTTTTTCTTCCCCTCTGTCTTTTCTCTGCATCCTACCCACAATTGCTTTCTTCAGCAATCCCTTTCCTCTCAATATTTTATCAGCTCATTACCTCTGCCATTCCACTTTATGCAGCACGTCTACATTTTAGAGGTTTAAAAACACTACGCAAGCCGTACGTCAGAAGGCGGAACTCGCGTTTTGAGACGAACGGGAAGCTACGGATAACCGATTTCTGGGAAATTCCAATTCGGGGCTTCCCGCTTGTCTATAAACGCGAGTTCCGCCTGCCGACGTACTGCTTACGGAGTGTTTTCTAACCTCTAATTCATTAACAGCCGTAGTCCAACTTTCTTTTCTTTCACGTCTGCATTTGCTTTCGCTTCGATCCAACTACCGTTTTCCATAATGCGCCATTTATACATCTCAAAGGACTCCTTTATTTTCGATGTTCTCCTTTTTTAAGGTCCATATTTGACATCCAAACGGCAATCAATGGCGCACCAAGGATTTATCACGAGATGCCGCTTTCACCAATAGATTTGTGATAATGGGATGCTGCTCATATGCCTAGGGGAAGTAGAAAGGGTAGAGAGAGATTGTAGCAGGACGAAGATTAAAGTGAATTCTAACTTTGTAGAGATTACATACTCAGCTAAAAAAAATCTTTTCCGGATTTCTCTAACTGGTTCTTTTGTCATCAGTTTCCTTCGCTTCATGAAGTCGTCCTTGGCTTCTGCCGTTCTTCTTCATCTATGTATTTTGCTGCTTAAGAACGAACTCTATTCAACTTCGAGAATAGATTCAACTGTTCCTGTGTATCCTTATCACTTCTGGTTGTCAATCTAGCTTTTTTTCCTTCCGTAAATCTCATAAATTCGGTTTTCCGACAACTGACATTATAAACTCAGAATCCTTATCATTTAGTGCATTAAGTAGAACTTAGTGACCACAGTTTAAGAGCTTTGCTCTGCATATCTTTTTGAATTCACGACTTCCCCACCAACGCCACTCCTTCAGTTATTTCTTCCTAAGCTCCTATTGCTGTTTCCTATGCGTATTTGTTAAAATTTTAATAGATGAAGGGAGCCTTCTCTCAGTTCCTTTCCTAAATCTGCCCATTCTGATTCTCCATCAGCTAACCTATATTGCACTCTTTGATTTCTTAACAAACTTTGCAACGATCGTGTCTCTTTCCGATGCAACCTAATAGTCCTCAGCAATCCATTCGGGTTTTGCTAAAACAACCCTTTAGAAGAACAAAATTGAGCCGAATCCTAAATCAAATCCTGTCAAATCGGTTTACATCGGTGAGTAGATAAACTCTTTTAAAATTATATATATGGATAAAGAGAAGATAACATCTACGGCGGCCGATATTTTCTAGAAAACCAAAGACATCTTTTCTCCCTCTATGCTATTATTGGTGTAACATTGATAAACAAGTACTCCGTAGCATTTTACGCTATTTTCTTTCAGCATTCCCATCTTAGGTCTTGTTAAGAAGTTGTAGAAGAGTAAACATGTCTGCAATTACTGATTGTACCGGTGATGTAAATTTCCTATGCATATGTAGATTGTTACTTTAAAGGCGCACATTCCATTGTGAGTTAATCAGGAAAGCGTAGGGAATGAAATTTGAGGCGATTAAAAAACAACCTGAGTGACAAGAAAAAGTAGCGCAAAAATGTTAAAAGATTTGAAAGAAAATTGGTGGCTTTGGAAAAAGATGAATAAGAGCAAAAGTGATTGGAAATGTAATAAGGTATAGTCAGTAAGCTACAATTCTTCACTTGTCTAAGATTAGTGCGATCAAAGATGTGAATGAGAGGATAATAACACACAATACGTCCTCATACCATTACCTTAGAAGTAAATGGAGTTTAGTAAAATATGTAAATTTTATTAAGATACAGAAATGTAAATTGTATAAAAAAGTTTTAAAAATTTAGATTCGATATTTTGTAAAGGGTGTAACATGTATTAGAGTTTGTGTTATGTGTGTTCTTTTATTTTTAAATAAGAGTATTACGTTATTCGATTAAGCTTCCACCAGACTTGTGTCTAACCGCGGCCAAACTTTGTACATAAATATTTATATAAATGTAAATTGTGATAATTTGTCGTTTAAAAATAAATTAAATGGCCTTAAATATGCGAGTTTTGTTTCTTTTGCACTTGAGTATGACGTAATGAGTCGAAACAAGTCGTTCTTTTCTTTTGTTTTTTGTTTGTGTCTGATGTTTAGCGGTGTTACTTATATTAAACGGGATCTAGTTTCATGAAAAATGTGGTTCCTTTTTTATTTTTCTTACATTATATTTCAAACGGAATATCAACAAGAAGAAAAGCGAAATAAGAGAAATAGGAAAGAGAAATGAAAATGCCATCACTGAATGGTCATATAATAGGGTCTTGATCGTGTCTTGATTAATATATTGGAAGACAAAGAGGTGGGAAAGAAACCAAAGGTTGACCCAGAGGGACATACTTGAAGAGTATGAGATTAGTCTCACGTCATACGCTAACCTGAGAAAACAGTGATGAGTACACTCATAGAAACACATGGTGACACTACCTTTAGATTTTAATGATGACAAATTCAATACTTATATCGTCTCCTTAGTTATATCACGAAGAAATGGCGGTTTTACCGCTGGGTTATCTCAGTCGACTTTCGAGTATTTTTCTGCAATCTCTATTCGTCATAAAACTTTTTCTGTGGAGTTTAGCTTTGTTCACTAAAAATGGGGCTATCGCTGAGGAGCATTTAGTAAAAAGGTGTTCTTAGAAGTTCTCAAACAAGGCTATTCAACAACTTCCGCCACCACTCAGCATTTCCTCAGTAATTTTGATGGCGAAACACATCGCGGAGAAGAAAAAGCAGTGCAATATTCTCCTCTATTCTAAAGAGGGTGCTGCTTAGTCCACGATACATTAGCATGCAATAGGCAATACGAGTATTACGCCAACATTAAAGTATAAGTATGACATCAAGGTTATATATCCTGTGTGCAACTCTGTCGAAGAATCTGATCAAAACTGTTTTTCTACGAGCTCCTTTCATAAGTATGTTTTAGCTCTTAAATGAAACACTACATCTATAACAGGGCCTGATCATTAGACCTGTTTAAATCCTCTTTGTATCAAATTCTAGCAAATAAACAATATAGATATTAAGCACTTTAAAGCCTAATGTAGATTTTCAGCTTTATGCACGAGCTGTCGCTTTAGCTTGGCTAAAAGGCTGATAGAATACTGAGAGGAGGAAAGTAAAAGGGGAGAGGGAGATTGTAAATCTGTATAAGGAAAGGTTAAGGTGAATTCCAAATCAAAGGAGATTTCATACTCGGCTAAACAATAGTATATATTTTAGGACCTGTCCAAACTTGAAGAATATGTGTCTTATTATGCAGAAAAATAAACTGCGAAAATAATTGGAAACATAAAAATTAAAGAGGGAAGAATGAGCAAGAAATTTTGATTTGATTTATTAATTGAGGCCCAATACGTTCTCAAACAGTAGGTGTTCTATAATAAATTATGGAAATGTCCCACTAAATATCGCTTTGTTACAACAGATTCGTGAAATTCGTTTTCGACACTTAACATAATACATAAAAGCTGCGTTATACGTAGATATAGCGTTTTATATAAAATGGAAAATTTGCATAGGATAATGATTACTATTTGTGCAGCAACACGCATTATATTACATATTTATATCTACATCTTAAAAAAAATCTCTTATCGAATGGTAATATTTTTTTATTATAAAGAGTTTCATTTTTTTTGGGAATACTGATACTGCATGGTTTGTAGACAATTTTTGACTTAGGCCAACTGTTAGCTAGTTTTCGTTTCAAGAACGATGTGATAATAAAGAATTTTAGTCGGAAGAAAGGAAAACCACTCTACAAAGTTGAAATACATTCGCGCTGAATCCCGTGGGACCACCGGATTGGCAAGTGGGTAGTGCGTTAGCCTTCAGTAATTGCAGTACCATTTTACAGTCATAGTGGAGACCGTGATGTTGGCCCAGCATCGTGGAAAAATTGGGATGCCATCCGAAATATAAGTTACGGGTCCAAGCGGTCTAGAAAAGCCAAATACGGCGAAATCGATCCCCTGAGCATATGTCACCCTGGTGGTGAATGCCACCTGGCTGGGCCATATCCCTCAAATGATGTCGCGCCATGGACTTTACTATATTCCGTGAAAATGCGTATCTTTCCCTCCTCTATATAAGCAGCAAAGTGAAGCGAGAATCGTTCGAATTCACTTCGGACTGCCATCTACCTGCTCTGGATGGCTCCCCTCCTAGCCGACCATCTGCCGAAATGGGATGAGTCATAGATTAAAAAAGAAAATCGTAAAGGGGAGGCGTATATCTTGCGGCCGACACTAGATTTGCGGAAAAGTAGTTTAGAGAAAACGGGACGATTGAGGGGTTGGACGGAGAAAGGGCTGGTTAAAGAGTACGTGTTTTGGAGGATTTTAAGGCGGTTTAAAATACTTCTGAGCTTCACCCCTCATTTACATGTGCATTTAAATGTTTTCCCTACAAATTGATAATGGATCAACCACAGGGAATGCTAGAATTTGGCCTCCACTTTCTGGTAGTTCTCCATTTTAAAGAATAAAGAAAAGAAAACTTTTATAGTTATCACAATAGTTTTATTACACGACTATCATTTCGACCCTATGATGACTTAATGGGTCGAACCTGATGATGACATAAATGATCGAAACAAAGGTCGTGTAATAGAATTACTATGGTAGCGGTAGAAATGCTCTTTTCCTTATTCTTAACCACGGGGTATGCATTAACACCAACATCCCTAAAAAGCTCGAAAATCTTCATACTTCATAAATAATCTTCGGAAGAAAATATTATAAGAAGCTATTTAATCAATTGACTATATCCTTGTGGGGCTCTCAATTGCTCGATGAGTCTGTGATTTTATCCAGCTGTAATTACGAAGTAATCTAATTTGTCCCTGAGTTCTGCCCTAACGTCGTTTCATTGTATAATAAGTATTGATTGTAGATGCTCAATGTACTTTACATTGGACTATGAATTAAGCAGAGGGCAGCTTTATTTTGTGCAGAATTTTAGTGAAAACGTCTGACACGTGATAAAATGAGTGATTACATCAAGAAGGTAGATCCAATTGGGATTTGGGGTTATTCCGTGAAAACGATACTTTTCAGGTGCCATCAGATTTTGTTCGTCATCGAGAACTAACCAAATTCCTAAATAGAAATCCTTTTGATTAACAAAAATAATCCAAGTTGTTCTCTTCTTTTATTCACCTCGTGGAATGAGATCCTTAAGTTTTATAATCATACGTAAGATGAAAGTGGTGGTTAAATTTAGAAACAGATTCATGGATGGGAAGATATCTTTTACGGTGCTCACTCTTCCAAAAACAATATGCGTTTTAATAAAAAAGTGGCTTCTTAGAAATCCAACGGTTCAAATACAACGCGATTCCAGCTTTCTATGGAGTTCTGGATTTAGGAGAAGATAAGTTCCAAAGAATTTGTAATTTTTCAGTTTCGCAATGGAGAATGGAAAACGGGAAAGTGAAATCAAGGGCTCCGTCGGCAAGGCAACGCTCTGGGGTGAGGAAGAGAGAGATTCTAAATACTCATTCGGCTCATTTTTTCTGTCGCTTTGTCTCTTACGACATCTTCCTCATTTTCGAACACTTGAGGCGAATAATTCGAATTTAATGAAAACTATGTTCTTCACTTCCTCTTATCCATCGCATTTAGATTTCCTCTTATAATAAAATGGTCATTTTCCACGACATGTTTGAGATTGGGAAATTTTTAATAACATAAGGGGTTTCGACGTCTGATTCTTTTCTCCTCCGGGTGTTGTCTTCAACTACTCTCATTTGTCACGGCTTTCCGTAAGCAACTGTTCCCGGAGTTCGAATGCTTTTCTGATAAATACTTCCTTAATTTATCTCATGAACTGTCTTTGTCTTTCTTGGCATCATTTTGCGCACCTTGTGAAAATGAAATATACATCATCTCTATTTGACTAATTCAGCGAATCAATTTCATTCCCTGCATAACATTTCGATTTTAGGCAATTTAATCACAGAGAACCCGGATACAATTACAGTCAATACCTATATTAATACGTTCACCACCCTTGTCATAAGACTATATTTTTCATATTTGATGAAGTGCTTTATTACATAGGGGTTCTAACTCAGACTACTCTTGGATGGCTAAGCTTTAGTGTGTTAAATAATTATTAATTTGTGGGATTAATGAAAATTTAGTCGACTCAGTTGGATATCTCGGAATCACTCCTACAAATAACTTAATTTGTAGCACACATATTCGAAAAATCTGCGGTAAAGCAACTAAAAAAAACCCAGTTTTATGAAGCACATTGTAGATAGGAGCGATGAAAAGATTAGAGAGCGATGTTATTTCACCTTAGGCCTCATCTGCAATTTGCGGAAAGTACATGGTAACATAAGAACAAAACGTGTACCCGAGAACTCGATAAAGTGCTGCGCCAGGCGATGCGATTTGTTAAAACGTGATACGATAGAAAAGCAAGCATAACGCAAGATCTGTCACACGCAGATTGCGAATCCTTGAAAGAAAAAAGATGTTGCTTGATTAATTTCGAGAAAGCTAAACTCAGAGAAAGTACATTTAAGGAAGACGTAATCGGCATTATGCGACCCCCTTCTGCTAATTCTTCTGACGATCCGACTATGACCGTTATATAAAATAAAGAAAAATAGATTTTTCCTAAGAATCACATAGATTTTTATTTCCTCAATTCTAATTTCTTTTTTCACTTGAATTAAATACTGAATAAAATATGACGATGGGTTCGATGGAAGGGGTAACTTTTAGTCTTAATCTCGTCCAAATAAAGACGGTGTATTATCATCACAGAATGTTTCTAAAGGTCTCTTCTTAACTAATCTTATGGTTAGAAAACTACCACAAAGTCGAGGCCGATTTATTAGATTCTTATATTTTTGTTAAAATTATATAAATGCAAGCATTTCAGTTGAATATGAACATTGAGGAACATAACCGTTTAGGATTTTCCATAGATACATCTTCAGATTATAAACATAAATTCTTTATTGACGCAAATGTCTACTTTGCAGATATTATTTCGTGTGGAGGGACCAAAATTTCCTTGGTAGATACTCAAAACCTCCTAATATCGAAAACTGCCCTGGTCGACTTACATGGCAGATAAAGCAGATTTTCTGCAGGTGTTTTCGGTGTGCGTGTTTGTTTTATGTTTATCTGGATTTGAGTCCACAACGTTTGTCCGAATTGCGTCTAACTTCGCGTACGTGTTCTCTGAGACCTGGAAGGAAGCATTATCACCTTTTTATTCATTAACTTTTCTGTGTCTGTGAACCAAGAGCGTTTACATAGATTACCTGAAGAAATACATGTAAAGTTCAACTTTATCGGTTACAGACTTTGTCTTTTGCAAAATTAAATTAGAAGGAATAGTCGTGTGAACTCGAACTAAGTACCACAGGAAAAGAAATTAAAAACAGATTCTTATTATGGTCGTGGAATATTCCTTTCTTTCTCAGTTGTGAGAATTCAGATAAAATTTATGAATATTTTATGAAATTTTGTGATTGTAAACGACCCGTCCCCCTGAAGACGAACACGATTGTTGAAGATATGAAGAGGAGGAAGATTTTTAGAGGTTTTAACTATTACAGTCACGAACAATTTGTGGTGATTGAATCGTAGGGGCAACGAACACACGTAGCATTGCTTATAAATAAGTGGAGTTGGATGAGTGACTTTTTGTCTTCAAATATTTTGCGGCTAAATTGAACAAAATTCCATAAATATGCACATATTTATTGTTGATTGTAGGTTTTGGCTTCGGACTATGAGAAATTTGATTAAATTGATGTTTTAGTAACCTTTCCAATTGGTATAAACTAAGATTCGTGAGGTTATTCTATCTTATGTACAAGTAGGTATACTATATTTAATCCGAATTCTATTCTTCCCGCTGAGAATCAACGGGCACTACAGCTAGTTTCTTATAAAAAGTAACGAAAGGTACATTTGAAAATGTTCTACTATAATCGCTAAAGGAAATCTCGAAGCTATTTCTCCTCCAACATAAATGGTGCAGAAAAGAAAGGATATTTGTATTCCAAGGTTTCAAAAAGAGATGGGAATATCCTCGCCGCAATTAAGTTATTCCTGCGGGACGCAATTCCGGAATTGCATCCGGACGAAACAGTGCCAGTTTGGAATATGATCAAAATTCTTACGCCGGAATTGGCGTGAGAAGTGGTGGATTGATGCCAGCGCTTGCGGCGTTAAACGGGAACTGCCTGCTGAGATTAAGAACCCTTCGGTGGTCACCACGGAGGCTTGGGGAAGAATGCACGCGCTTTCCTCATGCTAATAACACACGCTCAAATGCCATATTTTCGAGTCAGAAACGGCCTCTCTTGAACGAATTAATGAAATGATGTGTAATACATACAGTACATCGTAGCCCATATTTTTTTAATGAGCGTATACTAGAAAGTTTTTTTATTATAATAATATTCCATTTCTTTGTCTAAAAACTTAGAGAGAAAATTCGGCGTAATACACGCAATATTTCAATATCTGCAAACTTAGCTGCTTATTTACGAAGACACGAGTTTGAGACATTTACATTCCGTTAGCTCGTGGCGTTAAACTTCATATGTTCCCATCAATAAATGTCTACGACCATCTCATATAATTACTTGGAACTGTCTATCGGATGCCATTTCACCCTGTCATTTAGCCTGCCCACATCCATTTATGCGATCTTACCTTACCTCATCTATGATGTCTGTCATTCCTGTAATTACCCTGAGTACTTCACGATGCACAGTGGGCTAGAATCTAAAAAAGCTGGCCAAAAATACGAAAACGCTTTTTTTGAGTACGGACTATGAAACTTCATATTACCAATCTTGAATAAATTCTACATACGACTATGGAGGCCATTTACGTTAGATCCTACGCATTAAAATTATACAGGGGGTCAAACTTGACCAAAATTTGCGAAAAATTCCGGACTTCGATTTTTCGCGAAAATCTTCAACTTCAAACCGCTGGTGAACCCAAACGAAGATAATCATCGGATAAAAAATAATTCTATGTTATAAACATGTTCTTTCTCCTTCATAAGACGTAGCATTTATGATCACGCTTGAATATTTACATACTTTACGTAACAAAATGGCGGACCCTTATTTTAGAGCAAATTTTTACCTAAAGCGAGGAAAATAGTAGAAAGTGACATCGAGTGTCACGGGATAACTTATACCACGATGTTCTTTGAAGCTTCCTGAAGGGGAATGTGAAATAAAACCTTGCGCATATTTGCGCCATCGATAAATAAACCAACTTTTCGAAAACGCTGCAATGGCTTAATCCGCGCGGCGGAGCACTGTCCTCCGTGAGGCTCACTTGCTTTAAGAGGACCTACGGATCAAAACAATTTTAAATGGTAAATTTTGGGGTTTACACCCTAGGATGAACTTTTCTTCTGCCTTTTGAGAAAGAATTATGAGGTAAATAAAAATACGTTCACCTTCTTCTCAAAGCAAGACTAATTTTATCAATATTCCATTGCTTTCATCCAGCCTTAAGATTTGAGAATATTTTGAAATTTTACTTTCCAATAAATAATCTAAGGAATCGTCTCTGGGTTTAGACTGAACTTTCCTTATCTCTGAACCTCAACTATATTAAATAAGTCTACATCTGGCGTTATTTGGTGACTGCCTCAGTACTCCGTATACAAAGGTTCCGCAAAGGGCTCGTTCTATGACACTCAGCTACGCTTCATCCGGATTAACAGCATCCTTCGCATTGCAATTTCGTGGTTCCCAGTTAGAAGTATTAGAGTAGTTTCAGTTCTATTTGGACAGTGCAGGACAGTGGTGTTTTAAGGCTCTTGCCGTAGCTTCTACCGTTCTTCAAAACACGAATTCTTCGACAATTTGCAATCAGTATTCCCAGTTCCGCTAGATTCTGCAGACCGATTCGTTTTCAGTGAAGAAAGGAAGTGAAAGCAATTATTAAGGCGGAAGAAAGTTATTTACGTAAGGAAATAGACATTTTTAAGCCAGTAAATGTAGGCAATTATCGTATCAAGTTCTCTTACAATGATAAACGGAAAGGTAAAATGTTTTCAACCTATGATAAAATGTAACCAAGAATAATCTGTTTCACCAGTTAATATTAATCTTTTAGGTATGTAATGCGTTGACCGAGAGCACGGGAATGAAATGCTGTATTGGCAGGGCGAAAGTTTCAGAGTTGAACGATCTACCGGCGATGAATAATCTATCTGTTGAGGGGGAAAGGTTATTTTATGACTTTGCTATGCTACATTTCTGTATGAGATTTTTTGATTTTCTACATATATCTTATCGACTTAACTTTAAGCAATGGCAAGTGGGGGTACGATATTGATGAGTGTGACGTTATTTCATAAAAAGTATCCATTAAACTTGTCCTTAGATTCGTAAATAGGTTCTTGGTAATCAAAAATTATTACTCGAGGAGAGAAGATCTAATCTTTAAAGCGAATTTAAAAAAAAAGATAGGGTTTACTGTGGATGTTACTAAACCGGGATATGGGAACAACAAATAATGGAAATACGGTTAGGCGTTTCTTTGAAAGTCCAAGTCTAGCAGCTGAAATAACAGGTAGGAAATTCAAATTATTTTCATTAATACCTGCTCTTTTATGAAATGAAGGTATGAGGAAGATGAAATAGTTATGGATGAATTTTACCTTTAGAATGATAAGACTTTTGTGTATTGTTTGTTTCAAATTATTAATTTTCATATTAACAACCATACTTAAATACTAATTACATAAAAATTTACATATCAGGGATTGACGTGGATCTCATAAAAACATTTGCCAATATCTTGAAGGCAATTTCAAGCGGTTTAACGCTAAATAAAATAGCTTTCAGAGATTGATGCTGGGTTACAGCAGAGATGTATGTGCAGTTATATCCATGGTATTACATGGCACCTGTAATAATACAGTATATAAAGTATTGATACATGGAACTGAAATTGCTAAAGAATCAATTCTTCCGTTGGGGAAACTAATAGAAGAGGCGATGGAAGCCCGGAATATAGAAATCAGGAAATATAGAGAATGGTTCACGAGGAAACACTCAAGTACCTACCAACGAAGATTGATTCTAACGTCAGATCCGTTGATATCCATATCGGCACATTTGGAGCTTCGAAAGTATCGAGGATTATGAGTAAGGAAGTGAAGGGGCTACTTAGCATATGTAAAGTATGTAAATATTTAAGCATGATCATAAATGCTAGGTCTTATGAAGGAGAAAGAACATGTTTACAACATAAAATTATTTTTTATCCGATGACTATCTTCGTTTGGGTTCACCAGCGGTTTGAAGTTGAAGATTTTCTCGACAATCCGGAATTTTTCGCAAATTTTGGTCAAGTTTGACACGCTGTATAATTTTAATGCGTAGGATCTAACGTAAATGGCCTCCATAGTCGTATGTAGAATTTATTCAGGATTGGTAATATGAAGTTTCATAGTCCGTACTCAAAAAAAGCGTTTTCGTATTTTTGGCCTGCTTTTTTCAATTCTAGCCCACTGTGCGATGTCTCTGTTTCACCGGTCCTTTGGTATTTTTCTTGGTCTCTTCACATCCTTCGGTGTGAGGTGGAAAACCGCTAACATCCATCGGTTGTCGTTTCTTCTCGCAATATGGCTTACCCACGTCTATTTCAGTAATATTACCTTAACTATAATGTCTGTCACTCCTGCCATCTTCCTCGCCCAGGTTCTGCGATTCCTACCTCTTCTTGTGATTCCAAGCATGCACCGTTCCATATTTGTTTTCGTTGTCTGGAGTTACTGGTTTAATGTTGTATTTAACCTCCAGGTTTTGCTTTTATACGCCAAGACAAGTAATATACTTAGGCTGATGATTTTTTTCTACGATGCCAATTGCATTTTTTACTTCAGAGTTCGTCTGCTCTTTCCGAAGTACCTACGGCCAATTATAGATCTTTGGTACTTTTCAATCTTGCTCTCATCCTTTTTTTACCAGTTTGCCTAGACTTGCGTGTTCCGAAGAAACCTCAAGAGGCGTTTCTTAGAGTTTTAAAAGAGTCATAAATATGGAATATTTATGTATAAAAATTGTGGGTCACTCGCAGTACATAGAGCGACCAAAGTGTGAATATTCGAGTCCATAATTCTCTTTGTAAATACAACGCTTGAAGATTTTAAAGGTAACTGAGTGGCCTGATATTCAAAGCAAAGTCGCTAACGGTATTTATGTGGTCGTAATGCATATCGGGAATGCTGACAAAGTGATAACATGCGTAAGGTGAATGTTTCATTTTAATCGGTTCTACGGGACATGGAAGAGAATTAACTGACAGATAAGGCGGCAAAAATAGGGCAAATCGCCCCATTTTAGAGGAGATGTTCTTATATTCCATATAAGAGCATTTCCTTTAAAATCTGGTCATCGGTGTATCCGTGAGCAGTGTAAGTGACTCCTGGTGCGAACCTCGACGAGTAATGTCATATTCGGTTCTATGCCCTGTCTAAGCATTTAAATTCTAAAAAGTGTCTTTATACCCTTTTTGATTCTTCGAGTTTGCTTAAATATATTATTGCTTATCTAATTAACTCAAGATGACTATTCACACAATTTTAAGATATTCACTTGTCTCTCTGTTATCTGCTCGTTGGATCTTCAATCCCTCTGCCAATCACTATCGAAGCTTTAAAGGGAAAATGAGGCTTACTATACCAGATGAGGTGTGAGGAATTTAACCTTGCTTTCCTCACTGAGCCAGTATAGTATCAATGTAAGAATTCCAGCTTCACTAAGAGTAGCAATTCATATAGCATTCAATAAGAAGTGACCAAAATGAATATCACAACGCAGAATCACTCATACCTCGGTGATTTTAATATTTTTCAGCCATCATCATTAACCAGAAATAGTAAATGAAAGATACAGATTTCTCTGGTACATAATCCAAACTATATTTGAAAAGTATTCCATCTTTTAAGCGCATAAGCATTTTTTTCTCCTTCTGCCGGAGTATTTTGTGCGTCTATTCCTCTAACGGCGATTCTTGAATCTGGCGCAAAAACCATTTTGACGTTGTCCTTATTTCCCCAGAATAGGCAGCGGACTTTATATACTTCGAAATACAGAAGCCGGATATTATATAGAAGCGATATTGTAATTCCAGCTTTAATAATGGAAATATACAGAAATGTATCGCCAATGTACTCCAAATTATAAAAAAACCGATATTGTAACTTTCTTTTTCTCGACGTGTTTCTGCTATATTTCACTTCTTGGTCATCTTCTCTTATATATTTCATTTTCTCGCTGCTTTCCCGTCGGCTTAAACTTTTTTACCCTTATTATTTCCGGACTTTCATTATCAGAAATTCTACCCACTTACATGTTCTCCTTCTGCTGGAAATATTAAACTATTTTTAAATTTTTGTACAAGCTGAATCACCTATTTCTTTAGCGAATTCTCACGTCTTTATAAATGTTGTCATTAATTGTTACCATTACTTTTATATGGACCTGAATTTCCTGTGTATTCTGATGGTAAAATGCATTATTTAGGATTCAACAATAACCTCGGTGTTCAAAGGGACCAATCGTTTTATTTTGCGTAAATTGACAACATTTTCGTGTATTTTATCAATTTTTTTGCAGTTGTAATAAAAAAATAGATTCCGTAACAAAAATAATGTTTTTTTAACTTACCGTTTTTGTTCAAGCCAAGGACAGCTAGGTAAAAACAAAATTCCCTATAATCTGCAAAGGAAAGAATTGATCAAAATTAAAACTTGAAATGTAAAGTTTTCAAGCTATTATGGAATATGCATACGAGAGCTGGTCAAAAATTAATGTCCTACATTTTTTCCAGCCATAAGCAATGCTAGTAATTCGAAATCGTAGGTTTTAATTTTATGACGTTTCCCGCATATATCAGAATGTATGTTCTCCTGCAGATAGCATAGCTGTAGGAAGCTTTCGAAGTGAAGTCTGACCGTGATAAAGGTTACAGACAATGTTCTGTGACTGAATCTCTGTACATAGAGAAAGGAACGGTAGGGGTTTTCAGAAACGTTTATGCAAAGTCTACGGAATATATGCTGCCGATAGAAGCACAAGTGGTTGCTGGGTATGGAGGGTTGGTGAATTAGAAGGCAGTGAAAATATGGGTCCATAACCAGAGCGAGGACTGCTACCGACAGGGCATACATGCCCTAATAAATAGCTGGAGGACGGCAAAAGAACTTAAAGGAGATTATGTGGAAAAATATATTAAGGAGATAAAAATTCGTTCTTTCATATGTGTGACTTTAATTTCTGTAGAATAGATAACGTTTTAGAGAAAAAATGGAGATCCCAATGCATTACTTTCCAACCTAACGTCGTACATCATCGTAGATCATTAATGTATCTAGATTAACAAAAAAATGACAACACATTTTTCTGATACTTCGCACTTACAAAATACCTTTTATAAATCTTCAAAAATTGGCTGGAAAGAAAATTAAAATATATGTGTCTCTATCAATTTTCCGGAAATGTTTCATTTTTAGAGGCGAAACCACGTGCCATAAGAACGAAATTTCACTACAAAGCGAGGAAAATGATAAACTGGCGAAATCAAATTACAACAAGCGCTATATGTTTCTTGTTTCCATATCATTGACGGGATAGCCGATTCAAATGGCGGATTTTACGTACATTTGTCCACCCGGGCATTCTAAATTCTAAAAACACATATTCCGGAGCTCTACCTTTAATTTCTCCGGCGACCGCCGTCGCAGTACCCAAATTTAAAATATGCACGCGTTTCGGCATTCCGTCTGCAATTTGATGGAAAGCCCCCGAAAAATTAAACATTCATAACTTTTCCCGCGAAAGTTTATAAAAACAGGAGAGTATCGATCCGCGCGGCTTACGCAGTTTTTAATTTCCAAGCGTTTCGATATGTAGTACGAAGACATAAAATTTTGATGACCTTATTTTAAAGCCTCGCTATTTTCAAAACGCGGACCTCTCGCTATTAATTAATGAACGTCCGAAGACCGGGAAATGGCATTCGACTGAAATTTCCAAGGACGGACGAAAGAAGGAATGAAATTTTCATAAAAGCACCAAATCCACGGTATAAATTAAGCAGTTAACTCCGGGCGAAGATTAACATACAGGTCAGACATAATGCTCGAGTGTATCACAGGCCTCGCTAGCATATTTTCATACGAATCACGCCCGGCAAACTGGATTCCTAATTAGCTTTAATTTAATCCCGGAGTAGGCGAAAGGGGGGTATCTCTGCATTTTTAACAGGATCGACAAATAAAAACGTAAGCAACTCATTCTAAAGGGGCTTTTTACGAAGGAGAAAGAGGAGCCCTCTCTCGAGGTTTAATGAGGTAAATGTGGTCAAGGACCGTTGAAAACGCCGCCGACTGCCGTTTCTGCGGTTCTCAGAAAATAGAGGCCTTTTTTCCTCACCAAAGGATCCATACTCGAGAGAGAGAAGAAAAATTCGTTCCTCTTCCAAAGTAAAACGGAAAAGAGACGGAAAAAAGATTACCTGTTTCCACGTCCGCCTGCCTTTTGGGCGGGACTCCTAAGAGGAAGGGGTTTTTTAAAGTACTGTGCCATTTCATGAATGTATCATAACTGGTATTACTGCGGTACCAGATGTTGCGAATATTCCACGTTCCAGAATTTTGTTTATTTTATTTATTTGTTTATTTTGTTTAGGAGTTGCCTAAACCACACCACTTTTCAAAACAATGAATATTACTGAAAAAAGTTTAAATTGATGTTTTTCGGGTTCATAGGTGTAAAGGAGTATTTTTACTTTTTTTAAATATGATAAGGAAGTAGTTGTCCAGCTTAAACCACTTAATAAAAAATAATTCTAAAAATAGTGCGATTTCGATAACATGTTTCCTAAATCTCACAACGGGCATCCCAAATCACACCCCATTTTAAAATATTAACGATAAACAATAACAAATATTTGAAATATATTTTGAAAGAGGTGTATAGTTAATTGAGATGTTTAATGAAAACTCACCAAAAATTAAAGTAAAAAAATATTAGAGTTATGATTCGTGTACGACGTCAATGCAACGTCATGAGGTAAATATCCAGGCTGCCACCAAATATCGTTGCTTTGTTCTCGACGTTTAGAGAGTCCATTTAAGGCTAAGAATAACGTAGAAATATATGTCATACTTAGGTATGTTTTCTGCAAATTTAATATTTAAACAATACTTATTAATTCAACACATGTACTCTAATGAAAGAAGAAAGTAATCAAATATATTTGTTTTATCAAATTACTCATATTGTGAAATCGATGTGGGAAGACGTAACTTTGTGAAAAACCATCAAAAGACGCACACTTAGTTTTTTCCACAATACATTTATTCACGCGACCGGTTAGATTTCCGCGGAAGCATCATCAGGTAAACACCCAAATTGTATTCAAAGGTATATAGAGTAATGTTGAACGGGGATGGAAGTTGTAAAAACCCCGCCTTCATTGCTTTAACGACTCCTCTAAACTTTAAAAATCTGTTTTAATAATCGTACTGAAAATATATATTATTCCTGCTTTACGTAATTATAGAGCTATTTAAATGTTGGAAGTATTTGAAGCATAACTAGTTTCGGGATCTACCAAAAACGGAAATTCCGCAGGAGGAATTCCTGTAGAGTACTGCTATACGAGATACGCGGTGAGGGCGAACTTAATAGATTCCAACGGGGGCGCCGAGGGCACGCCGCAACTTGCAAGGCGCGCGCTCACTATCCGGGCCGAAACAACTGGGTAGATTTTATCATTATTTTAGGAATTTTTAGTAAATATCTACCAATGTATTGGTAAAAGCATCCCAAGAGTTGAAGGAAGGGAACGCTCGGTAATCACCATTTATAACCCACAAATTACCGACATTGTTTAAATATATATAATTTAGAATTTAGAGTGCGAAGCGGCGCATATTTCCGTTATCCGATTACAATAATATTTTATGCAATTTCTTTATTTAGCAAATGCGAGAAATTGGGGCGTCCCAAAAGAGTTTCCGAATTTGAAAATTCAGGACCACCCCAAAGCTCACGGAGTAGTACTTAGGGACACACTGTCTACTTTCAATCCATCGACATTAGTTAACTTGAGGGAATTTGCGTCGGATTTGACTCACTATATTTTCCACGCCATGTGTTATGGTGTTATTGTCTGATGGAAAATACGGATGAAGTAAGAATGATTAATTTATTGTATGAGGAGAATAAGGATGGTTTTAAAGGCAGAAGGCCACCGTAAACTGGTGATTAATTTAGTAATTAAGATAGGAGACGCGGTCATACAATAAAAGCGAGTACATGAGAAATTTGTGAGCTATGTCTAAGCAAAAGTTGCACGAGAAGGATTGAGACTTTAAAGCTCAAGCTCTACTTATAAAAAGCGTTTTAAGAGTACGTAAAAAAGGTACGAGTTGAGTATTTGGGCTTTCTGGGATCGAAGATATGATAGCTATGATCGATGTCTCACTTTTCCTCGGGGTTTCCTGTTGGTACTGACACTACATAAAAGGGCCAAGTCAAAGAAACTTGTAGTTAAGGCTGAGACCCCATAACCTACGTGTAGTAGTACAATATATACTGGAGTACCTACCTAACGTATATTAGAATAAATGTTGACGAGAAAGGTAAAGAATGTCTGGGAGGTAAGAATATTAAATTAAATAGCAGAAAAATTAAATTGTGTGTAAAAAAACGGGATAAATATTTTTCTAGATGGAAAATTCCGCTATACCTATGGCAATGCACGTGTGTCGCGTGGTTGCCTAACTTCGATTTTCAGTCGCAAATTTTGCATAAACAAAGGCGTATTGAGTTGAACGGCCGGACATGTTTCTGTTAGTTTTCTGCAGGGAACGTGTCCTGAAATGTTCGTGTTCCTTGTAAGATTTAAAACCCAATAAGGTGTTTTAAATTTTATTTATTTTTGACTTCACATTGTGCTACATATACTCCCTCCCATGC
This sequence comes from Ladona fulva, assembly GCA_000376725.2. Taxonomy (NCBI): domain Eukaryota; kingdom Metazoa; phylum Arthropoda; class Insecta; order Odonata; family Libellulidae; genus Ladona; species Ladona fulva. The sequence continues at coordinate 720,156 of KZ308295.1, read as the reverse complement.
TACAAAGTTTCACATGTTTACGCCCTCTTCTTAAGTCTGACTTAATTTAAAGATTTACATCTCTTATGCCCTATCAGAGCACAAGAGATACAGCAAACATACGGAAGAGCAGCTTCAAGATTAGGGATTGTAGGAAAGGACGAAGAAATCTTTATTTCTCACCATATTCTACTTTAGACTTTTCAATACATTTTTCCCAGCTATTTAAATAGTTTCGATACCCTGTTTTTAGTGAGAACCATCTAACTCCTCAAAATAGACATTAACCGCAGACTCCACTTCTTCAATATTGGCGAATCTTTTGCCAGCGAGCATTTTATGAAATTTGAAAAGAGAAAATAAACCGAGTGCGAATTCGGCGCGCGAGGAAGCAATTCGAACTTCAAATCGTCAGTTTTGGCCATCGCGATAACGGATATGTGAGCTGATGCCTGATGTTTTGATGAAACAAAACTTATAATTTATAAGTTATAATTTCTGATGCCTGTATAAAACTCAATTAATTTCTTAAATAATCTCTCATGATACTGTGAAAACATGATGTGGAAAACTAATGATTAATTCTTGTTGTTCTGTCATTTATTTTTAATGAATGCAAAACACTGAAAATTTATCGTGTTGTTTCTTTATCAACGTATCGTGTTGGATAGTTCTTTTCAAAGAGGAAATAATTTGGTATAATAAATGGGAGGAATTATTTATGAGGAAAGGCACTGATTGGCACTTAGCAGGATTGCTGCAGGCGATGCCAATCTCTGAGATGAATTCCAATGATGACGATGAATTTAGGAAAAAGTCTAGAATTCCCTATGAAAATGAGAAGGAGAAACATTGGAGGTGAAAATTGATAAAAATACCACTTGAAGAGAAAATGGGGCAGACATTTTAATAAGAGCGACGTTCCATTCAAGTCCATGACAAGGAATGAGAGCGCCTCAGGCCCTGTTGAAACCCATATTTATCGCCGTCCTTTTCCTTCGTCTTTAGAAAACCCCCACTCATCATCCGGGCCCCCTCGGGGCCCCTCTCCACCGCCAATCATTATCTACTCCTTTTTTAATTCTTCAGTAGTTTTACCCTAATGCTATCAATTACTTTATCCTAAGGGTGTAGTTTAATAGGTTACACTAAAGGTGCCATTTCCAAATATATACTTAGTTTTTGCACTTAAACGCGATAGTTACAATTCAAATAAGCCGTAATTCGTGGGAATTGTGTAATTTCGGAAAAATTCACTCTTTTTTTCGATTATTTCCAGATTCGACGTCAAAGTAGCTCATGAAATCTCCAATAAAGTCGCAAATTTCGTTCTCACTGCATGCAGAATACACTTACATTTGTATGGATATGTATAAGAAAGGACTACAAACATGTGTATCCAAAATATCTTTTTAATGATTAAACGTTTTCGAATGAAAATAGTAAAAACTATGAGGAACCATTGAAAGAAAATATTTTGACTCTTCTTCGTTTCTATTCTCTCACTAAGGGTGGATAAATATAACAATAATATCTGGATTTTCAGATTATGCATAATTTGCATATTTCGTCACGAATTCAATCGATTTTTGCAACTTGGCTGTTTGTGTTTCTCCGCAAATATGTTTTTGCAATTTGTTTGCAGAATGGGGATCACTGGCGTATAAGTAGTAATTTTAAAGTTTGGTGACAGCTAAATAGAGTATGCTAAATAAAGTATGCTAAATATAGTATGCCAAAAACGTATGCTAAATAGAATATGCTAAATAATGTATGCTGACGATCACGCGATTGTGGAAGAGACAGAAAAAGAGCCACAGAAAACCATGGAGAGGATATGTAAGGTTGGAGAGATGTATGCGATGAAAATATATATAAAACAAAGGTTATGTGGATTGGGAAAGAAGAAGATGAATTTAATGTCTTACTAAATAGCTGGCGACTAGAGCAGGTAGAATCTTTCAGATACCTAGGTAGCCTGCTAAATAAAGACAGAAACTGTACTCAGTAATCAGGAGTAGAATATCCATAGGAAAGAAAGCCTTTGAAAAATTAAAAGCTCAATTAACTGCAAAAAATACCTATTACTTTAAGGAAGAAATTTTCAAAATGCTTCGTATAAAGTGTGGTCCTAAATAGATCAGAAAATTGGACCTATAGGAAAACCTATATTTTGAGAGTTTTGAAAAGCGGGCTATGGAGAAAGATGATGAGAGTTAGATGGAAAGACAAGGTGAGGAATGACCAAGTTTTGGAACGGATTGAATGGAGAAGATCAATCATTAACACGGTAAAAAGAAAGAAGGCAAACTAATTGGGGCACGTCATGAGGCATGATTGCCTATGTTTATAGAAGGAAAAGTGAGAGAAAAACGGATGAGAGGAAGACGAAAGTTTAACATGTTAATAGATTTGCGAGAAAATAAAACTTTCCAGGAAATGAAAAAGCAGGCATAAAATAGAAAAGTTTGGAAATCTTTAGCTGCAATCTGCCCGATAACAGATCCATTTTATTATTGATTTACCATATTGAATATCTCTCTCCACAATCTTGAAATATATCCCGCTATTCATCTCAAGCAACAGCGAATATCGACACACGACCATCGAACTTAACAACTTTGAATACTTTCAATGCATTTCTTCGTCACGTTGACCATCGTTATCTCCTTCCAATGGTTCGGTTTTTCTTGGGATGAAATCACTCGGCCAAATAGCCGTAGGACCTAATCACTGCGGATCAGATTACCGGGTTCAGGAGTCCTAATTTGCGGCAGCTTTTGCTTCGGATAGTGATTCTTAAATCACAATATGTATCATTTGTTAGTACGTAAGTGATAAGATTTTGAATTAAGAAAAACTGAAGCAATTGGCTCTTAGTAGAATAGCTTGGAGACAACCATACTTTCTTGAATTGATAGACTATAGTATATAATTCAAGTAAAACAACTGACATCCGTAGCATTTCATGTGCTGTATCTGGAATTTGTGAATCTAAACTATTCCAAGTCAATCTGAAATTAGTGGAAGGTTTGAATGGCTGGAAATGAATGAACATTTAAGTAGTAGTATTAAGGTTTGTGGGTGCGTTAACAGCCAAGGTTATTGCTCCGCAAACAGAAATTGTAATTCTCGTGCTCAGTACTGAGTTAATAAAGAGATTTTATTTAGATATCTATTAACTGTTGAAATATATGTAAAATATCTATATTAAGGTATTTAGATGTGGTTTATAAGTTTAGTCTCTTTTGTAAACCTGATATTCTTCTTTATTCTATTTTCATAATGAACATTTTAAATAATAATTATTTTACTAATTTTCAAACTTTATTTTTTCTTATTCTCGTTTTCACATATTATACAAATTTTCCCATTTCCTTAGAAATATCCTCCTCGCGGAACATAATTTTGACAGGTGAGCGGTTAAATTTCTAAAGAAATTTCCCATATTATTCATATTAAAATTTTTCATAGAAGTACATTAATTGATTTGATTTCAAATTTCTTTCGTCAAATTTGGCTGATTTTTCTTTTCGCTACGCCGAAAGAGAATTCCTTGTATGTGTTTATTAATAAAATCCGTGAATCGTTCTTTCTCTCCCCGTCATCCTCTCCATTTCCTCCTTCTCTTCATTTTATTTTCTTCTGCATTCACCCTTTTGCTTTATTTCCTTCCCATTTCTTTCACCTTCACATAAAAAGCAGTACCTCAAGAGCTTTGCACAGAATGGGTTTTCTCCGTGCGCTTACTGTGCACGCACCCGAGTTCACGCCCGCATCACTATCCTTCACACGCCACTACTATTGGACGAGTGGTTGTGGCGTAAAGGAAGGTTAGATGCTCCTAAAAACAGGCGTGCCACACTACTAGTTTTGCTTCGGTATACATCAGCATCTTTGTTTCAATCCAGCATTCTTAAATTTGTTTAATTCTGGAGATAATTTAAAGTTATTTTTCAAACTTTTTAGAGCTAATTAGTTGCAAGTTGATAAGCTGATCATATGAAGGATGAATTTTTGGTTTTAATTATAATTTTTTTAAAG
>KZ308295.1:629540-685966 GCA_000376725.2 Ladona fulva | reverse complement strand
TTTTAAAATAACTTTAAAGTTTCCTGTGATGTAGACGTTCTTTGAGATAACTGGTGGAAGAACCGATTTAGTAGTATTTTAGTATAATTTCTGATCTTTTGATTCTTTTTATAGCTTCTGCGCTCAAATATGTACAGTTTATTTGACGTAACAAATTGGCGGGCACCTTTTTCGGCCAATTTAGGACGTAAAGTGAGGAAAACAACTAAGAAAATGGCACCGAACTATCAAGTCTCTTACACCAACTCAACATTTAAGGTCTCCCAACATAGCATGTGAAGAAACTGTTTCGATTCACCTGCTACTCTGGGATAACGGTGGCTTTATCGACTGCGCGGCATGGTCCGGCTGAGCGCCCCCGTCACCCCGAATTCTGTCGCGTTGCCTATTTGGCTGTCTTATATAATGTCTTAGTCGTGTCTTTGCATGTTATATTCCGTCTAAAAATGTTATAAGTTTGATTTTTTAAGCATTGATAAGATCACAATTAAAATTTACGGCTATCATTTGAGTCTACAGTAACTCTAATGAAAGTTGTGTTAGTAAATGTTATTGCTATTGAGAGTCCCTGGAAAGTCTGTCATTTACTTATTACACTACTATGCAGACTTCAATCTCTTTCAGAGTCAAGTCATATCTGTTTCGGAGAGGATTTCTGTTCCCCGTAAGCGTAGCCATCGGCTCTGTGGAATTATCCGAGCATTCCTTTAATGAAACTCATCGTTTAGATTAGTGATGGGATTATATCTTAAATTTGGTTCGCTTTTCCTTTTGCAGCGGCGGAATTAACCTGATCTGCGAAAAAGTTTCATTTCGACGAGACTGAGAAACGCACGCATTTACAACGGCTTTGGAAGTCATTACTCCGCGGAATCATGCGCTTACAGCCGTTTAATCTCCGATGGGAACGAACTCCATTCAGCGGAATATTAATTTAAATACACACTCGATATCAAGGCAAAAAATGTTTCTGAGGATCGATTACTTTAATTATGCGATTTAGGCTTATATCGCGCGCGATACGGACGCGTTCTAAAACCCGCTGTGCGCTTCAATTAATCAATTAGCATCCTTAGGCGGATCTCTCCACCCCATTTCCTCTATGTGTTTTAGGATAAATTAGCTAATGGAGCAGTTGAACTGGAATAGCGACGCGATATAAACTTCCTCTTCCTATTGATTCCCACTCGCCCCGTTACGGTGGACAAATATTAGCTCTCGTCTAAGTATTAGTTAAATTAGTGCCGACGGCTGGAATTTTTAAGAATCCGAGACTGCGCAGAATTTGGCAAATTGCGGAGGACACGAGAATGGGGATTCTCTCAGCGAATTGCTTTTCCGCAATCTCTTTATTTTTGCAATTAGCCGCAGCGTAATGTGGAATAGCAATATCCCGTTTTATGAACGGGGTTGTGTGCGAACGGTGCGATTCGACAAAATAGTGTACCTAAAGTAAATACGAATTCCGCACTTTAATTCTACAGTTATTATATTTGTCCACACTTTGTTTTCTCTTTAGGAAATTTAAAGCCCTTTTTGATATTTTACTAATACATTTAATATTTTATTAAATGTAATATTGTACTATAAAATACAAATTTTACTAAAATGCAAAATGCAAATGCATTGTCTCTGCAAATATCGCTAATTGCTTCTTGAGTACTATTCGTCAAAGTATTCCTTGAGATTACTATGCATCTTTAATTTCTCTGGAAGAAGAATCAAACATTACTTTACGCTGTTTTGTCGTTTTATTCCTCTAAAGACCTCTCGTATCAATCGCAGAATGTCTAAATGAGTTCACGGTCAGAATATACTTACTGCTATGTTTTCTTCTCCTTAGTTATGTATGCATTTTTATTCAGGTACTATATTTCTTGTGAGGTAGGGCTCTCAAAGCGAAAGCCTGCTTTTAAAAACTAATCAATATCATTCTATTAAAAACAGAAGAATAGTGCCCATCGATTCTTAACGGAAAAATATAGATGGGATGAAATACAGTAGCTGAAGGTTTACTCAACAAAAAGCATATTTAGAAATGTTATCATTTCGATATCCTGTTGGCAAAAATGAGCTGATTAATAATAAAACACTCCTATATAGTCGTATGTGTCCATACGATTCGGCAATGCAAATCCTTCGACACTGTAAATGCTTAAATCTCTTAAAATCTCATCTCTTCCTCACATACTCCACCATTAATTCTCACCATGTGTTTTATGTAGGCCTCAAATCCCACCGTATTTCAACAAGAAAATGCATAAGCTCATAAGATTAAGCAATGGAGTTTGTCGTCAGGGGCGCGGTTTGCTTAAAACCTCAAAACATTGGAATATTTTCGTTTCATTGATCAAGATTCTGGCAGATTTGAACAGAAAACATGTTTCGACGTCCAAAATAAGAATCTTCATTCAATTTCTCTTTTCTTGGTGCTTGTCTCGATTTCATGTGACCTTTCGTTTTGATTTAATTTTGCAAAAGAAAAAAAATCCTGCCAACTATAAAAGTGAACTAAAATGGATGAGCGGATTCAACAGTTAACTTAATCGTCAAAGAGACCGGTTTTTTACAACCACAAAATGTCACGAAATGTTCAAATGTTTTATTAAATTAATAAAAAGCTATTTTCCACGACCACAATAAGAATTTTCATCTTATTTCCCTCCTTTGGTGATGATCTCGATTTCGTAAAACCATTTCTTTTAATTTAATTTTGCAAAAAAATTAAAGTCTGTAGCCGATAAAATTGAACTTGACGTATATTTCTTATGAAAATCTAGCTGAAAGATCTTGGTTAAAACCCAGAAAAGCATGAAACATAAGGTAACAGTATTACCTTCCGGGTAGGTTCTCACGTAGAGAACACGTATGCAAAGTTTGACGCAAATCGGACAAACGGTGTGGAATCCAATATCAGACAAACATACAAACTAACACACCCACAAAACCACCGAATTTCTACTTTATATATTGAGATACGTTTATAAAATCCAACATAAATACGGAAATTTAAAATGCTTTGGTAATTCTACTCTCTGAAGTGATCTCATGGACTGCGAAAATCTTTTTGCCGCACCATAGCGCCAAAGATTTAGAAAGGGCCTACACACGTATAATGACTGAACGGAAGTATTTATACTCGTATATTTAATAATATTACATAAACGACCATTTAGTCCAAAAAGTAGTATTTCGGAAGGTCCTCAAAATAGACATCTGTTTGGACGATGACCTCCTCGTTCGACGTGAACCGCTGTCCGGAGAGCCATTTTTTTCATATTTGGAAATAAAAAGAAATCATTGAGGGCCAAATGCGGTGGATGTTTTAATAATTCGAACTTTGATTCCATAATTTTAGCCACCGGGAATGCGGAATTTACGCAGAAAGGATCCCTAAAGTGATCGAGCTATCTCCGAGCTTAGAATCCGATCGTATTTCCACACCAGCCTTGAGCTTCTCTGCTTCGTTTTCGTTTTTCATTGGCATTTTCAGAAGACATTTTGTTGGTGATTGAGAAATCAGTCAGAGAGATCGATCATAGGTGTATTTTTTTACTTCATATTTTCATAATTGCTCGATGGTTAAATTTTTATAACTACATATAACCAAAAATAATTTAAATGATAACGGGCAAATTCTTTTTACTCTCGTCCCGCAGGTATCATATTGCAACCTGCACATGTTTAAGGAACGTTTTCTATTTTTCAAAATTTCCAAGACAACGGATTAATGATTTACAGGTACAGGGTTTCAAGACATTTTTGAGATACGAACTGAAACGAATTAAGTTCGTAAGTCGAGGTTCCACTGTATTTCCCGAGCCTGCAATTGGGATTCCCTGATGGCGTGTTGTTTAATGGCTAAAATAGTATAACATTTATCGATTTCACTAACAAAAAATCCTTTTGTTTCCATATAAGAATGCAAGAAAAACAAAATATTCTGAATCAAAGTATAAAAATCTGACCACTTTAAACAGGCGGTCGTATTCGGCAATGCGCTTTACCAGAAGTGGGCGTGATACCGAAAGGCAGTAACGCGAGGAGATTCCGAGCCAATGAATACTTCGGCGCGAGTGAAGCGTTGGATGTCACGGGGCAGACGTGACCTGAATCACGCAAGAGCCGAGTGTTGTCTTTTCCTTTCGCAGGATCAAGTTCTGATTGAAAACCTACTGATACTCGAATATCTGTGGGTTCCGGTTCAGCATCTACCATGCAAATCTAAAATACTAGTCTTACTCAAATTGATATTTGTCAAACGAATCTCTCGAACAAATTTTTTAAGAATATTTTGCCATTTTTCATTAAAACTAAGCATATTCAAGCTAATTTGAAAATGGCTAGGAATATTCATAAGCCATATATTTGTTGGGTAGGAAAAAGTTTTTTGAAGTATTTGAAGTATTTCTTCTTTCATGATATATTGCCACTTAGGGCTCCCAGATATCGAAGTATGCAACGTGTTCGACTTCGGTGAAAGCGGTCACGGGTTCAATTCCCGGTGGGTACCTACGTTCGAAATTGCCCAATCTGTCTAAGCATTTTTAACAGTACTACTACTACGGTAACTACTTTATTTAGATCCCCTGTATTTAATAACTTTTCGATTGTGTAAAGGTAAAAAAAATCCATTAAATTACAAAACACAAAAGTAATGATACATACTAACATCTCGAGTGTTTTTATGAAATATTTTTTTATCATAACTGGTTACTGATCATTCTGAAACGATTTTGATATTTTTCTATAACGTTTGAAAATGTCTATAGTGATTCGTCATTTAGTAGTCATTTTCTACATTTTACGCATTTTTTCCTCTCGCCCTCTTTACGGATGCTTTGCAACCGTAGATAGGTTATCCTAAGTATTAATTAGACGTTTACATCCGACAACTCCTCCCAATTTTCTTACCTAGTGTCCACTGAAATCACTTCTACATCTGGAACTTTCGTATTATTTGGTATATATTTATGAGGGATGAAATTGAATGTCAAGCTTCACAGCTTCACAGCGTTATTTACGCTAAAAATTACGATTTTGCTGCCACAATTCTTTTAGTCATTATCAGGAATTAACTGCTATAATTATTTCGGCTGACGTTCCTATTCCTTAGACCCTTCCTCCTTATTGGTATTCTTTTTTTTTATAGTCTTTATCCCTAAATGTCAGATATCCCATTTTTATAAAATCGCAGATAGTAATATATTTTATTTCTCAGCGTCTAAGACAGTAAAAATAATTGGACACCATGAATACCCTTTAGTGATAACGATAATTGAACTTGGTCTTTTTTGTCGTATTTCAGCTGACAAGCTTATTCAAACTAATTTTTTCATCGCACATTTAAAAATGTTTTAAATTTATTTCGTGTGGCGGCAGCAAATATCCACTCTTAGAAAATAGCAGGAAAAAACAAGGCGTGAGAAGAGATACAAAAACAGGTGAAAACCAGATAATACGCGATTCGATCCAAGGAAATCAGCTTCTAAATATGATTCAAATACTCGATATAAATCATTGAAAGTAATTATGTATTTTTGTCTACGGGGTTAAAATAACTAAATTCAAAATTGTTATTAAATTTAACAAAGTATCTGAGATTCCGATTCGATTACCGGGTAACCGGTGCATGGGTATGTATCAACGTATACAAACTTTCCCTTTTAAGGAAACCCCTGTCAGCCGGGACTCGAACCCGAAATCTCATCGTTGATAGGCAAATTTTCGCCTCTGCCTATATATGTGAGATAAAATTACCAAAAGTGCCTTGTTTTTTTTTTGGTCGATGATTAATTTGAAAATATGAAATCCCCCTACGAAATCATACAGAGAAATATGTCTGCTTTTATCTGTTCTGGTGATGTATTACATTCATATTTTTGGCTTTTTGTGAATGCGAGTGTGAATAGGAATATCAAAAGAAACTCTCAGGAGGAATTGGAAAGTGTTAACAAGTAAAATGTTATGAATCTAAGAAAAAGAATAATAAAGCGCATGCTTTAGAGTGTGTTTATGTAGGAAATATGGACCCTTCCTAAGAATGACAGGAAAAGAAAGCAGCTCCTGGAATGCGGGTATGGAAGAGGACGATGAACATGAGATAGAAAGACAAGATAAAGGAAGCGGTGGTCATGAGGAGAGAAGAAGAGGAAAGAATGTTCATTATGTTAATCAAAGTAAAAGAGATAGCATTAGACTAATTCAGAAGGAAGCAATTGGAGAGAGATATTTTTTGAAGAACAGTAGAGTAAAAAGAGAAGAGCGAAGATGATCGACAGTTTAAAAGAAGGGAAAGGATATAGAGATAAGGAATTCAAGATCAGGCTACGAGAACCAGATAATATCGTAAGGAGGGACTATAAGTACAATATATATTCGCTTAAACAGAGAACAGACATTTAAAAGTATTCCTTCCTAATTAAGACAGTGAATGAGTGGAACAATGTACCGGAGGAAGTTCTCGTGTCTCTTTTCCAATCCCATAGCGTCTTCATGAATAGAATAAGAAAAATAAACGAGTAAGTAGATAGTAAAATATATTTGTGATCAACTTGTGTGTACAGTAGGGTGTGATAATAATGTTATGGTTTGTAATTGTAATTAATGTATACATCACGGTAATTGTAATTGTGAAACTGTATGACGAACTGCCTTTGGGAGGTTTTGGAGTGGTTTTCCTCCTGACTAGGGTGAATACCAGGCAGAATAATTCTACCCCTCATAAAATTTGATTCCATGATTTCATAATTGCACCTTTATCGCGTGCATTGTGTTATTTTGGGGTTACTATTGTTCAGTTATAATCGATGAATTACGTATACGGTTGCCCCCATGGAGTAGGTTCCACGTTGCAACATTTTCAATAATAAAATGCAAAAGTGAAGAGAAGGGCGGAGAATTGGCTAGAATGATGACACCTGCAAAAGCAGACCACAAAAGATGACTGATGTAGTACAGCCCGTTTTTCACCTATTGGAATATTATCAGCTTAAATTTATGTCTAGATTTCCCACGACCTCTCTTCATATTCATCTGCGCTTCGTTGCCATGGCTTTTGGCAATTTTCTCCTGAAATTTCAGCGTCGCTTTTCGTGCCGGTCCGTTAGCACCGAAACAAGCGAAATATGCCTTTCAATTGTGTTAAATTCGGCACAGCCTCCAACGAGGTGCCGCCTGATAAGAGAGACAAATAGCCTCGCATCATATGATGGCTCATTTTTTATCTACCGCTTAGTTTTACACGTTGGATGAAATAACTCGATGAAAACAAATTTCGTACATTACGGAAAGGCAAATATGATCGATAGTTTCGTTTGGAAACGACAGATTTCGTAATGCATTCACAGCAGCCTTCCCATTAATGGAAACCCAATTACGGAAGTACGTACATGAAAATTAACAGATGATAGGAGATGGTGAGGGGGGAGAGAATTTTAGAAATTCCATCGAATCCACCAGAGAAAGGTTTAGCCGCAGCTGCTAAATTAAAGTTCAGTCGTAAAGAAAAAATATCGGTGAATGCTCTGTCTTCAACTGCCAACAATTTGATGTGCAACATCGCTTCATCATCCGATGATTGGTTCGTGGAAGCTTTCCTAGCCACACTGCCCTTTCTCATCCTTGTAACCCTTCCATTCATTCTTTCTTGAATACTGAACATTACAGCGTTGGTACACATTAATTTGAAATGTTATCTCGACATTCCGTCTAGCGTTAGCGTAAATAATCGAAATATTCCAAAAAGATATTTACAAAATATATATCGATGCTATGAGTTAATAAAAGTTTTATGTATTTGCGGAAATATGACGCAAATTTGAAAGCTTACTTATATTTAATTGCAAATGTATTTTCAATATTAACTATATGTATTAATGAAGAGTGGATGATTAAAAACTATCCTTTTCCAGCCAACCTTTTCTCGTAGTTCACCACCCATTTTTGGCAGAATGCTGTACCAAATTGTAACAAATAAACAAAGAAATATAATTATCCATAAATCATCAGCCACTTTCCATCTGACTTCAGATGTAGGCTTCACCAAGTGTTTCTCCCTATTTGAGCTTCTCGTTGCTATGTTACCCCTAAGTACTTGATGATGTCTCTATCCTTTGGTCATCTTCTTGACCTCTTAATCTCTTTGTGTCCAGTTGAGAACTGCAGATGCCCAGCAGGTGCCGTTATTCCTTGCTTCGTTGCCTGCTTACATCCATTTCAGCGATTTATAATAAGGTAAACAGATTATATTACAGTGTGCATAAGATAAATTTAAAAATAGTAATGGAAATAGCAAAAGAAATAATCGTATGATTAATAGGAGGTGATAACCAACATCAAAATCGAAACCTGTTGAAAATGTTTCGAACCTGTTATCGAGTTTTTGCAACTGCAAACGGAAAATATCACTTTTCATTTATAATGCACGTGCATTCAAATGCTTTTCTCACGATTCTATGCGTAAAATCATATGCGTTAGGAGATAGTAATTGGTACGGGAGTGAAGTCCAATCATATTTTCCCTTGAATAAGATCTCATTCTTTTTGAAAGGATTAAGTAGAGAATAAAATAGAAACTCAAAACATTTTCGCCACAAATTTCAGGTTTCATAATTTGGGGGTACATTTCAACCAGTCTATTATAACTAGATGCGCAAGAATGTCATCTTTGGACATCGGCCCTTTAAAAGGGCTTAGTCACGTAGAGCGTATTGGAGAGAACACCAGAGGGCTGGACCCCCAATGTGCATCTTCATCATCATCTTTTGTGTGCTCCCTTCTTGCATTAACAGCCAGCCCTCCCCTTCAGAGGAATTTGGCTGTCCCATCAGTCCTTTGGTCTTCTCTTCCATTGCTTTATATCCATCGCAGTCAAATCCATCACACTCAACGGCCACAGCTGGTCATTTTCCACGGAAAACCGATTGCAATTTTAATGACGTCATCATCGACAATTTATACCTCATCCATCCAAACATCCCGTAATATTTATGTCTTTTCTCTTCACTTAAATAATTTCCCTCCACCAGCGATCACTTTTTTTATTTTGTACTAAAAAAGATCGTTCCACTTTAATGCGAGTTGTTTAAGGAATCATGATAACGTCTGTTAATCTTTCGTTGGCTGTACGTTTAATTTCAGAGAAGTATATACAAATTTTAAATTCTGATCCATTTTCACCTCTGCTAATATTTAATATTACTTGAATCGCAGTTAATATTAATAATAGAAATAATTATAATAAAACGTCTTAGTTGGAGGGCGAGATTGAGACTCCTTACTCCCTTCTTTAATCTTACCCTTGGTAATTGAATATTTAAAAGAAAGAGAGGGATTTTGGGAGATAGGAAAAAGAAAAATCAAAAAAGGAAATTAAATATTATATGGGTTTAAAAAACCTAAGTCAGGACTTAGGAAAAAAATAAAACCCTGCAGGAGAACGTCCACGACAAGAGGAGCGTTAAAAGCTTGCAAAAGCCTACCCACAGTAGCAACTAAAGTTTAAAAGAAGAAAGGAAAATAAGAAAAAGTAAACTGTTAGCAAAAAGCCTAAAAAGTTAATAAATGCATATTCATATGGAAAGTACCGGAACAAAAAATAAGAAATAATGAATTTACATTTAAAAATTTAGTAAAACCTACAAAGAAAGAAATAAATGAAATATCGATGAAGAGATGAATATTACGATGATAACAAATTAACGAGGAAAAAGCTGAAAATACACTTTGCACAGGGATATTTAAAATTTCACCAAAACAATGTCTAAACACTACCATCAAGTCAACCCTGGGTAAGTACTTTTTATTAATTTGTTCAATTCGCGAATTAAGCGCTACTCAAAATCACTAGACTTTTCAAGATAGAAAACTCATGCATGGAAGTTTATGATTTTAGTATTAATGGGAACCCTGAGGTGTTCGCTCCTGAAATATCTGAGAAAAATATGTAGCATCTCTTTTATCATATAATCCCGGAACTGCGAATTTGCGGACAGAAACTCTCGTAGTTTAGCGCTGTAATTCCTTATTTCTGTTCAAATAAGGATGGGCCAGATTTTCTTATTCTGATGAATCTACCGCCTGGAATATTTTATCGTGTGTACGCAATTACAGTATGCAATTGAGCAAATTGGAGGTGCGGAGGCAGTGTCTTTGGCGTGTTTCTCGCCGTTGCAAGCGATGGAAATCTCTCAGCCGAACGTCCTGATTATTCACCAGAGCTTATGCAATTATCTCCGCACCTCTTCCCAAACCTTAGTTTGTATCCACACCTTCCGCAAATAATCCGGGTTCTCTTCGTATCTCTCTCTCTGCCTCTTGCGCACCATTTTCCTTACGCTTTCCAAGAGCTTCGAACGTGGGGAACGCCTTTATTTCTGCGGAGGCACCCCAAGTGTTCATTATAGATGAGAATGGTGGCGAAATATGATGGTTCACATTCGTACCTTCCTGCCATCGCGCATTTCACCGTTGACATCATGTTCAGATTACAAATTATGCACGTAATAAACGTCACTGCTTGACGAATTTGGAACCAGAAAATGTCACGTTTTCTCCAACGCACATTCATTTTAAAGGATTTCATTTAAAGCGGGAATTAATATATAAACTATACAATAGCTTTAAGCAAGTTAGCGCAATGAAATGTACAAGAAATACAATGGAATTTGATAATGCTGCAAATGTATTCTTATCGTTCCCAACAATACCTATGCATCGGGGATCCCGAATTACTACAATTATACATATTTAAATCAAAAGAATTGTAGAAAATTCGAAGAATCTGTTCTCCGATTTGTTTCAGGCGTTCCACAATATTGGGACAGGGCAACTTGAATCGATGAAATTCATTTTAATATTTTTTCAGTACCACATGAGTCAGATGACCTCTGTACTAAGAAAGAAACGGATTGGAGTATTTATTCTTTCATAATATATTGCCACTTAGGTATCCCAGATATCCAAGTGTACAACGCGTTCCACTTCGGTGAAAGCGGTTCCAGGTTCGATTCCCGGTGGAAGCCTGCGAGCGAAATTACTTAGCTGTCTAATTATGTTACTAAAAATTTGGCAGTTCTGTGTTTAATTGTATTTTGTATGCTTGGTTTGGATTATTCGTAACATAACACCTGCGATTCTGTGTGAGTGATATGTGATTCAGTTATCAGTCAAAACAAATTCTTCATTCTAAAAACAATAACATCAAAGGTTAATAATTACTCGCGTTTTTCAGAAGAGGATTCTGGGATACCTCATGAGAATTGAATTTGACTAGAAGCTTGACTGAAAAGGTTTCAACATTTTGGCATTCAATAACCAAAAATTAGAATTGAAAGGAAAGTGGATTCCAAATTCATTAATTAAAAAGTTTTAACCATCAGTTTCTATGGAAATTACGATTTAAATATATTTCGAGTCAGCTCCATTTTTGTGAAGTTTGTTTTAATTCAGTAAACTACTTATTAGTTGCCAATTGTGGACTTCTCTGAAGATCTTTTATGTAATATCATAAAACAGCTAAATCTTCGATTTAGGAACCTTTGAAATAAGCCATTATTATGAATTAACTGTGTAGAGTTAATGAGCAATACATTTCAGTTGTGTTCATCGTCCATACACAGTGAGTTAAGCTATTTACGCAAACGCTCTATGGCTGATTTAGTATAGACTACCTATAAATCAACGAATAGACCCTTTATTAAGGCAAGTATAGATCTAATTTGGCTTTCCATCCTCCTAACCTCAATTTTCAATGCATACCTTAAATTAACGCTTACGATTATATGAAAG
Source organism: Ladona fulva (assembly GCA_000376725.2). Taxonomy (NCBI): domain Eukaryota; kingdom Metazoa; phylum Arthropoda; class Insecta; order Odonata; family Libellulidae; genus Ladona; species Ladona fulva. Next base: position 674,176 of record KZ308295.1, on the reverse strand, counting down.
AATAAAAAAAACTATACACAAATATTTCGGCTCGTGGAAGGTCTTATCAACTTCTCAAGTAAAAAGAGTAATAAATAGTTTTTTTCAAAATTTCATCGTTTAGTGGTAGTAGAAGTTGTATTTTTAAAGTGCCTCGACAGCCGAGAATCGAACCTGGGACTACATTCACCGTAAACCAACGCTCTATCCGAGGACATTTGGTTATCCGGGTACCTAAGTAATATTGGTGTCCTAACCGTTACCAATACATTTTCGATCGCTTACGGAAATGCAAAACAAACTATTTGAATTCTGAGAATTTAAAACATATTTCGGGACTTTCAAACGCAAGGTAAAAACATTCAGAATAATTTCGGGACATGGCGTTTCATTCGTGACCACTGTTAACCCTGTACCAATTGCTTGAAAGCAAACCCACACTTTTCCGGCAGTGGATACCATATGTAATACATATAATGCTAGAACAGCTAGGATGAGAATCGTTGTCGTCGAGAATGAATATATTTAGATTAGCGGGTGTATTTAACGCTTGGAACTGTAGGAACGGCTGGGACCAACAGCGAGCGAGCGAGGATCTTTTGCTCCAAACGGATCATGAATCCAATATTGGACGCGGCGATCACCATTTAAAAATAAACGAACGTGAACAGAAATCCGATGTAGATTTCGCCACATCGGATCAAATCGGATCGGATATTCGTTCATCAAGACAGGTGTATCAGGAAATGCAGCGCTTTACCTATCACTTCGATACCTAAAAATTGTTTGTGTAAATGATCCTCAATTTCTTAACCGCTTTTATTGTCGTAGATATAATATTATATTTTTAGATCTTTAAGGTAGAATGTATGATATTATGGATCGACAATTTTTAGTTGGCTTATCGCAACTGTGTTCTGTGTAGATACCTGTTTATAGCAATAAAAGAAAAGATGTGTCCATGGGAGTTTTTTGAGTGGTTTTCCTTACGTCTTTGGGCGAATGCCAGGCAAATTTCATTATGATTTTGTTACGCCCCCTCAACCGTTGTCACCTGGTCCACCGACTGTATTGCAACGTGATATTAAATAAATAAGTATAATATTGTTAATCTAAAAAATATCTAAGAAATACATTGTAATTGGTTAATTTCTTATAGTGCGGTTCAGTGACAGTTCATCCCAATTTCCGCACCACCACTTATAGGATTTAGGAATGAGAAAATTAAGAAAATTATCGAGAATTATCGGGAATTTTTTCTCGCCCGAAAACAAAAGCTAGAAAAATTGGAAACTTCAATCTTCTGTCCGAAAAGGCACTCGTTTGGAGGTGGTTCGCTGGACCAACGTCAGAACTCCTTTTTTATATGTGGTTGTGACTATTTCTTCCCGGGAAATACGTCCTCTGGTTATTTATATTTATGTGGTATTTTCCTTCAGTTGGCGTGTTTAGGCGTGCGTGCCTATCCTTTCGAAAGGGAGTTTGCACACTGCATAGTTGCTCTGTGCCCTTGTTTGAGTTTTCCATGGAAGGGATTTGTGTACGCGCAGCCACTTATGAGAATCTCCTATGCGAAGCACCACGATGTTGTAAAGCACAGCCGTATATATCTCACTAGAGGTGGACATTCATCCGATGAACATACACTTAAGCGTTTATAAAAATGGTGATAACATTAATGATACAGCGCATCTTTTACACGAAAACCGACGGGAATAATTATGCGCAATAATGTCAATTATTTTTAAATTCCCCCATAGAAGTCTATCCCATATAGTTGGAACTCATTTTGAAAAATAGTAAATCATATTAAATTGCCGGGGCAAATTAAATTAGGAATTCAGGTCATCCACTTAATCATATTTGCTAAATTTCTAATTATCTTTAATCCTAATGGCCGTGATGTGCCCTCACTTGTATATAAATATAGCTCGTGATTTGCTCTTCGTTGCTCCTCTTCTTCTGCGATTTTAATTAAACCAATACCTTAATCAATTATATCGTTTCATTTTAATCAGCTGGAAATAAACTGCAACAAATTTGGGAATAACAATGTCCATTTCCTTATAAATAATCTGGGTTGGGTCCATCACTCCATCCGCCCCTCTTCTATTAAAGTAACAGTTTGATGTAAAGATGTGAGACAAACTGCGTATGTAAGAGGTTAAAAGGCCGAGGGAACCCACTTCCTCGTTACTGATGTAGCTCGGGTTCGAACCCAGGTACTCATAACGCGTTTCCGAGAGATTAAACTCGATTTTCCATTTTCAAAGCTGCAAGATTTATAAAGCAAATGCAATATTCAGACATGATATGTCTTTTAAAAATTAATGAAATTAGGGTAATTAAAAACGTCAGCGTACTCGAGGGTCATAGAAGATCATTAAAAGATGATTAACTCTTAAATAAATTGGTAATCACCCAATAATATCTATCAAACTCTGAAACCGGTCGTCCGGATGAAACGTCATCTATAAAAAGTGCTCTATTTGTGTGGTTTTGTGTTGCGAAACTGGTATCACAAGTATTTTCCTCTATAATACATTTTTATGACGATAAGAGCTACTTACTTTGAAATTCCGAGGCGGAACGATGGGGGGAGTTTGGATGTTAAATTCCCACCCAGGGATGAAATGGGTTTTTAAAACTCGTGATTTAGGGAGGTGTATTGTAATCGTTTAAATACGTAGTTACACGAGCCATAAAATACAACCGTGCACGAATCTTTCTTTATCAACCTGATTTACTAAAACACAGTTTTACGTTGGTTTTTCGCGAATAAAATGACGAAGAAATCTTACGACGAAAAAAAAAGGGAAGATTTTGAGAAACGAACGAAATATCAATGCCAACTAGCTTTACGTGAGTTTCTGTAAATCTCACGAACAGCTTAATGTTCATTGAAATCGAGTATTTAATTTTTCGGAATTCTGCTACGACTCCCTACAATCACTTAATTATCAGCAAATTTATTAGAAATGCATCAAGGACCAGATATATACGATGACATATATATTTTGAGATTTAATTAAGTTCAGTTATGCTTGATGGAGACATTTACTAGTAATTGCATATAATAGTTATATCTGCAATGAATTACTTTCTATAGATTGTAATGGTGGCTGATTAATATAATTGGTATCTCTCCCGGCATTAAGCATAGGATGAGGGGCGTTTGCAGTCATCCTCGATTCGCTATCCATTGCGTACATTTCATTGGAAGTTGCCTCTGTGCTGTTTCGGTCACCATCAACTGCACCAATTCCTCTCTAACAGTTTTGCACGTGGCGCAATCCACGGGCTTCGGCTTGAATTACTGACACAGTTTCTTTAGAACCTTAGAGGGCATTGTTTTTCGGAGTGAAAAGACTCTGAAGACGGAAACGTCCCGAAATGTTAACAAGAAACGTGGAAACCAGCGGAGGCAATGGCGACTAATGAAGCAGGTTAACGGGCTGGCGATTAGAGCAGCCGAGGACGCCGTGTCGAAACAATAGGCGGAGAAAGGAAATTTAAAAAATGAATGCTTCTAAAAGCGGTTGATATTGCATTGGAGTTGCGCTCCGTTTTTATTAAGTTTGGGTACATAATGGCGTCGGACTTAAAAAGGCGTTAATTACAAAGCAAAGAAAGACGAGGGAAAGCGACAGAAACCGGAGGGAGATATTTGGAGCGAAGAATATTAAGTCGGAAATTCATCGCAGCGGTTTATGGATAGAGGTCAGGACGAGAATAGCTAGTAAAGAGTTGAAAGTCTAACGGGAATGAGTTTATGCAACGATCGTTGAATTCATGGGTTAGGATGGAAAGAGTGATTCGATGTTTGTAAAACTTTTAAAATTGCTGAGAGATTATTAAAATTCATCATAGAGATTTCGTTCGTGATTAAGGGTAGGAACAATATCTCGTCGAAGAATGTATCGGCCTTTAGTAAATATAGATTTTTCGATATTTAAATCATTTACGACTAATGAGAAGTAATGTTATGGAATTACTGTAACAAAACCAGCCAACATAAAAGAGCATTAGCCTCCTTGATAGAATTTTTAAAGTTTACATTTTTGTTCAAAACCATAAAATGCAAAAAACTATTTTCCTTGAAATACTACGTGGCTACCTTTGTCTAACAGCTTCAAAATGTGACCAACTCCATTCAACTGCATAAAATTATTTAGTTCCTAATTTACAGAAACGATTTAGTTCGATAATGTTAAGTGTAAAGTTAGGCTATTCGCCATTGATACTGTCAATTACTGACAGGCCGTATCTCAGGATGATAACTGTTGTTTTCTGAACGATTTGAACGTTATTTCAGGTTGGTGCAGGGATTTGCAGCTCGACTCGAATGTAAAGAAGTCCGCAGCTATGTCTTTTACTCGTTCCACCAACGCTACCTGCGCATCGAATCATTTTTCATAGCATCCTTTGGAGTTCGTGGGACATCATGAATACCTAGGAGTTACGTTCAGTAGTAGCCTATTCAAACCGAAGTAGGAAAGACGATTGGGATGCAAATGTTCGCCAGTGGGGTTCCGAGGGGATGGATATTCATCGAGATAGAAAGAAATGGCGAACTTTTCCCAAATTCGGGCTCCCCTCGAGTATTGCTGTGCAATTTAGGATCCTCACGAGGCAGAATTAGTCTCCAATCTTAAGATGGTAGAGCGACTAGGTTTGTCAAGGGAGATTTTAAATTCGACCATAGTGTTTAGGCAATCCCTCGAGTGGAATTCGCGTATGGATAAAATACTTGATTACCGACGTAAGCTTTTCGAAAAGTTTATCACTACAGATCTCGTCGACGAGACAGCTGATGTTCTTATTCCAGTTTGAAACGTGAGCGAGCTCTGATAAAAAAAAACTAGGAAGCGATTCAGTGAAGTGATTGCCAGGACGGATAGTTTCTTTGGTTTTTTCCCCGCGAAGTATTACAGAAGATAATTGCAGTTAGGGTGGGATAGGATTAGCGCTTAGCGGTTTTTTTATCCCCTGCAACCCACCGCTGGCGGATTTCAAGGCTTAAATGTAAATGAAAAACTAACGAAGAGAGAAGTACATTTAATTTGTGTTAATAGTTTGTTTTTGATGATTGATATTGAGATTACCTCAAGAATTGGCCACTGGATGGTCATGTGGGTAGCGTGGCTCGTCTATTGCGAAAGTGGTCCGGGATTCGAATTCCGGCTGGACAGCTGTAGAAATGTTAGCTATATTTGAAGCTCTTTTGATAATATTGCTGTTATCTCTAAGGCTAAGATTCTAAAACCCATTTTTACATAATTATTGTTGATGTTACTGAAACCACGTAAAGTGAAATATTTAAGTACCCGTAAGATCCCCGCCACACATTCTTGGAACAGTCTGATTACCGTTACATTGATTCCTCGCGAGCTGCCGTATGGCGTATGACAGGGCTTATTGAATCACTGAACTTCCTAATTAACTATCTACCTTGTGCACCTTATATTATCCCGTTTAGGTATCCCTTAGCGCTATAACCTCAGCACATCTCGTTTGCGTCATGCACTTAGTTTCTGAGAGAACGATCTCTTTGAAAATCGACAAGAGAAAAAAGGAGGAAAGACTTTTCAATTGAAACCAAATCCTATTTCAATAACTTTGCTAAACACTATACAAACGTTCACTCAGAAACACGAACAGTTTCGACACTTAAGCGTTCTTTTTTTTTAGTGTTCGAAACTAGTCATGTTTCTGTGTGAATGTATGTATAGTATTTAGCAAAGTTATTGAAATAGGATTAAGTTTCAATTGAAGAGGCTTCTCTACCTCTTTCTCCGGTTACACTGCTATTTCTTGGGATTCAGCCGCACGGCTTTTCCTTGCAAAGTAACAATTTATAATCATCCACTTTTGGTTATCTTTTATTTACTTAGGCAGTATTAAAGTTCTCATTTAGTCGTTTGCAAACATTTAGAACGGGAGAGGGCGCAAGAGACGTCTTCAGCAACGGATTGCGTCAATTGGCGTTCGGTTTCCACGCAATATGAAACATCGACTCCATTCGAGAAGTTCATTTTTTTCAGCCGGAGAATTTCCGAAAGTCACCGAAGGTATATTTTCCGTTGATTATTAAATTCCGAAAGTGTTTTATTTGGGACCCCATCCGCCGCCCATGTTTGAGTTACTCATTTCCGTGGCGGCGCTGTCGTCCTCTCCTCCCTCGGAATGGCAAGTTTATCTTTCCGAAGGAGTATTCCTAATGCCGACTATTGATCTCCTCACGCTTTGATTGAGAATATCGGCCGCTTCGTTTGTTTCTCTAATTACAATTCAACGCCAAGTTAGAATATTAACCAAGGTGGATTACCTTCTTGAAATGGAGAAACTTACCTGTCATTGAACTTTGCTATTTGAAACATTCTCCTTTCCATTCACATTTACTTCGGAATGTAAACTTTCGGTAGCCTTAAATTATGTCTGTTTGTTGCTTACATTCATACATGTCTCACGATTGCACACATTCCTTCCTGCATGTACATTTACATTTATACTTAAATACTGCAGCCGACAGTGGCGCGTGGAAGGGGTTGTAAAAGCAAGTATGTGTATAACCATAACACACTCTAACTGTTATCAGCTTCTGTAATACTTCGCCGAAAAAATGGCCAAAAGAAAGTATCCTCTTCATTGTTCACTCCCTCTTCCTCCCATACTTTGCCTCCCTTGTTTTGCTTATGACTGTACAAGCGCTCGACATTTAAAATCCATTTGTGAAGAATTAAAAAATAATTGTATATAACGGTATTATTCGTTCACATTTAGTATATTATTTGAAATTGTTATTTTTATCTAATCAAAATGATAAAACTAAGTTACAAGTGGTGCAGAATAGGGCAATAAGGGCTGTGCTAAGCTGTGATAGATATGTTAGGGTTGAAAATATGTTTACAGAATTAGGATTACTTAATTTTAAATTATATGTTCTTCTGTCAACCTTTACATTTTTATATAGATTTTTAGTAATGAATTACCATTATATTTTCATATTTATCTTGTTTAAAATTCTAATTTACACAATCATAACACACACAAGAAGGTTGATTTGCATGTCAGGAGTAAATGCAAAGTATATTAGGGAGGATTCTAATGCAGATCAGTTTGTAATATGAAAGGATATGTGATGGAGGTGTGGGAGGTAGTACTGTTTATCTTGCGAAGAATTTCTTAATGTTCCTAGTTCTATTTACTATATTTGCATGTATGTACGTATTTATTAGCTCTTTGCTAAAATGATGGAAAAATATGTATAATTAAGTTAGTGTAATTTGTATGTTGACATTTAATGGATTTAGGTATTATTATTTATTAGGTTATTTGATTACTGTATTAAATATATTAATCAAACTTTTATGACTACAGTTGACAAGATTTGATGTATCATTTTATACTGTGCGAAACATATATGGAATAATTTTTGCTTCCCCTTCATATCCTTAAGAGTGAATATGATGTGATAATTTGTTGGTCGCAGTACGTCATCGCCGGCCTTTGTTCACAGTAGTGTAAAATATGAGAATTGGAATTCCTCTCAATTTCCGCCTTTAGTTTTGTTTGCTCGCGGCAAATATTTTCTGCTCCTAATTTAAAGCGATGGCTGTTTGAGTTCGCGATAGAGGCACTTAAATTCCTCATCAAATCTTTCACTGTCGTTGAAGTAGCCTTCCCTGTTTTCAAAATGTATTTTATTACATAAAGGTCCTGTAAAGATGTGAGATTCAAATATTGAATACAGGAAACAGGGAGCTTCACTTTCCAACGTAGGAATGGAGCATATTCTATTGAAAGTCGGCAGAGAAAATTTGGTTGGGTAAAAAGTAATTCTCTCGGCATAAACATGTTTCCACGGTGACATAAGTCAGCCCCACTAAGTTAATAATTATTCCGTTCTCGAGAAGGACTGCAATCAGGCTGTTAGGTGGCCAGCTCATAAAGCAGAAGTAAATAAGACGTACTGCTCCAATATCGAATTTATAACAAGCGTTTAAAACTGTAGGTATTAACAGTTAATTAAATATTTATAGAATATATTATTTTTCATAAATTATCGTATAAATAATCTGATTTAAAATTTATACTTTATTTATTTAGTTCTGATTGTTAAAATCTTCGTAAAAAGGATTAGAAACGGTCATAATAGAGGATATTAATTAATTTGAAACATGTACAAAAGAGTGTGCGTAGATTGTCCATAACGATAAATATGACTCAACACTAATACAAGTAAAATAATTAAAATTTTAGTTTGATACCAACACATCCTGAGAAACTTCAAAATAACGGTCATAGTGTTAAAATCAATGTGGGTTGGCCTGACTTCCTGGAAAGCCATGACATCTTATGAATAAACATAAAGTCCTTCTTAACTCCCACTAAACATTTACTGGTCGGCCGGTCTTGCCCTGAAATCGGCCAGCATCAGGTTCAAGCAACAGGAAAATAAAAATGTTTATATACATTCATGCTAAATGCGATGATTGGTAATTATAACCCAATGCAGATAAGTGTTCGGCATTTAACTTAGTAGAAATAAAATCTACTGCCAATGACGATACTGTATGTATGTAAAATATAATATGTGTACATAANCTGAGCTTGAGTTGGCAATCGATATGGAAGTGTGGGTCGCGGCAAATATATGCGAAAACAAGCGATCATTTGAGGATTTCAAAGGGCATAAGTGGCGGAGGCAGAAAATTACAGGCAACTGAAGAACAAAAAGTTAGAAGCGGCATTTAGAAGCGAAGATAAAGTGTTGAAAATTAGACATTTCCCGGGGCTGTTCGGGAAATCCGAGGCAAGGAAGTGGTTTTCCAGGAAAGATGAAACCTAAAAAGGTTTGCCGTAGTAGCTTATAGTATTTCTGTGTGCTTTTTGATGCCAAATAAATTAAGAAAATGGCTGTGATTATTTCGGGACCTTTAGAAATAATGAAGTATTAACTGGAAAGAGATGACCTTGTTAGATAGCCTAGTTAATAGGCGCTTTCTTTTCTAAAAGGTCTTTTGTGATAGAATGAATTTTAGTACCATTACATACTTTCTAAAGTCACGTGTAAGAAAAAAATTGTGCGATACCTTTTTGGCAGAATGTACAAAAAGTATCGATTGACCTTTGATGCATTAAAATCGCTGTAATGAAAAACATTATAAATTGAACGTGTTTTAGAATGATTAAATATTTTGAGAGGCTAAACATTATTTTCCTTTACATTTAAGTAACTTAATCTCAATACGTTAGTAACCCTAAAATTTCTATTTAGTATCAGCCAGTCTTAAGAGTGAAGTTTAATATTGATATTTATTATTCCAATGATATAATTAGCCTTTCAGAACAAATTCAGCTCCTTCATGGAGCGTTTACTTCGTGAGCTAAGACTCTTTTCAACATAGATTCAGTGATAATTTTACGATGCCGAATTACGAGAACGATGATAAGATATCTATTCTGAGAATCAGTTTCTTCTTTACATATTTATTTATTGATTCAAGATCAGTACTTTACCACAAAAAATTAACTGTTACGTTGAATGGACTTAAGTAAAAATTTCTAAGAGAGAGATATAAGGAAGTTATTTTAATTTGTTTTGCAACTATGAACTCGATAGTAGACTACTCGAGAAAGCTTACGTAAAAACGCATACGAACTTAAATTCGTACGGGAAATTAGAATAGATTAATTCCAAGCGTATAATTTGAGAGATGTTTTTTTCATTATTAACAAAAAGAGTTGTTTTCGGATACACATCGCGACAAAAGGCGTTACGTATGACATTTTTAATGCGGCGTATTAGATAAACCTTTCAAATAGAGAGCATCAGCTCGTTTTGGAGGCTGGAGTAGACCTTTAGTAAAAAAGTGTCCGTAAGAAAAGTGTCTTATAAAATAAAGTAGTAGATAACAACATTAATTTCTAAGAAATATAAATAAATATAGTACTAAATGCATAGGAGCATCAAATAATATAAGAATCGACTTTGTAACTTTCCTAGATGAATCGAAACATGAAAATGTATTTAAATACGTTAGTCTACTGCATTGAGTAATTGTTAGAATGTAAGCATTCTTACCAATTTACAAGCTGACTGTAATGTATCAAAAACTATATTAACCGTCTTCGAAAGTGCTGCCGTCATTTTGACGTGGTTAAGGGCAGCCAGAAATGCTATAATAAGAAAATATAATAGGCACTGGACGTAAAACTTCCTCAGTAAGAGAAACATCCAGAAGCGTAACCACAAACTCCATTTTCTCCCTCTTTCATCCACTTTGTTTTATCGTTCTCCGCATTCCTTCATCACATTACTTCTCATTGCGCTCACATCCCATTCTCCTCCGCCCTCAATAGCTCCTTATCATCCGACCCTCCCCTTTAATCATCTTCGCCCCTCCGCCTCCTCTGGCGTTGATAAATGTTCCCATAGCTACCGAGTGGATGGACTTAGCGGCACTAGAAGACGGGAATAACAGGAAGGAGGTTCTTGCCGCGAGTTTCCAAAAAGGACACATCCCGTGACCTTTGACCCGGCTGTCCTTTTCCTCTTGGACATGCACTACGTCTTACGAGGGACTTGAGAAACGTTGGCAGAAAAGAGGAGACTGCCTGGGATGCCCTCATCCCCCTCTCGGCACACACAACGGCTTACCCTCGCCCAAAAAAAGGATTTCCTTCAACACAAATGGCCTTTTCTCTGCCGATAACAACAGTTGGAGGAGAGGTTATGCGGATGGAAAATCCACGCTTTACTCGCACTGAATTTCGTGAATTAAATTTCTTCATGCGTCTTCGGAAAAATGTCACAGTTAAAGAGATCGGGAGTAATTGACGTTGCAATGAAGGGAAAATTTTAATAAAATGGTTTTGAGTGCAACAGTTATCAATTATATGCTTATAAAGTAAGTTATAATACCTATGATGATTATCATCTCACGGACGAAGGAAATTTAAATAACTTCAACTCCATGGTAGGAGGACGTTTAATTGGACTAGGGCGATTTCCGGCTAATCCGATTAATCAGATTCGGCTTGAAAAAGAAGTGATGCTTTAGACAATGTTTCCCATTTTCTAAATTAAGGGCTTCCAAAATCATGGTTCCGATGTGTCGAATTAGCATTTTCTGGGTAAAATACTTCAAAATTGGATTCTTAAATTTCATTGTAAATTGTAGCTGATTAACTTTACCAAGGGCTTAGACAGGATATACCGGGGAGTTCTGATCTATGGAGTATACGAAAATCGTCTACATTTTAAGGGAAGGCAAACTTCTACCATAAATTGTATACATTTCCCTGCAATTAAACAGTGGTGCGCGTAACTGTAAAAGTGTAAGCAATAGTATTTTGCCTCCCATAATCCCAATTTCTTGAAACCCAGTTTATCTTTGGGGGTTTAACTTCCAAAACCTCCCCGGAGCTACAATCCTCCTTTAAATTTTCTATAACATTTTGCTTGAATATCGATCTCTACTAAGTGCTTGACTTCAACCAAATAAAGCAAAATATCGCTAAATAAAAATAAGATAACTCAAGGATGAATAATAAAATTAAAGGTATGTATAAAAATGTTTCTGTCTTTTGGATAAAAGTGCTTTCTGTCATGACAATTCTGATTAAGTTTACGTTCGAACGAAAATTCGTTAAATTGCTCCATTGAAATACCGTTTGAATTTGCCAGACATTTCGTGAGGCGGTCGGATAAAAAATGTAAGCAGCGAATAAACGGAGAGTAAATATTTGAAGAGGCAGGTTCTTAAGAGGGAGAAATCATCTGAGCTTGAGTTGGCAATCGATATGGAAGTGTGGGTCGCGGCAAATATATGCGAAAACAAGCGATCATTTGAGGATTTCAAAGGGCATAAGTGGCGGAGGCAGAAAATTACAGGCAACTGAAGAACAAAAAGTTAGAAGCGGCATTTAGAAGCGAAGATAAAGTGTTGAAAATTAGACATTTCCCGGGGCTGTTCGGGAAATCCGAGGCAAGGAAGTGGTTTTCCAGGAAAGATGAAACCTAAAAAGGTTTGCCGTAGTAGCTTATAGTATTTCTGTGTGCTTTTTGATGCCAAATAAATTAAGAAAATGGCTGTGATTATTTCGGGACCTTTAGAAATAATGAAGTATTAACTGGAAAGAGATGACCTTGTTAGATAGCCTAGTTAATAGGCGCTTTCTTCTCTAAAAGGTCTTTTGTGATAGAATGAATTTTAGTACCATTACATACTTTCTAAAGTCACGTGTAAGAAAAAAATTGTGCGATACCTTTTTGGCAGAATGTACAAAAAGTATCGATTGACCTTTGATGCATTAAAATCGCTGTAATGAAAAACATTATAAATTGAACGTGTTTTAGAATGATTAAATATTTTGAGAGGCTAAACATTATTTTCCTTTACATTTAAGTAACTTAATCTCAATACGTTAGTAACCCTAAAATTTCTATTTAGTATCAGCCAGTCTTAAGAGTGAAGTTTAATATTGATATTTATTATTCCAATGATATAATTAGCCTTTCAGAACAAATTCAGCTCCTTCATGGAGCGTTTACTTCGTGAGCTAAGACTCTTTTCAACATAGATTCAGTGATAATTTTACGATGCCGAATTACGAGAACGATGATAAGATATCTATTCTGAGAATCAGTTTCTTCTTTACATATTTATTTATTGATTCAAGATCAGTACTTTACCACAAAAAATTAACTGTTACGTTGAATGGACTTAAGTAAAAATTTCTAAGAGAGAGATATAAGGAAGTTATTTTAATTTGTTTTGCAACTATGAACTCGATAGTAGACTACTCGAGAAAGCTTACGTAAAAACGCATACGAACTTAAATTCGTACGGGAAATTAGAATAGATTAATTCCAAGCGTATAATTTGAGAGATGTTTTTTTCATTATTAACAAAAAGAGTTGTTTTCGGATACACATCGCGACAAAAGGCGTTACGTATGACATTTTTAATGCGGCGTATTAGATAAACCTTTCAAATAGAGAGCATCAGCTCGTTTTGGAGGCTGGAGTAGACCTTTAGTAAAAAAGTGTCCGTAAGAAAAGTGTCTTATAAAATAAAGTAGTAGATAACAACATTAATTTCTAAGAAATATAAATAAATATAGTACTAAATGCATAGGAGCATCAAATAATATAAGAATCGACTTTGTAACTTTCCTAGATGAATCGAAACATGAAAATGTATTTAAATACGTTAGTCTACTGCATTGAGTAATTGTTAGAATGTAAGCATTCTTACCAATTTACAAGCTGACTGTAATGTATCAAAAACTATATTAACCGTCTTCGAAAGTGCTGCCGTCATTTTGACGTGGTTAAGGGCAGCCAGAAATGCTATAATAAGAAAATATAATAGGCACTGGACGTAAAACTTCCTCAGTAAGAGAAACATCCAGAAGCGTAACCACAAACTCCATTTTCTCCCTCTTTCATCCACTTTGTTTTATCGTTCTCCGCATTCCTTCATCACATTACTTCTCATTGCGCTCACATCCCATTCTCCTCCGCCCTCAATAGCTCCTTATCATCCGACCCTCCCCTTTAATCATCTTCGCCCCTCCGCCTCCTCTGGCGTTGATAAATGTTCCCATAGCTACCGAGTGGATGGACTTAGCGGCACTAGAAGACGGGAATAACAGGAAGGAGGTTCTTGCCGCGAGTTTCCAAAAAGGACACATCCCGTGACCTTTGACCCGGCTGTCCTTTTCCTCTTGGACATGCACTACGTCTTACGAGGGACTTGAGAAACGTTGGCAGAAAAGAGGAGACTGCCTGGGATGCCCTCATCCCCCTCTCGGCACACACAACGGCTTACCCTCGCCCAAAAAAAGGATTTCCTTCAACACAAATGGCCTTTTCTCTGCCGATAACAACAGTTGGAGGAGAGGTTATGCGGATGGAAAATCCACGCTTTACTCGCACTGAATTTCGTGAATTAAATTTCTTCATGCGTCTTCGGAAAAATGTCACAGTTAAAGAGATCGGGAGTAATTGACGTTGCAATGAAGGGAAACTTCTAATCCACTGCGAGTAATTCTCTGCAGTCTCTTTCACTTCGGCCAAGAGTCTGATAAAAATCCAGAATTCAAGTCATCCTTAACGATTTTGGTACAAACGGCATTGTTTTTCATTAATTTATATCTCATGCGTCACCTGTTTAAAAAGTAAGGGAAGGGAATTTTGAAAAAAAATACCGCAAACACTTTTGTATTGGTCGCTCTCCCGACTGTTTTACTTTTTTTACATGCTTGTTTACATTTCTCGTGAATAAATTTACCCTACATCAATGAGTTATAAATATTGATTGAATACAAAATATTCCTTAGCTTATTCTAGCGGATTGATTATTGGGCCGTTTCAACAGCGATTTTCTCTCTATTCAAGCAAAATACAAGTAGGGCTAAAGAGATATGATATTACATTTTTATCATAACATTTTGAAACTTTAACGATTACTTTGTATAAGTAAATGCATATCTAATAGTAAATATACGTATATAAATATATGGTAACAATATATTTGTGAGATTCAGGTACAAACTTGGAAATATATGCGATATATCAATTTGTCGCGCTTTGACATTCTATGCATTCTATCCCAATAGTAGAATTTGCTCGAAGTTGAACTATTTCCTGTGGTAACTTCACTGAGCATGAATTCTTCATTACATCGGTGCCTTTCGGCAATGACGAACTCAATCATTCAGCAAATGCCAGTCTCAATAGATGGTTTCCTATTTTGGCTTTTAATTCATCAATAGGTTAATATGAAATATTGACTTCTGTCTTCGGTTTCTGACCTGTAATTATGTCTGAATGGATCCCTTATCAGGAGAATTATCAGTATGATTTTTGAAAATAGGTGTTCTTATTTTCTCAACGTCAAACCTCATGCTCACTATACGGACATCGATCAATGCATGTATTAGGTAACGCTACATTTATGGAACTGGTATTATCTCATTCGTTTAAACTAGGTGAAGGAGCAAATTTGTTAGTATAGATCTCAAGTCACATACTCAAACATACACACTCAATTCATCAACTTCTCACAAACATTTCATTTTTGTTATTTATTTTAAGAAATTAAATTGTCAAATAACCACTATTCCCAATACGCGTCCCAAAAAGTTAAAGCTGAAATTTCTACTAAGTTATTTGTTTTTAATTACTTATTTATATGCACTACCATGACAATGGCTTTATACTACCAGGATACTTTTTTCCTGATTTTCAACTTTATATTTCCTGAAATGGTAATGGCGATCAACTGTCACTCAGGCACTACGTAATTCTTTCCCGAAACCTCTCATTCAAGTGCCCGCATTCGTTCCGAACGCCTGGTTTAAGTCTCCAGTACGATTATCCGATATTCAAGTGTTTTTACACTTTGCTGCCCTCTGAGGCTCAGTGCCAGGGCCGGCCCTGGTCGGATGCATTTATCTACATATACTAGAAGAGCTCTCGGCATCACATAGGCTGAGTTGCAGAAGGGGTCAGTGGAAAAAAGCACCGAGCTGCATTACGAAGCAAAATTAAACGCATGGTTCAACATTTAAGGGAGTCCTCCTTTGGAGGGTCCATTGAAGGCGCTTGGGGAGTCTTCTGCGAAGATTGATGGCCGGGTTTTCCGCTGGTCGTATGAATGAGTGCGGGAGGCGATTACGGGGACCATCTTCCGTTAGATGGACGGTCAATGGGTGCTCTTTCCATACGTCTGCCTTTTCTCCTCCGCTGATCCCTTATAAATTTAAAGCAATCCGTCCTTCTTTCTCTACCGTTTGCCTAATCGCTGCGTTAATCCGGGCTTCCTGCTTTCCTTCTCATGAAACCCTTTTCATCCGAATTAATGAACGAGAAACAAGCGATCATGATGGAAATGCTTGACCTCAGATTCATTTTCTATAATCAATTCTTCGGAATTATGAATAACATTGCATATTTGTATGAAATTGCTTTAAGACTAAAGAAGGCAGACGAAGTGATCGATTTATATAATGTTTGCAAAAAGGAAATCATCGACACATATTACTTTAAACAGTGACGTAGTCACTTGCATTCAGCTCCAAACATGATGCTTGTCATGAAATTAACTGCTTATTTCGCCTGTATTGTGATAATACAATTTACTATATACAATTACTAAATATAATTACTTACCATAATCTCTTGGTGAAGCATCATTGCGATTAGATATATCCTACTGTACTGAATGAGGATTTTCGAGGAATTATATGGTTTATAATAGCATTTTGAAAGCAAAATGCGGAAATGAATTACTTTTCTTAAATTGTACTCAATGGAAAGCCTTATAGAGTTTATGAAGATTGTTATTCGAAGATGGTGCGAAAAATGGCAACTAAATGATAACTTAAATACATTCTTTGTCTTAGACTTCTTTGAAAGGAAAAAATTGCGTCAGAACCACCCGTAAAAATTAGTGGAATGAATATAAATGTAATCGACTCATTTGTTTATCTCGGAATCACTCTCGCATACAACGTAAACTACTGTAACACATATATCCGAAAAATTGCGGTAAAGCAACTAAAAAGCTCGCTTTTACAAAGCGCATTGTTGGTAGAATGTTGCGATGAAAAGGCAAAGAGTGATGTTATTTCACATTAGTTAAATTTCCTCTGGAATATGCGGCGAGTATATGGGGTCCAGCGGATAAAACGAATGCTCACGAACTCGATGAAGTGCTTGGCAATACGGTTTGTAAAAAAGCACTTTGATAAAAAAGCAGGTGTTACGAAAATACTCATACAGGTTGGGAATCCTTGAAAGAAAATATATTAGGCTGCGATTGTATGATAAATTCATAGAGAGTACATTTGCGGAAGACGTAATCGGTATTATGCGACCCCCATCTACGATCCCACAATGAGCGTAAAATAAGAGAAATAGATACGAGGACAAGAACACTTAGTGTTTACACTCACGCCGAAAAGCGGCTTGTAGGGTAATTATGTAGATGTAGAGTAAAAGATAATCAATGTCGACGACAATTTGACATTAATATTTAACATTTATAAGAAATTTTCGGAAATGTTTGACATATCTCAAAATACCCGGAAATATTAGATATGTTTCACTTATATCATCACTCGAAAAATAGCGTAAGTTATCGGAGCGATAACGTACGCTAGTTTCTACTGAGTAACGCGTTGGAGTTTTTCGAAAGCCGTGAATATCATAT
Organism: Ladona fulva; assembly: GCA_000376725.2. Taxonomy (NCBI): domain Eukaryota; kingdom Metazoa; phylum Arthropoda; class Insecta; order Odonata; family Libellulidae; genus Ladona; species Ladona fulva. The sequence continues at coordinate 656,969 of KZ308295.1, read as the reverse complement.
ATGATAACTACATTTAAAAATTCATTTCGAAATTTAAAAACTTAATCGTCGATCGGATTATATCGTGCCAATAATTATCAATTCACACTTAATGTAAATGGCGCCAGAAAATTCAATATTAAAGAGATCGCATGTGCATTCAAAATGTGTCGTTGTTCGGCTTATCTCGTTAAAGGCAAATCCGAGAATCCGTTAAAATTTAACGTATCGTGTCCGCATTGGATATCAGTATTTTTAGATTTTTTTTTACATTTTTGTGTTAACCATAAACAACAGTTTTATATAATCGATTTTCGTGTTAGAGATGAGATTAAATATTTAATACTTACTTTAAGTACATAGAAATTCAATCAGTTGTTCACTTACGGGATATTATGGCATTTTCTATGAAAAAGCACTCCTCTACGCTTACTTAATCTAAAAGAACAATCTATTTAACATAGTCAATTTATTTCACTTGCAGGTAGATGCACTAATATCTTTGGACAGACATTTACTTGTAGCCGTTAATATTTTGCTGTTTAATTAACGGGTCATTTGAACTAATTGAAAGACAACAAATGCGTTAGATAGAGTTTTTTGTTCAAACACTCAGTTTGTTGCATTTTTCCATGCTCTCATTCACAAACCGAGTGTTTCATATTTCAGCAGCCTTAATCTGAGTTTCCTAGAGGCGGTTTTCCATATGCTTTTTCATGCGTGATATTATAAATTAGGATTCAAAGCTTTGAAGTTACATCAAATAATATTAGTCTTCAATCGACTATAATCGATGCTTTCTGTCGTCAGATTAATATTTATTCCACCCATGCATTTCAAGTAAAGCGGGAAATTGTGAATCTTTCTTTAAAGTCAATGTGTACCAAGGTTAGATGTAAGTGGATACTAGGAATTCCCAATTTCGCCCTCTAATAAGGAGGTTTTTTTATTGTTATTTAATTTCGTTCTCGCCACAAAGCGACGGCGTAATGGGAACGGACAGCTGTCAAGCTCCGTTCAATTATAATGATAGCTTATCTTCATTTAAACATTTTCTATTTTAGCGGCAGGAATCTAGAATCACGGAATAAATATAATTTCAGCGTTTAAATTTTCTAAACTGGCTGCCAGTGTTTTTGGCTCTAACCCTGTTATTGATATAACTGTGGCAACTAAGGTTAAATTTTTTTACTTCTATTGTTTTTCTATTTATATTGCAAACCCGGAGTACTTGGTATTTTTCTTGAATATGTGCTTTAAATATTGGAGTTTAGTTTCTACTATGTCAATACACCTTCTTGATTACTTTTATCAATAAGAACCATATCCGGTCTATTGGCTTCAATGTTGATGTCCGTCATGATATCTCTATCTCATGGTAATTTGTATTTTTTATTTTTTTGTATGTTAATCGGTTTGTAATCATATATTTATTATTATTATAACTGGTTCTTCTCCGCTCGAAGGCTGGGAAACATTCAAAAATCCCGGATGCTAAGTACTACAGGGATTTGGTTCATCTATTGCTTTTTTAGTAGTAATTTAAAAATCTTCTTACTATGAAGCTAGTACTAATTACAGCTGTTTTTTGTTGTTGAACAATAATTTTATGTTCCATTCCAATCGTTTCAAGGTTTTTACACAAATTGTTAGGTATAACACCGTTTGCTGAAATAATTATTGGAACAATTTTGAATTTTAGATTTTAAGATCAGATTTTAATTTCCAAACTTCTTTCATTTCTTCGTCCAGGGGTATATATTTCTGAATTTTCACTTTATGTTTTGTGTCTATATTTCCTGTGTTTACAATGGATATGTCTATTAAACATGTTCATTTTTCCTGTTTTATATGAAGAATTGCCTCCGGTCTATTGTTTGGTCGTAATCGGTCGGATATGATTTTTCTGTTGTAGCAAATCTTGACTGAACCATTTTCTATTATATGTGGTGGCGTTATTTTGCACCACGGCTTTTTTCAAGTGATACATCTTACTAATTACTTAGTAGTACGAGCTATATTTGTTCGCATACGTTATCATGCATTTGTGTGTATTCCACTCTTTCCAGTGCACTGCATGCAGTTGTCATGTTTTCTATTGTTTCAGAGTGAGTTTCACTTTCGACATTTGCCAATCACATTTAGCTCTTTGATAATGAATTTATTATTACTTTTAGTATTATTATTATTATTATTACATACAGAAATGTACGCCCGTGCGCAATTATTCAAACGCACGCCGAAAATTCATTAGGTTACCGGAAAAAAGAATGGAGAAATAATTTTTAGTGAACGGTATATGATTCTAAAGTCCGCGAATAAATTCGAATCGGAACAATGAGATTATCTTTCGCATAAAATGTATTTCTTTCTCAGCATTCGAAACTCTCTGGCAGTTCGTAACAATAACTCCCTTTGTGCGACCGAATTCCGTCAAAAGAAAGGAAAAATCGCATCATACGGAATTATAAACGAAAAACGATGATTTTTCATTTTACGCGGAATAAAGTCGATTCACGGGCTATTAATGTCACAGCGACGCGGTGATAAAAAACTGAAACGTAAACTCGCAAACAGGAAAAATACGGTAACCGACGAAATGCGTGTGTGTAACGAAAGTTTTGTGATTGGTAAACAAACCGAATGAATAATTTAGTGTTTTTGAAGAACCTTTTGTGTAATCCGATTTCGGGATCAAAATGTTTGGAATTAAATGACGTCATCATTGGCAATTAAGATTTCCTACACGCAAACTAAAAAGCACTTCCTTTGACCGCATCAAATTTTTAGTTTCGGCGGGTTTAAACATTTATGATTAGTATAATCAAAGTTAATCTAACGGGATTTAATTATGTATCTTCCGTTAGTCACAAAGTCTATATGTACAGTCTTCAGCCCGAAGGCTGGTCCTCCGCCATAAGCAACGAAAAGCTTTGGAGAGGGGGCTAAGGCAACTGGGGACAATGAGGAGTGAGCTAGTTCGGCATTGCTTTTCTCATTGCAACTGAATGCTATAAGTTCATGAAAGCGAAGCACAATTACTCTACAAGTAACTCTTTAAGTAACATTGCATAAGAAGAAACCTTAATGCCATTATTCAGCATCATTCATACCACAGTAGCATTTACACTATCACAGTAATGAATAATTAGTTTCGCTCCATCTAGAACATGCGACCCTAAGCTTAGTTAGGCCCAATGAGCCCAGCATTTTACGTCACATAAACGTCCTACGTCTACAAAGCGCTGTTATTTTGCACTGAAGTATTCATTTAGCTTTACTTGTCCATTTGTGTTTATTTGACCGAAGTCTCAATATGTTTACATAATAAATATCTCACTTAGTGTAACTAAAATATGATTATTGGATTCATATTTTTCAAGGAAAGCTGTTGAAAGAGGTTGAGAGCGCTATTATTGACCCCGGAAATTCGAAGTTACCGTAGATACTCAGATCTTCAGTCCAAAATTCAACATAGGATATACTGTCAATGTACAACAAACAAAGAGAAAGAAATATATACTGTCAACATCACTCATTCTCAGAAGAAGTTATTTTGGAAGATTTTTGTCCCATCATCAGAATTTAGACTCACTAAGTGAGATTTTCTTGTCATTCACTTACAGCGACTCTTTTGAGAACGTTTCAGTCACTACAGGAACTTACGTTCGTCGTAGCGTCGTCGTCATGATTCGGAGGAATCCAAAACACAAATTGTTGCAGATTTCTCTGATAATATAAAATTAACAACTCAAAGACAGCCAAGTTTTCTTCGTTTTACATTTACATTTGAACCCTGCAAGCCGCCAGTGGCGCGTGGCAGGAGGTGTAAAACACCGATATCCCTACTGTGAAATAGATGCAGGAGCTTTAATTGGGCTGTTTTCATCTTTGTTTTACTGCAAGCTTGTAACACATGATCGCTCTTTTAACCTAAGAATAAAAATTTTTTAAAATACGATTTTATTTTCATTTGAAAATATTGATAAAAAAATAAGGAATTTGAATTTTAGCATCAAAGGTTTTCAAACGGGCCAAAATGTTTTTACGGGATCTACGGCCCAGACAGACTGTCCCTTAGGATTTTTAATTATTCTCATTTGTAATATCGTGAATGATTTACAGATGTCATATATTGCATTCAATAGAAAATGGATACAATAATAATAATAATAAAACTAATACAGGATAGGATATTTTTAGCAATCCTGTCGGTCGGCTCCAATCCCTTCTTATACATCCAATTTATAGGCCGAATAACCCGATTAAATTAGAACTTAAATTAGTTTTGTCGTTGGTTCTACGAAATCCAATCAAATGTTATGATTAAGAACTGAGTCAGGTAAACAAGATATCGCTTTATGCCGCTAATTTAAATGCCGGAGAAAATTAATGCATTAATATGGAACCGATTGATCACCAAGGAAATTAAATTAATATCGTACAATATTCAATCCTGCCTTCCTAATCTCGTCATATTAGTCGATTACATATTTTAAGTTCTATTACAATTTGTGAAAATATGTGGAAACTCTTCGCCAACATTGCAAATGAAATTGTTGTATTAGTCTATGTGACATGGATGACAGAGGACGAAAGAAAGCACAGATAGTTTTGTAAATAATAATTAAAGTAGCAGAGCTTCGTAACTTCTTCATCGACATAAAACTCCTCTCATTACTCTGCGAAATCAATCAATTTTTAAACTGAAAAATAAATGGAACCCTCCGCAGTACTTTCTTAGACGCCGCTGTTCCTATTACATCTCGAAGATGAGTTAACGGTTTTGATTACCATTGAATCATTTTATAGGCCGTATTATCATTTTGCATATCATTCCTTCACATTGAAATGATAATTATTTGAAGGAAAACTATTACGAAAGAAAGGAAGAAGGTGGCCAAGGAAAAAGTTCCAAGATGAGTTAAAGTGTCATGGGTATGAAAACCTGATAGGAAGAAAATAACCAGAGGTACCTGTAAGTCGACACATGAAAATCGCGTTTGGAGGCAAAATTCCTGATTATCGATTAATAGGAATTATCCCATGCACATTTCGGAAACAATGTCTCCATTCTCAAGGGTTCCACAATGAAAAATGAAGAGGGATGTTGATGGGTGGGTTTTACCTTTTGTGAAAGTGCGGGGAAGAGAAGTGTGTGGGATTTTTCTGTGGTGACGTCTGGAAGAGAGTTGAGGGTGCGGCTCACTTCCTTTATTAGAGAGGGGGTCAAGTCGTTATGCTTTAGCTGGCTTCTTTTCACTGATAATTAAAATGAGATGAGAGAACGACGCATGTTAAAAGATTTTTAGAAGATGATGAATTGTATTTTACACAGAAATAATTATATTTACATAAGGTAATATGAAATTCTTTTTTCAATACCCAGAATGATCGCAAGGAATTTCGTAGATAAAATACGTGATGATGATTTATCTGGTAATGCATTACCTACAAATAGTTTGAATTAAGTCAAGTCTATAGTGAATTAAAATCGTTTAAACAAAGGCAGAATGAAAAGTCACATTCCGTAAAAATATCTTTCCGTAGCTTTCAAAGTCTCGCATCGGTGGGCTCCATGTTTCTCACATATATTGTAAAGTGAAAGCACTGTCTCCTGCAGACTGCGAGATGATAGATTTGTGACTAATTTGTATATTCCCTGAATAGCGGAAGTTAAGGAGAATTCCATCAGACATATTATAACAAAGTTACAACAATATGAAGCGTTGTTTACGTAAGAGATCATATCGTGACCGATGGAGTGTTATAAAAGCAGAACTGCTTTATGTAGACTTTATGATAATATTTTTTGCGACTATGCTATTTAGACTTAAGTACAATACATCAGCGTTGTCAACATAAATGGTATTACAATGGGCTAGACGGAAGAGGTGTCTTTTAGTCTTAACCTCGACCAAATAAAGATATATTATTATCAGAGAGAACCAATTTCAGTGACGGATTGCCACGGAATTAAAGATGAAAAGACCATCTATTTTATAGTTAACACTCATCAGGGCAGGATATTAGTCAGCGGTAACGTTTCGTAACTTTTGTAATGATGATTCATGTGCACTTAAGCAACTTTCATATCCTACTGCAAAGAATAATCATAATCATTTCTCTAGTTTTCAATGAGTTTTGCCGTGTTTTTCTTACTCGTGCGTCTCACACTCAGTCGCACTCTTTGAAAATACACCTTTTGTTTGCTTCGTTCTGTGACTTTCTTTGGAATTTTTACTCTTGCCATGTCATTTGTTGCAATTGGTAAGACTCGTTGTACATGAATTGATATTTAAAATTGATAGCGTAGTCATTCTATTCCAGAAAATTTATGATTTCATAGTATCAAATACGACTGTATGTTTCCTTGAATATGAGCGTAAATTCCTCATGAAACATTCTGAATATTTAAGATTTCTTAAAAGACGACAGAAAATACCTTAAATTCCGTTGAAACAATTAAAATAGCATGAAAATTAAGTCCGAGAGAAAAGAATGGACTAATGGAGTCAGAAACATTTGGGAAGGTTTAAAGAAAGATAAGGAAGTAACTTGTTGAGGGGATCTCGAGTTACTGCGGGTAATTATGTCGAAGCTGGAGATCTCCACTGCGTTCGAAGTAATATTTGTGGGGAAATAAAGGAGGAGAGCAGAAGCACGCGGAATCGGAGAGACATAAATCTTGTCGTAGGAAGCCACGCGGAAAGAATCTGAAGAGGGGAAATGTTCGGAATCTCGAGGTGTCGTCGAAGAAAAAAAGGAGGATAAGAACGGCGGAAGGAACCCCTGCAATGACAGCGGAATTTGCAGTGTATGGCGACGAGGGCGGATGCTAACTACGATTGTCGGTTGTTTTTTTCCCAAATTATGTAAAAAATAGTCCCAATATCTTCCTTTTCTGCAATAATGTATTGAGATAATGTATTTCCTCATAAATACATAAAATTCTTTAAAATCTCATGCTTAAACATAGATTCATACGAAGGATTCCACCGCCCGGGGCCATATGAAACCTGGCACCTTGTCATTTATGATTTTGTTATTGATTAACAGCCTGGTGAGCGTCATTGATTTTTAAATTGGTTATTCATGTTCGCCAGCTATTGTTTGAGTGACAGGCACATATCCTTTCGGGAAAGGCATAAAAAAATTAAAAATGAAGTACATACAATTTATTTCTTATGAATAATGCTCTTAATGTAGAACTTCATTAATGTAAACTTCAAACCCAGATCCCTTTTATGTGGAATCCTTACCGTTAATGTTACTCTGTCACGACCTCTAACGATACCTTGGGTTAGGATTCTACATCTTTTCAGGAATTTTTTCATCTTTTACTCGGCACAACACATTTTTAGGAGCAACCGGAACTTCTGGATTTTCTGGACTCGAACCAATTGCAGCTAGGTCAGATAGTTGTTTTTTCTGGTGTCTGGCTGGCAAGCCTTATACTCAAAGAAATCAGCAACCCATTTATGCGCATGTTTAGGCTGTACATCTTTATTGCCTGCTCTGCATTTACAATGTTATTATAATACAGATATACAGACATAAAGATATATCCGGGAAAACTATTAATTATGAAACCTTATTTTGGAGTAATTCTTCATTGTTGTCTCGAAATCAATTTAACTACCAAGTTTCATAGGAATCTATACGTATAGTGTAAGAAAAGAAATTCAGTTTCCGATGGATGTGTGTGAGTGATGAAATGAATGAAAGGGTTTTGGACGAATGGTTGCCTGTGCTTTTACCTCTACGTAACGGTTATTAACTTCGCAAGATTTCTGTACACTGATTAATTCCGGAGGGGTTCTACCTGTCGAAAAATTTAACAAAAACTAAACTTTTATAACGTTTGTTATGTGAAATTGTAGTCCTTTAATTTCAAATGCACCACATTTTTCTCATATATCTCTGAAAATATTGACTCAGAATATATGACTCATTAAAATGTCTTAAAAGGCATTATTGCTTCAGGCCAGATTAAATTCGTTAATAATTGCAAAGGTTGCATGTGAATAAATTAGAACATTATTGGATTAAAATGAAAATCCCAAGAATCACTCATATTGTTATTGATGTTGATGTCCGTCATGATTTCTCTATCTCATGATAATTTGTATTTTTTATTTTTTTGTATGTTAATCGGTTTGTAATCATATATTTATTATTATTATAACTCATACGTCTGCCTTTTCTCCTCCGCTGATCCCTTATAAATTTAAAGCAATCCGTCCTTCTTTCTCTACCGTTTGCCTAATCGCTGCGTTAATCCGGGCTTCCTGCTTTCCTTCTCATGAAACCCTTTTCATCCGAATTAATGAACGAGAAACAAGCGATCATGATGGAAATGCTTGACCTCAGATTCATTTTCTATAATCAATTCTTCGGAATTATGAATAACATTGCATATTTGTATGAAATTGCTTTAAGACTAAAGAAGGCAGACGAAGTGATCGATTTATATAATGTTTGCAAAAAGGAAATCATCGACACATATTACTTTAAACAGTGGCGTAGTCACTTACATTCAGCTCCAAACATGATGCTTGTCATGAAATTAACTGCTTATTTCGCCTGTATTGTGATAATACAATTTACTATATACAATTACTAAATATAATTACTTACCATAATCTCTTGGTGAAGCATCATTGCGATTAGATATATCCTACTGTACTGAATGAGGATTTTCGAGGAATTATATGGTTTATAATAGCATTTTGAAAGCAAAATGCGGAANACAATTATTATTTATTAAAATAAAAGATTTTAAGTCAGTTTTCTGATAGTCTTTTCATAAATGCCGTGGAGTACTACTAAAGTATTATAATTTTTTGCGGCTCAGAACGAATACTCCGGAAGCAAATTTTTAAAGTGGATAAAACTTTTGTTAAATATAATGGACACTCTCTAAGATGTCAAACGAAACAATGCAAAGGCATTCTTAAAAGCGAAGGAATCGACGCATACCTTTTTATCACCTTATAGTGATATGTCAGAGCGGATCTCGTTCTGACACCCGGTTGTCATAGAGTACGTCTCATTTTACGCAAATCCCCGAATCAGGCCAACCAATAGAGAGGTCCCTTTACGACTTTTATGTATTCCGAGAATTCACTGATTCTTAGTTAAGTTATCACCCTAACTACTGATCTCCTTTCTTTCTCCGGAAATTGCGTCGGAGAACATTTTGTAACGCCCTTTTTGATATTTTGAACGGAACTTCCACCTTGCGCTGCACCTTCTGGAATGTAAGTCTCATTTGCAGAATATCATATTTTTGCCGTATATTTTAGATGAGTTTCGACTTCCTATAAGTGAAGTCGCACTCATTTCTTCAACGTACTGCCGAAAGTGCACTTAATTAAACAGCGTTTTTCATTTGGTTTACCGCAGATTCTTCGGTTGTGCCAATTTAGTTTGAGTTATTTGTGGCCATGGTCTAAATTAAATCTAAATATAATTCATAATTATGTCTCTTCAACCTTTAATTATTCACAACTCCTGAATCAGTAAAAGTAGCTTTATAGAGATTACTTTTTCATCGGAGGAAGATCATTTTAGTTCCTTTTTCCGTACAGAATCTATGCAAATATGTGGACGTCGACAATTTCATAAGGAAACGTGTATTCTTAAGCACCTTTCCTTACCTCTCTGGTAATTTTCAGGGCGCTAATATAAAGTCGTTAATTTCCATTCATCTATTCTTCTATAACCGGTAAGTGATATGAGCATTAGTGCGCAAAATGCATAAATGTACGTCGTAACCATTCGATATTACTACTCGCTGGTTAGTGCTTGCAAAAAAAAACTATTTTTTTCTTCAGAAAGGTGTTTTACGACCAAAACGATAGCCTAAGTATTAATGGTGTCCTCCTTATTACCTTGGCAGACATTTCCATGGAATTTTAGAAGAGAGTACTACTATGTTTGTTTTCTATCGACCCAAATTACTTTTTCCATTCTTCACCATACCCACATCTCGAAAGCCTCTAATCGTTTTATGTTCTCCTTTCCTAGGGTCCACGTTTCACACCCAATGCTGCCTTGGACAATCCTATCCCTTTTTGAACCTTACTTGTACACCTCCCATCCCAAGATAGAACACTTCCCAAATAAGAGGAATTATCTACCATTTCTAGTTTTGAAACCCTTTCACCACTGTTCCATGGCTTATTTACCTGGAATAAGACTGAAATCGGTAAATAAAAGACATTATTCTCCATCCTAATGTAATGAAATCGTTGCATCTCTTAGTAATCTTCCGAAATATTTTCGCGTAAATAGCATGTCTGCAGAATGAACAATTCGAGATGTGGCAACGGTGGGAAGGAAGGGGCCTTCAATGACGGTAGAGTCTGCAACAAAGCGAAGAGAGAGGCCCGAGATCCAAGAAGGTCTCGATGCGGATAAAGACAAGAATGGATGAAGTTCCGAAAAAATTAAAAAGAGGAAGGCATTTTCTCCTCGCGCGCTAACGTCCTCTTTCAGAACGGAATACCGAAGCAAATCCCCTTTCCGTGTCGGCGGTTGAGCATCCGAAAACGGCGAGTTTATGCGAACACAATGCTCCCAGGAGCGGGTTGGGGGGCTGGATCTCTCAATCCCACCGGCGTGCAGTGCGTGCGACACGGCGAGCGCGTGCTATCACATGCACCGGAGAGGAAATTAAGTACCAAAAGAGAATAAAGGAGGGGTTTTCTTTCTCATCTGCTAAGGGCGGGTTTTCAGGCGCTGAATGCCAAGATTTAAGCGTTTTGCTTTTGTTGGAGTCTCGCTATAAGAGCCTTTTCATAGAACATACGCTCTCTCTGCCTTATCCATGCATCCAGAGAGAAAATTAACGAATGAACAAGTGCTCGACATCTCCGTAATTCGATACATTTGTTACTGAGGTTGAAAAATTAAACGTGTGGAAAATGTTTTTGATGATTCGTCATAGGTTGCTATCCCGGCTGAGCCACATTCATCTCCATTTGCATCAAACATTCATTGTAATCTGCTTATCTAATCATCCTCTATCCATGGCTTCAATATCCCGCATTCCCTTTGAATATAAATTAATAAGACATGAATGCTAGACATTGTCATCAACATATCTCTTCATTTAACCAAATGCTGCCTTTCTCTCAACTTTGGTACAGCAACTCTATCCTGTTATCTGCCTAGTCTTGAGCGTTTTCCATAACTTTAAATTACAAAACCTACAGTCATTTCTCGGTAATAAGCATAGCCCATTCCTTCCTTCCGAAAATTAACTATGTTTTTCCTACATCTACACTTATACCCTACAAACCGCCCGTAGACGTATATCAGGAGGCTAAATAACAACTAAAATAAGTAAAAACATATTAAAACGCTCCATTAGAGTGAACTTTTTACTATACCACTCAAAAAATCCCGATGCGGATAAAGACAAGAATGGATGAAGTTACGAATAAATTAAAAATATTCTTTTTGTGGTATAGTAAAAAGTTCACTATAATGGAGCGTTTTAATGTGTTTAATATTAATAATTGCCACAAGGTTACCCCTGACTCTGCATCGTTTAAAATAAGTTCCTCTAAGATATATTATTGATTATTATTTTTTGACCATGTACAAGTTTCAAACACGTGTAAGAAAATTCCAATACCGTGGGTCAGGACCAGTAAATTATGTCCTTAATGAATAAGTTGCCGCAGTGTACAGGTACATACTATCAAACACAGCTTCCATCGTACTCTGATGCTTAGGATGATCCAAAGAAAAAAAAGGCGTTGAGACCCTGGCATTAATCAAATCATTCCATTATCTAGAAGAAGGGGCCGGTTTTAGCAAGGCAATGGCAAGCCTATAGCTAAAATTTTCAGCATTCACTCGTGAGATTGGTGTACAATTGATAGTGATATACAATTGATAGTGTATGATCGATGGACCGGAAAGTGAAAAAACTAGGGTTTCAATCTCGACTTTTGTGTTCTTGTCAATCCTTTGTGCTTTTCATCTACACACACCTTTAATTATAAACATATATTTCATTTATATATTCCATTTCCACATACAACTCTGTGATTGTTTTTATATGTCTTTTCAGGAAAGCTTACAAAGCTTCGCTTACCCGGCCTTGAATGATCACGTTTTCATCCCCTCATTTATAAAACCATTATTTACATTATTATTACTTCATTGCCTATATTATCGCAAGAATAACAGGTGTGAAAAAATAGCGAACTCTCGAAATAGCGGACTCGAACCATGGTCTCCCACTTTCGGGATAGGTGTTTTAACCACTGGGCTTCCATGGCGTGTCTCTTCCACACTTTTTGGGAATGCTTTTCTAAGTAAAGCGATTGGCCTTCACTATATTTATCTCTGTGAGAACCATCTAGCGGTAGTTTCTGTCTTTATGTGGAGACTAATAACCATAAACGTCGTTCTAAATTAAACAATATACGCATTTCGATTTTTCTCGCCTTCCAGGAGTGCTTGAAATGGGCACTGCTAAGTCTCCAGTGTAAGTGAATACATTTTCTTGCGCACATCGCTACTCGACTGTTCTCTTATGAGGAATTGCCTCAGGTTTCTGTCTCCACCGCGATGCTTTACACTGCTAAAGGGCATTGTCTGCAGAAATGAAGGCGGCTGAAGGTTCCTTTATTTCCGTTTGTTGGCCTCCATTTTTTCTTCCGAATGACGAGTCTCGCCGTGGTCCGGGACAGAGTGTTTTACTTAGGGATGCTGTAAAATGATGCTCCTACTCTCCGAAGAGGATTTTTACTGTGGATGTTTCCAACTTCTTCTTTTTAAGATTTTATAGTTCTTGCATCCTTATGAGTAGTTTTATCTCTTCCCGCATATCCTCGTGAGTTTTAAACCTTCCTTTAATCTAGGATGATAATAATAATGAATCGGGGTGTAGGAAATATTGCTTTTGCAACTCGAGAAAGTCCTCACAATAAGTTATGATAAACCTCTGAAAATCATTACTTATAATTTTTTGCTGATTTTCTCGATTATGAATTACAGTTTCCGTTAACTGTAGCTACTTTTAATTGACATTTACGTAAGTATATCAAGAATAAATGGACATGAAATATTTTCTCTCAGTGGCGAGACTCGAATCCAGATCTTACACTTTCCGGGCAGATGCGTTAGCCACTTAAACTATCTAGAAAGGAACATTCAGACATGCAGTTTTGGGAGCCTTTGTTGGACGAACCGCTTCTCCCTTGCCTGCATAAACTAAAAAACGGCATATATGAATATTCTGGCATACTCATCATTAGTAGATGCATTTTTAGACTTTTTCATGTCCGTTTAGCCTTCTAATCTTCTTAAACGAACGCCTTAACCTGCAAGGTAACCTTTAAACCATTACCATTGCGTTTTCCTTACCGCCACTTTGTTCCTTAAAGAGGCCGTAGACTATGCTGCATAGTCAAAACAAGTCGGCCCTTGCTTACAAAGTCTCCGGAAACGGCTTCTATAAATGCTCTGGTTAGACTGCTTTAATGGACAAAGCATTGTCCCTGAAAGTGGAAGGTCCGGGCTCGATTCCCGGTCATGTCAGCCATTTTACATATCATGGGATTTTTCTTTGTATACTTTTTTACGTGCAAAGTTTGAAAGGCAACTAACTTTGCCATCTACATACGCATATGTATATATCCTGCCAGTGACCAGTGGCAAATGGCTGGACGTGTCAACACAAGTATTTTAGCTCTAAAATTCTAGCAAAGCTCTATAGTAGTGGTCGGTGATCATCGGTTCTTTATAGAATTCTCTGCGACTCCAAATGTTACCAAAGGAAGGTGATCGCATTTTTCTATCCTCCGTAGTCCTTGGGCTTCATAAGATCCTTCTTGTAATTCCTTATCTTCAGCACGTACACGAACTATTACAGCAATTGGAGTAAGTTTGTGGTCGACGTTATCGTCTATATAGATTGAATATCCTAAAATATGCGTAAGATATATCTTAAAGTCAGTAGCCCCAAAGATTGCGATAGCACTGTGCCGTATCTGTTGTCGGAAAATTTTCTATCCTAGTCTGCAATGAAAGAAATTGCTATTGAATTGCCTCTGCATTGTTCTTAATTTGACAATATTGTTTAGGGGTAGTGCCGAATTCCTGTTTCTGTGCTTGATTTTCATTAACATATGCATTTTCCTCGACAAACCATAGATCGTAATGCAAAAGATGTATTTGAAAGGCGAAAGAAAGATTTAATTTCTTGGAGATAGGGAAGAAAAGTTAGATAGAAAGTTTGCACGAGGGTAGGGTTGGAGACCCTTGCTATAAATGTTTTAAAATATATTTTTCATTAAAATATTTTGCGGCACTGTATATCTATATAAATCGGTTATTGTGTTCAAAAATGCTTTCGATCCCTGCCTTAGAGTGTTAATCTGATATTCCACGCAGAAACGATCGGAAGCAACTGAATTCTCCCTTTTTTACTGAACGTTTCCTCTCTGAGCTCGTGATCGTCGTTAAGTGGAATTATAAAACAAACTATTTCGCCGACGAGTCAAGTAGCGATGAATTCTACGGTAAGTATATTTCGATAATCTCCTCCCTTAGAGGGAATTTCCCTCGAGGATCTTTATCATAGGTGAAACTCTGCTTTTGAACCTGAAATTTCCTCTAAAAATCTGAGCTGCCCTGCATTGGACCATTTCTAAATCGGAAACTAACCCCTCTTCGAGAGGATTTGATTTTTGGTAGGCATTCCTTCAGAGAGTTCTCCGATTCTACTAGTTCATCTGTAGCTCAATTCCCTTTACTATTTCATTTGAAATAAGCTTTTTGAAGGAAAACATGTTAGCTATAATAAATTCAAGGTCTTATTTCCGCAATCTGAAAGATGCCCTGAAAATTCCCTTTATTTTGGCTGCCACATGGATTCGTGTTTTAGCAAATATATAAACATGGAGGTTTAATTCATTTTTTACGAGATATACACGGCCTTCACATCTTGACTGTGTACATGATGTCTGTAAAACATATTTTTCAGCTTTTATCAGCTAATAGTGCCCTTGATTTAAGCACTTTATAAAATGTATATTGTTATTGGATACTTTTGATTCATTTCACATAACCTTTCTTATAGAATTTAGATTTTGGTGTCTTATATTGTTAATTTAACTACACTAACTTGTGTCACTTATCATCGTATTTGTTGATGTGTTGTATTGGCTTCATTTGAATTAATTTTTTTATTAAAGTTATATATTCTGTTTTCACGGTTCTTTTTCACCCCGCGTCTTTGTCGGTGTTTTTCCGTACAGTGGGGATCCGCGTTTTTAACGTTCAGTTGAGAATATTTCCCCCACAAAGACAATATTTTTTGTTGTTGTATTAAGTCATCCAACTCTAAATTTTAATTTACTCGTATATGTATTGATAATTGAAGTTTTGGTGAAAAGAGGTCAGCTTGGCCTAACCTCGCCTTAAGAAAGACTTCCATGTAAATCAACAGATTTATTTGCGCAATATTCTGAAAAAGTCGGTATCTTAAGCACCAGCACCAGGTCGGTATCTTAAGCACCAGCACCGGCCGCACCCAGACTATCTGCCGCACGGGTTCGAACATAATTTGCCGCCTCCTAAAATTAAATACCCAAACCGTACATTTCCTGATTTAAAGGTCAACATTTTTTATGAAACTTTGAAAACCATCGTTTAATGACATCGTTCCTCAGTTTATATTGGTTACAAAACTTCAGTAACAAATAATAAGGCAGACTCCATATGCTGGCATAGTAAATTGTCATTATGAGTTAATAGTTATCGCAACTAAATAAGAACGTTTCTAATAAACATTATTTTTCAACAGAAGTAACGGCGTTTAAATCCGATGCCAAAATGTTCCTTTCTCGTATTCAGTTATCCGTTTTTCTTTCCTCTAAATGTTTGCCAATCTTTAATTTCACATCTTAACCTTTTCAAGACAACTCGTGTGTATGAAGCAGAAGTCAGCAAATAATGTTGTTGTAATAGTAGTAATAGTTGGCTACGCTCCTCCTGTCGCCCTTCAGATGCCGCTGCCCGGGTGCAGTGCACCCCTTGAACCCGTGGGTCGGCGCGGCTCTGTCCTTAAGCTTACATAAGCAATGGAGGACAACATCTATGTATTATATATCAAGCTTTTAAAACGCTTCATAAATGGTGCGAGCAAAGCTATAGAATTTATTAGATAGTGGCTTTGTAAAGCTTGAGTTTGAGCTCAATAATCCTGTCTTAGTTCTTTGGACAGCTTTTTTCTTGAAAATTCACGGTCTTTTTCTCTTTGCCATATGGCCGACGGTACCTACTGCAAGACTCACGTTTTTCGTTGCCATTATCCCTCTGCTGACAATGATCGGTTTATAATAATTTCAAATGTGATTTTTGTCTAACTGCAATAACCTTCTCTTGTTTAAGAATTCGTTTTATCCGCGAACGATACGCGAAACTAATCGATCAGAGAAGTAGATTCACGGCGCATGCACCCCCTGCCAAATGCTAAAAGGCGGCTTGCAGAGTATATATTTATTTGTAGATGTTCAACTTTCTTCGTGTGCGATCCACAATTACTTTATGTAGCATGCATGGAGCACTTTCCTTCTTATAACCCCTTTTTTCGACAGTGGGCTAATGGTCTTTCTTACGAGGCCTCCTCTATATCACCTATTCTATCAAAATTAGCGAATTATTGGAAATTTCCCATTCGATATGATGATTAATGAATAGGGAGAGGTAAATTGGCTTTGGTCCCGAAACAAAACAAATGCGCGCACTTGGGAAAACGAACTCTCCGTGAGTCGTGAAAGAGGAATGGAGCAGACGCCCACTAATTGCCGTTTCCTTGGGGAAGCGATAACTCCCAAAGGGGCCTTCCTTATCTTCCCCTCATTCCTCGCATCCTATTCCACACTATCTCTCCCACAATCTATTCTTATTGTCGCCATGGACCCCTTCAGGACTGCGGACCCCACTGCCAGGGTTTTGTGGGCCCTCAAACAAGGGTCTCGTGAATAAATTTCCACTTCTTATCAAGTTTTTGCTCTTTTTTATGTCCTTCCAATAGTCACTGATCACGCGTTCTGTTTTCCCGTTTTCGAACTTTCCCGCCTTCATTATCAAATAAATTGTTTTTCCCACTTTAATATATTTGTCTCTAGTTTTGTTTTGGGATTTGATTGTGAGTAATTTCTGAGCATTTAGAGTTGTTACATTGTTAACAGCCGCCACTGAAAAGCGTAACTTAAAAAATAATTACATATTTCTCAACGGATTCTGTTTACCTGATGATTGCTTGATTTTGTATAAACACAATGTTTTGATAGTGGCAATAAACATTTCAAACACAAATAATTAATACTTTTCGTAAACTACCACTGAATTATTGATAGTAGTAGTACGTTAGCTTGTTAGTGTGGAGTTTGTAATTACATGAAAGACCTGGAAATGAATAAATTCTGTTAGAGACATGACTGTTCATCTTTGGAGTAAAGAATCATCTGCAAAGTGAATTAATTGTCGACGGTTAATTTTATTCTCTTTGAGATTATCACATTTTACTTAAAGCTGAAATATAAACGCCGTTGAAATAAATATATCTGGAATTAGATTACCTTTCACAAAAACTTAATTCTTTAGGTGGAGGCGAAAGGATAAAAATTAAGTAACCAATTTTAACGAGATATGGCTCATAATTGGGAAGATTTAATAATGATAATTATTTTTTGTAATACCCTTTCATTTATGCTTAAGTTTAGATAATTTAGTCTTAAAAGGTCTGTGGGACATTTTGGGTAGAAAATAATTTAAGAAAATATTAAGCACTAAAATAAAAATATTTCCTGATATCAACCTTTACCTAATTCTTTAAAATGACGCAAAGGCAAGTATATCTAAACCAAGTCTTAATACTAATATGACCCCATTACCTCAGTTTATGACGTCCCTCTATTGTAATTCATTACATCCGTTATGTAACAACGAAATTAATCTATCGAAGAATTCAGTTAACAAACGCTAACAGTTTAGCGCAGCGAAAGAAAAACTTGAAGAAATATTTTTTGTATCCTATAGAGAAAGATTACTTGATGTTGTTTTAATATAATTAGGGTTTATGTGCATTAATTAATCTGTTTGGGGCTTCCTGATGAGCCAGTCAGTGGTACCTAAAAGTCTCATTATCATAATTGCACTTTAAAATTTTCCTATTTGGATATTCACTTATGTACTCTTACTAAATCAAACTAATGTACTAATGTAACCAATACAACCGTATATATTAGCATTGTATTCTAAGACTTAGTTTCACCTTTATCTCGATTTTCTACTGTAAATTTATGCTTTTCTTATGTAGAATAATAAAAATCACATTTGAAGTAATTTGTTAAATTGTATTAAGATGTAGCGGAAGATATTATACCTAAAAATACTTTTCGCTTATTTACCGTAAATTTGAAAATACTGTATTTCAAATAAAAAATGTCAAACAACGTGCTAAAACGGAAAAGAAAGATCCTAATTTACATTTATGTATCTGCTACGATTGAAAAACTAGTTTGTGTGGAAAAGATGTTCCAGCTTCATTCGATTTCTTAACTGAGAACGTAAGGAGAAATAAGGCTTTCATTCGGGCACTAGTAAAAAGAGTGATTGGCGAAATAACAAGAATATAAAAAGGAATCTTAATGCTACAGATGCTGAGAAGAAAAAAAAAACAATGGTGCTCCAATAGACTTAGTTTGCTTTTACGTGCATTGAATCCTGATCATGGAGGGCGAAGTCATTAAAATATGACCTCCATTTCGCGATCACGGTACGTTAACACCATTAAATTGGTTTCGCGCTCTACGCTCAAATCCTTATTTACGAATCGTCTAAATTTCGGCTCGAATCACTAAGCTCCCGGGGCCCCTGCTTCGAATGCAGGAAGAGACTTTCAAGCCCCTCTAATAAAATGCGTTGATCTGCCTTATCTCCTCTTCTCTCCCTCATCAATTTCCTCGCCCTATCCGCTCGGACTCCGAGAACGGGGAAATGGAAAGCGTCAAGTAAAGGCACCCTCACCTTGCGAACGAGTCGGAATGCATCGCTGCATAGCGATCATTTAAATCGATAGGCGAGAAATTGGAAAAGATCTGTTACTCTGCCAAACCTTAACTCCGTCCTAAAATCGAACAAAATAAGGTTCCGATGGACTCAGTCTGCATCAGGAGGAAATTGATTTTCGTATCCATCGGTACGCTATAAATATGATACTGCTATTTTCTCTTGCCTGTCTCGAAGGACGGTTGGGACCTCATCCCCTCTACTATTAGTTACGAAGAGATATGAGAGGGAAATGAGGCTTGCTGTGCAAAATGAGGAGTGATGTAGTCTACCCTCCTAGTAGTAGTATTGTTAAAAGTGCTTCGACTGCTTAGGTCAGCGGTGCGCTAACTTTTTCCTCAGCAGACCGGATAACACATTGCTTGTAGGTCGGCGGACCACAGTTACGTGTGTGCATTTTTAGAAAAAAAAACAATATTTTTCGAAAATTGCGGAGATTTTTGAACTTCTTGAATTTATCATGATTAACATATCTATGAATTATTATCTAGGATCGACTACTTAAAAATTAAGAGAATGCTTTAAAAGTATTTATTGCTACAACATAATTTGTAAAACTCCTAATTATTTAAAAATCATTTATATTTCTCGCCGCTATTGTCTTTGATGGTCGGATGAAAGCAGACGGCGAGCCGCCTCACTGAACGAGAATGGTATAAGCGGAACAAGGGTATGCAAATTAAGCAAATTAATTCTAGGAGTAACACTTTTCGTAACATTGCATAAGGAGAGACATTAACTAAAACCAAGACCCGGTCATGAACAAGACTGGGACAGAAGTTGATGAAATACATATTTATTCTCTATCATGTACCAAAAGACGAATGATAAGTATTTCATTCATCAATATATGGCAACATAACCATCTTATCTTCATGATAGCTTGATCCGTTCATTGCTACGGGAAAAATGAAAATGTATCCTTCATTCACTTTTGTCTCAATCTTTTTCTGCGTTAATATGTGCCTAATCGATGGGGTGTAAGCGATTCTGAGAAAAAATTATGCCCAAGATCATTGTGCTTTTAGTACGTGGAATATTTTGCTTACAGATTTGCGGCTCGGTGAGGAAAGCAAACGCAAATTACCTCATCCCTCAGCTTGTTCGCCTCATTCTCCCTTCTGAAGAGGTGTTAGTTGCTAAATTTTTACTCTCTTTACTGTAATACATTTCCACGTTAATGAAGTTTATAGCAGAGTTCTTTTATGTACTTTCTTGTATAGGTAGTTTGTGATAACAAGAATCATGACCACTAACCATCGGTAAGTATATATTCAAGTATACTTTAATTAAATTAACATATTAATAACTTTAAGTATTGGTATGGAACTAAAATTATTATATGATATTTATTATTATTAGTATTAATGACATAAGTATAGTTAGAATTAGTCCTACTAAAATAATTAAACAGGGATGCTGATTTCAGTGGCGTACATGCACGTGCTACCTTTCTCTAGCATATCATTAAACTTAGAATCAGTATTCTTCCACCGCAATTGATGGATTTCTACAATAAATTTGATTTTAAAGAATGTTAATGAAATTATAACTCCATAGAAATTATATTAACTAATTAAAATGCTCAATAGGTTAAGTAAATAAGACCTCTACGTTACTTTAATAGTTAACAGAACTGTGCAAGTATCATTAATCTTTTTAAGTATATAACGAATAATTTAATGCTAATAAAATATGAGATATGCTTTTTAAATTTTAATATCATTATATTACTTATTTTCCTTTTAAACAAAAATATTTCCAATTGGAATTCCATTTTATCATCATAAACTTGTGATATTTTATTATAGTATGAAAGCACAATAAGTTTGCGAGTGTCAGTAAAATGTTAGATCAGCTAGAATGAGAATCGTCGAGAAGGAATATATTTAGATTGGTGGGTGAATTTAACGCGTGAAATTGAAAGAATGGCTGGGACGAACTGCGTGAGAGGATGCATGCTCCAAACTATATTGGACGCGGCAATCACCAATTAAAAATGAAGGAACGTGAACAGAAAAACGATGTGTCGAAATATTCGTTCATCATTAAAAGTACATATAAGGGAATGGAACGCTTTATCTGGAGAACGTCTCATTCCACTGCCGAAGAATGTTATCATTCTAGAAAATAACCTTAAATCTAAATAAAATTTATAATGTTTCTATATATGATCCTCAATTTCTTAACCGCTTTTATTTTCGTAAGTAAGTAAGTAAGGCCGGAAAGTGAAAGACTTTCTAGTTCTTAGGTTCGAGTTCTTGTTCTGTCAGAATTTTTTAATGTCCATTTTTCCTAGGTGCACGCCTTAACATGCAAAGTTACCCTTTTTCTTCTGAAACCAAAATGTATCTTGCAGCAACCACAAATTTTTTACTTTACCACGATCGGTTTCGGTCAAAAACGGCCATCATCGGGCTTTCGTTTAATTTTTGGCCATAATTTTCGTCGAAACAGGTCGTGGTAAAGTTAAAACTTGGTGGAATTTACGAAATCCTTTATTCAAACCTCTGTCATAGCTTTCTACGAAGTCCAGCCAGATTATATTTTGTAGGTCTTTGTTGTTCTGTAATTCCGTAGTTTATAAATAATGCTTTTTATTTTCTTACCATAAAATCCCATACATTTTCAATTTTTCCGTTGAGAAATTTAAAGCGCGACCTCTCGAAAGCTAATCTTTTCCCATGACAAACGTGCTACGATTTTGAAAGAATAAGTGCGTGTGAAGGTGAGTTAATTGAAATTGAAATAAAATACCCCCTCTTACGTACCGTAGGACTTGTTTCCGTCACAATGAGGAGTGTTGCGTCGAAATTGTGTCTCAAATGTGTATCTTCTGGAGGAAGACGGAGCTCTCAAATGGGAAGAGGTTAATTTCTGTCGCATTCTCCCTCCCTTATTACCGCCTCCATTCTAAGGTTCTGCGAGTCGGCCTCGTGATTTGAGTTAATTAAGGTGCAAGGCCCTCTGTATTGGGATGAATTTTGGTGTAGGAGGGATCCGGAATCGTATTCTTAATTGGACTAATTACACGTGAATGTGCGAGCATCGGTGTGGGCGAGAGAGCCCTTAAATCAGCCTTCGCTATTATTAATTCCATGAAGCGTTTTAATGAACGAATTCTGGAAAGAAAAAAAAGGGGGATCTGTTTGAAGATCTCGCCTGCGGATTATCAGTTTATCATCTCGTGCCCGAGTGAGTTCTACTCCACCTTCCCAGTCTATTATTTTTTGAGAGATCAGTAGCTTCGTTAAGGGAAATCCCGTGTTGACGGATCGATGCAAATGGTAGCGAATACGGTTCGTCATATTTTCCATCACATCTGATGCTGCGGAATAGAATCTCCATAAACATAGATGTACTAATCGCGACGGCTTAATTTTGACTAGACTGTGCAGTATTGGTTTTGGCAAATTTTGGTAGGAAAGATTTGGAGATATTTTTGTAATACATTCGCTTTTTAAAGTATGAAGAATTACTTTTGTAATAATGTTGATAGAGGTCATTCATCATAATTTTTTGCTTCGGATACATGAAAAATGGTGAAAACCTCAACTTTAAATTGTCTTTAATGACTATAAGACTGTTTTTATTGGTGAAACAGAGAGAAATTTTCATGCGATATTAAAAGAACACCAGCAGTGTTTGATATCAACGCTGACATTCTAAATGAAAACCATTCCTCAGATTTCTCTGCGCAATCACAAAGACCAGAAAATGAATATTTTAGAACAATTAGAATAATTACATCACGAGCAGCGGAACGTATATTTTGATAAACATTCACCAATTTGAGATCTCCTTCAATTTGTTTTTTAACGGCTGGTTCTCTTTCACCCCTCATTCCCCTTTACCCCTCCCTAACCTCTGCTATATACACTCTGTTCTCAAATTTCGAAACATATTTTCCTTCTAATCTTAAGTTTAGTATATCAGAATACGGAATAATAAAAATAAACGGAAGAATAAAAATTCCGTTGAAAATGTTATGAACTTGAAAGAAAATGAACTGAAGAATTTCATACTGTTAATATTCGTAACTATTTCAACTGCTTCAATGTGATGCAAATTCACTAAACTACGTCAGTAGTTTAGCCATTTGGCATTTGTCTGATTTATAATTTTATGTGAAAGAGATATAAATGGTACGTAATCACCCGAATACAAAAAGACGTAATGCAAATCATCGACTATTTTCTCTTCCTCACCTCGGCAGATGAGTTGCACTGGCCGAAAGGTTAAATGCATGTGAGCTAAGGAAATATTCAACGGTGGAAATTGGAAGGTAAAACCACAGATGCTTTAGATCACCGCCATTGTTTTGATTTGTAATCCCTTCGATATGATTGTCACCTCACTTCATTAATTAGCCCTACAGAATATTTGAAATTCCTTTCATGTTTTCAAATTGATGCAGGGTTGGCTTGTTAATAAGTGCTATATATAAAATATATAAGGGACATTCGAAAGGTTTCTCCGAGTAAGCTTAGCTTAAACTGGGGTAGCTTCAAGCTGAATTAATGTCGAGTGTTATTGATTTTGAGCCATTTTGTAAATACATTATAGTGAAAGGCTCTAGCAAGCTTTATCTGGTGATAGTGAAATGTAAAATTAGTTTTTTTGTTGTGCAAGGATGACCGTCCTCGAGAAAATTTACGAACGCCTTAAATCATAGATAGAAAATTCGTAAATACAGTGAAATTTCGATTATCCTAGGTATCCTTTTTAGTTTCAGATTTATTTTTCTCGGACATGATTAGATTCCAGATCATAATTTCCAACTATGTTGAACGGAACTACACAAAAAACTGATTTCCGTAGAATTATCTCCATTCCAATATTTCGCGCCGAGACACAAGGAAAAAGTATCATTTTCTTTAGCCTAGGGAGGAAGAATCAAAGCCCAATATTCGATTTAGAATATATATCTTGTTTCATATTTTATATATGAAAGAGTCCTTCCGGTTTGGAGGGTTTAATTAAAAATATATTTCGAGAGCTTAACACCTTATACCTCTCACAGTCAGTTATTTTACATGTCACTACCTGCAGACAAGTACATCTCAGGCGTAAGAAACTTTTAAGCAAACTCCTCTAAGTGATATTCAATCAATGAAGTGGTCTGCTAAGATCTCTCCACTTCCCCTGAGAGAAGAATTAACCAAAAATAGTTTGATAAAAGACATTTAATGTAATGATTGATTGATGATGATCATTATATGCGAAGAAATTTTACTTGAAAATTTCTGAAACAACTGTAAATGCTTATAAAAGACTTATTCAGATATTATCTTGAGGAGGCGTGAAAACGTAGTTTTTTACAAATGCCTCATACATTTATGAATATTCTCAAGAGGAAATGCACGACCTCAGTTTCAGCAATTGGCTTTCTCGTCAGGGGAACCGGTTGCTTACTTCAAAATTTCACAAAATCTTCGTATATTTTACCAAAATTCTTGCAAGTATGTTTAGTTAACATTATCCCATGAACAAAATAAGAATCTTCCTTCAATTTCCCATCTATTGCTGCTGGTCTCAATTTCGTGCGACAATTCTTTCTAACCCCCTGCCACACGCCGGAAGGCGGCTTGCAGGGTATTTATGTAGATGTAGATGTAATACAGTTTTGCAAAAGGAAGCAACCCTGTAGGTGATAACGTTAAACTTTACTTGTATTTCTTAGTGGAACGTTCTTACATTTTAGAGTCGAACTGGGAACCATTAGGCATTCAAAAAGAAGTTCCTTATCTGCGCTTGGAGAACATTTTACTTCGAAAGGCTGTGCAATTCTCAAGTTCTAGGCGAACATACACACACACATTTTCTACTTAATTTTATTAGTTTTTACGATTATTACATTCATGTCTTGGTTTTTTTTTCGATACAATTACCTAATGATACCCAAAAGAGTGGTAACGGATTGTATTTCTATATGTCACCTTGAGAATTAGTAATAGCTTTAACTTTATTTCATTTAAGTGAATATAAGTGACAGTTAATGATACGTCACAGAATTCTATCTAATGAAACGTGGTTTCATTAGATGGAGCCCTTCCGCCCGCAGAAAACGAAATTTGAGTACATTAGTTTCTTTTTCAAAATGAACAATTATCAGTAGCCCCTTCCCAACAAATTCCTCGGTTAAAAAACGATGTGTTCCTTACTTACCTTTTTCTATCTTTCACCAATTCCTTTATGAGCAACCGCTATCAATCCGATGATTTTTTAAAAATAGGGTACATAGAAATACGCCTTTTCGCACCCAATTATCCTGAACCTGCTTAAATCCGTCTGAGATTAAGAAATATGAAAGTGTTTTGTTCTTAAGTGAGACTCAGATGGTATAACGGGTGCCAGAAATTCTTTCCGTTCTTTGACACATCTCAAAACTTATGATGGGTTTGACCGCCCAATGAGGGAGTCGGGGATTATTAAGAGATTAAGGGAGGCTGGAATTTGAGGGCGAAGGAAAGTCTAACGAGAAGAGGAAATCAAGAGACAAAGAGGGAGATCTCAGAAAGAGAAATATAAGTGACAAGAATTTCGCAGCTAAAAGATGAAAATGGAATTTGAGTAAATTAAGAGTGAGGACTAAATGGAAGAGGTTGGGAGCAAGATGAGGAGCGTTGTACGGGAGTATTCGAAGATGAACTCTGAACTTGGAATGAAATGTGATATTTCGATAATCTCCTTCCTCCAAAAAGTAAAATGGGGAACGCAAATAAGCTGTGAGAACGAAGATGATGAATTACGAATAGAGAAATTCTCAGGAAATTTCCATTTAAAGTTTTACCATATCATTTTGAAATACACCTAAAATAGGAGTCAGTTAACTATTTACTTTTATGCCAAATTCAACACTTACAAATAAGGCTGTGCGAAGAAAAATAGCAACTGCTTAGCTAAGGAATTAGGATCATTTTGAAACACTGATTGCAGCGTAAATTTTTCGTAATATTTCTTTTGTACAACTCCATGATTAGCCGCGGATGACTAACACTATCAAGAAACCTAGTGCATATTCACTGAGTTTCTTATAAGGTAAAAAAAATTGTAAATAATAATTTTAACACTCAAATATTTTAGTAATCCATATAAGTAATGTTTCCATTAAATTTTGGAAACAATAAAAACGTGACGCTTTTTTCAGCGTCTATTTTGCGCGATTTTCCGTTTTCGACATGAATATTACATTCGCGTAGTTTACCTGGATTAACGTGAACATTTTTGATGATTTTATTTACGAGTTAATCTCATAGAGGAATACAATGTAAGCCAAACAAGATAATTGCAAAACAGTTAAGAACATTTTTTCCCGTTTTTATCATTGTATTATAATAATGCGTGTAATACTATCAGGGATATTTCTAAGGTGTTATTTATTCTCATACTCATGCATTTTTTCTAATATGCATTTTGAGTTGTGGGATTTTTCTAATAATTATTAATCTTTATGTATTTCAAGTTCGTTCCCATGTTTCTTACTTGGAGATTGCCATTTCAATGCCCCTTACCTGTCGCTATCTGAGGATTTTCGTTGATTTTCCACGCTCCCGTTCTTAAAGTATAAAGTTAAATTAATTAAGCAACGAATGAACTTAATGAATGAAATGAAGTAAATTCTCGTTTCTTATTCTGTTGAAGAATGGAATAATTTGCCTTTAGTAGTCTTTGAGCCCTTTCCTGAAAATCACAAATAGTTAATTTATAGGATATGTAGATCTATGGATGAGTGAGCTAGTGGTTAAGTGCAGGTGGAGTAGGAGATTGAGTGGTAGGGTTAGGTACTTGTCCCTGGGACTACCGCTAAGGCAACGGTGAAAACCTCCTAGGAACCCTGAATAACTTGTATGATAATGAGGAATGTAAATTAAAGAACGAATTTTCTATGCATAGACTTATAAATGACTTATAAATAGTAGGAATGTACTGAAAATATTTAGAATGAATTGGTGCATTTTTAAGCTACGAGACTGATGTATTGTGATGTTGTACTTTTAGCTAAAAGATATATTTATCGTAATAATTTATTTTTGTAAACAGAAAATGTAGGTAGTATTATATTAGTATGTGTAGCTTCATGATAGATCTTCATGATTTTCTGTAGTTGGCAAAAATGTTTTATCATGCGAGACTCAGCTGGCATTATTAGTCCACGATGTCCTGAAATCTGCGGAAAATAAAAAGCAAGTCGATGCGATATTTTTAGATTTTCGGAAAGCATTCGACAAGATCCCCCATCAAAAATTATTGTACAAATTAAAACTTGCGGGCATCAATGCAGAAGTAATAGAGTGGATAAAAGACTTCCTCTCCGACAGAGAGCAACGCGGAATTGATGATGGA